>CM060949.1:170146747-170622528 GCA_030765055.1 Mantis religiosa | reverse complement strand
AAACTTTCGTATGTAAGATAAATGTATTACAGTATTTTTAAAATTACTCATAGATGATTCCAGCCAGTAACCGATCTTAGTTTGTACTCCATAATACATACTTGACACCATCCTAATTTTTCTTTGTTATATAGAAAATAGTAAATTTTGTTTGACGCAATGCTGCCCTACGTTTTCTCTCCGCGTACTGTGGCAAGATGGAGGGGATAAATGCTGTTTGATTGTCCATCTACAGAATCATCTTCTTTAAACGAGTTATCACTTCATTGATATTCAAATGTTTTCTTCTACCTCCACGTCATTTCCACATTATCAACTCCATCCTATTGTTCTTCATTGGCTTTCCTGTTGTGGACTCATAACATATTCGTTAGAAATGTGCTACAGTGCTTGCAGAAAAATGTCCACAGAATTTACCTGCTGAGTAGTGGTGAAAATCTGCTCGTACTAATGGAAGCATAATTCCAGGTATTGTAGATGAAATATTTAATTTGTTCAGTACCAGATAGAGGACTTCTTCACCGGGAACGGTTAGAACCAACGTCGTGCTTTCCTATATGCGTTTTCTGTTTGCTTTAGTGTTGTTTTTTTTTTCATTTAAAACCAATTCCTTTATTATACTCTTTAAGGACGGTTTACTGCCTTGAACGTCAAAGCTTAAAATAATAAGTAATTTAGCTATTGTATGAACAAATTCTTCGTGAACAAACATTTCGAGTCGTTCTTCAAACGATATATTTATTGAAGTCATCTAGGTCCATTACTCGTTTTCAAACGCTATGCTTTTTATGTGGAGTTCCAAAGATGTGCTCCACATGAACGAATGAATGAATGAATGAATGAATGAATGAACGTGTAATGACGCTCACTTTTACTACATGCAACACCGCAGACGGTGACACTGGTGAAACGTGAAATGATGGAGCACCGGTGGAATGAAATGGCGGGGGGAAACCAGAGATCCCTGAGAAAAATCGCCCCTGCATCGTGTTTTCCACCAATAATTTCCATGCGGTCGCCTGGGATCGAAGCCTTGGTGAGAGGCAAGCTATCTAACCACTCGACCACGGCGCGGACTGATATGCTCAGATTTTCATTTTTAGCGTTCTTTAACAATGGTTTCTACTGTTCTTTCTGACACTCCTGTGTCACCTGGTATGCACTTAGCTTTTAGAATCTTTTTAAGAAACATCTTCTGATGTAACCAATTTCTTTTTTCTCTTAGCTTCGTTCTTCATGCATGCTCATACATATTTTCTCGAATTTGACTGTGTAGTGATGTATATTTATAAAGCACACTTTTGGCATAATTAATTTATGTAATTTTCAATATCTGACAAATTCACTCTTCTCTCTCTAATTAGGTCTTCAATAGCACGCTGCACAAAATAAAAAAGCAACTGTAAATTACTAGCAAGAACTGTGCCGAAGAAGCGGATGACATACCCTTCCCTCCCCACGTGCAGTACGTGATTTCATTCAGCAGAATTATATGAACTGCTAAGAAAGACAAGGCCAAGTACGGTGATATCATCCATTAGCTTCCTGGAATGCAGTGGCCAGTGTCAACGAACCAGGGTGGTGGTGAAAACTATACTGCCGAGTATTTTTATCCCAACTTTCCGAATAAAGAAAAACAAACAAATAAAAAAAAATACCACAGTTTTTCTTAACGATGACATACTTTTATCTTCGTTAAATGCTAATCCGCGGTATTTCCGACCGCGCTATTCGGGCTTCTATTGTGTTCGACAACGATGAGATGATGAGGAATTGTGCTACATAGGTAACACAGAAGTCTGTGATTGCACACGCTTTTCCCCATATCGGTCGCAATGTTTTTCACAGTGTTCTGTATATACGAAGTAGCCGTGGAACTTGTGAGGTGTTTCAGCACCTGGTTGTTTACTGGTCCATGCTCTATTCCTCATGGCCTCTAAAGAGTAGAACTTTGGCCATATCTTCTCCCTGTCTAGGCACAGCTTCTTCTAGTTGTCTGTAGGGTAAGTTGAATTTCAAGTTGAAATTCAGCGTGTGATAAACCATTTTGTTGTTAGTGTACGGATTCGGACATATCGGAAGGTTCACATTCGATTAAGGTCAATGCAATTTGCACCCCTTAGAACAACTTACATTTTATTGGATTAGTGAAGTACTTTGTCATATAATTCGACACACAATTGTTACTAACAGGCAGAATGGAGATTTCAACAACAATTAAGTCCTATCAAAGAGTGTTATTGAAAATAAGAAATATACTTGACACAAAATGAAAAATAAGTACTTTCCTTGGCTGTAAATTTTGAGTGTTCGAGTAGATTAAGAAGTTAATTGTACATAATACGTCTTAATATTAAAAGTTAACATATTTCTGCATCACTAACCCATGTCAATAAGCGAAAGACTAAATATTACATCCAAATGTTGGAATCCATTATCAACCTAGCTGACGTGAGCGACCATTCTTCCGCTTTTCTTTGTTGCACTGTAAAGAATCATTTGAGACACCGTTACAAAGCTACAGATGTGTTCAGCGATGAAACCTGCTTTCTGCAATCCTGCTTAGTTTAAAGCTCTGAGCAGTGATGCTACGCTAGCAATTAAATTATAAAACAAATAAAATAAAAAGGTAAACGCATGGCGTAGCAGCCCTAAGTGGACTTCAGCCTGCCTACCTGACTGCCGGCCTCACGCCCACATATACAAGGCAGAGGTGGACGATCATCCCGCTGATACGAGGAGGAGTTGTGGTCAGCATCCTAGTAACTCCAGCCGGGAAGTTGGCTTACTAGAACAAGGTTCACTACGCTCCTTAATTTCCTCACGATGTTGAGAGGGCACCGGTCCTATGCCCGGGAATTAAAATCGGCAACCCCAGGAATGGGATTGATCCCGAGTGTCTTCCGTGGTAGGGAACCAAAGTACAGCGCTCCAGCCCACTACGCCGTGGAGCATGACTATGATTCTCCATTACAAGGATATTTCTGTAGAAATGGTACAAACATGGTTATAGTTTCATATAATGTATTCGTAAAGAACTCAGAAGGTACCAAGCATTACTTATTACAAGTATATAGAATATTTCAACAAATGGAGCGCAATTTAAACCCTTTAACATAATACGATATGTTATGCAGTTTGTTGGCTTACTGAACACTAAGTAATTTTCAAAACTAAAATAGTGACAATTTCCAATCATGAGGCACGAAAACCACAATTTTGACTTTATCAGAACAAAGAAATGATTGAAGAGAACTAAGGAAAGATAATTATGTTGAGAAAATGTTGTTTTGTACCCTATTGCATCTGTCCAGTTTTATTAGCCAAAGCACGTATTATCCAATCCTCCAGCTGTGTGTCGTATTTCTGTAGTGCAAAAGAGACCATTTGCATAACGCCATATACAAAAAGTCCAAAAGAGCTCAAATCTGTGACCTTGGAGACTTCAGTACAGGCTCTCTTCAAACTATCCATCTTTAACCATATCATGTGTTGAGTTATCTTGTTACATAGACGAAAATGTGCTGGTACACAATCGTGTATGAAACAAACATGCTGGCATTGACGCAATGACACGTAATCGAAGGAATATGAGAAATCGTTTTATCGAAAACTCAGGTCTCCAATTCAATGGTTCAATCTTAGTGGTTGGCCCGTCTCGGTAGCGTGGTGGTAGTGTCTGCCTCACGTTCAAGAGGTCCCGAGTTCGAATCTCGGTCAGGGTGAGTTACCTGGATAAGTTTTTTCCGGGGTTTTCCTTTATCCTGAAAGACGAATGTTGGGCAATTCTAAGCTCAATGGACCCTGGACTCATTTGAGGATCATTTCACCCATTCCATTCGACGTCCGATATGACTTAACGTTGGAGGACGTAAGTTACAACAGCAACAACAACAACAAAACTCATTGGTTCAATCAGACGGTCGGTTCAGTCAGAGACTGAACAAGAAGTTTGTTGAAGTGCCTGTTTCAGTTCATTAGGGTAGTGTGTGTCGCACTTTGCATGTATAGAGACGCCGTTAAGGTAAACTTATTCTCGCCCGTACACAAAATATAGTTTGAGAACTTGAAAGCTTAATGCATTCTATTGTTATGTCTGATTCTGTCTTTCTTACTATATTATGCCTACAGGTATTCTTTGAGGTAATTTGTATCAAGACTGGTAATTGTAAAACCCAATCTTAATATTGTTTTCTCCTCTAATTCCTACACCTTCTTTCATTATTCCATTGCATGCACTTTCCAGTTTCTCACCTGCTTTTACCCCTTCTTGAGAAGCCAAAATATTTCAACTGTGTTGTCAATAATATTATTTTTTGTTGCTTCTTCACTTCCTAAGCTTCTGATGCACAAAGTGACACACTTTGTACATTTTTAATTGTAAACTAAGTTTTTTTTTTTTTTAGTTTGCATATGCTTCCGGTACATAATATCCGTTCAACATTGCAATCGTTTTTATCCTATCACTTTTCTAAATTTCTTATCTGCAGTCGTTCCCAAATGCTTAAATTTATGAACCACTATAATTTCTACTGTTTATAGTATACCTATTGCGATACTAATGAGGTAAGCACTTTATACGTAACGAGGAAAGGTTTTTCCGAGATTTTTTTTTTTGTATTATGTGTATTTATATAACATGTGCTAATTTTAATATCCCAATCGATATTTCAAGATATTTCTACTTACCGTAATAGTGTTTTTGCATCGCTTTTATGAGTTGCTGTGGAGAAACTACTGCAAAAGTGCGGGAATGTCAACTTACGTTGCATAGCAACAATAACGGTAAGTATGCAATATTAGTTACATTTTGCAAAAAGAATTTCATCTATTTTGATACATATTTTTTTCCTTTGATCTATTTTCTAAGTAGGTACATGAATTTTAATATTTACTTCCTACCTTCATTAATAGAAAAATTTCACAATTTGCCATAGTTGAAGTTATGCGTATTCCCTTGGGCAATTACACTCTAAAGCTGATGGGATCTGAACTGTGGATTTCCGTTCACCAATCTGTGGCGTAACGACCTATGCCTGTATATGCCTATGTTAGTAACTTTCAATTCACAAACTTCACAAACTTTGAGGTGCGTGACAAATTGTCTCCTATTTGCCATTTTGTTCTTGGAATTATATGTAAATGACGCCCAAACAGGTTTAAGGTACGACTAAAATGATGAAAATTTAAAATATGAAATTAATTCAAACTATTGCAGTGTTTGTGGTGTTAGATTATATATTCCCAGTTCCTCTCGATCTGGTGTGGCCAATAAAATGTGTAACAGGAATGCAATTTGTGGCACATATAGCGACCGCTCTGACATTTCAAGAGATTAGGGCTGCTGACGCTTCTAGATCCCAACTACACACTGGAGATAAGAGTAGCTCTGCACCCCCGCCGTTGGGAACTCCCCAGGAGGGCGTAATGCCCTAGTAAAATATTGTCCTCATCACGAGATGCCGTGACCTTTCTGGCCAACCGACACACTCTGTCGAATGTTGGAAACCAACGCTGCAAATATGGAGCTGTAAAAGGACGTTTATTCTTCCCCAGAAATATATTTCATATGAAGGAAATGGAAACAATAAGGTTAGTCGCAACCTATTAACAATTTTACTACTCGTATATTGGAAACAAAAACAGTATGGTGTTCTTTCACATGGACTGATATGCCTTCTTGTGATTAAAATAAATTGAAATTGAGTTATTTATTCACCTCTTTTCAGTCCTGTGACCTATTCTATGTTGGGTACGAAAGCCTGTCTGATTTTACTCAGAGGGCACTTTATTTGGATAGCGGTTCTTTGACGCCCGCAAAAAAAATCCTTCGCCCTTTGTTGGGAAACAGAGGACCCTTAGACCATAGAGGACGACTTGGACTATATAAAATTATTTTCATTACAACTTTTACGCTCGAACTAGATGATTCCGCGGTAACGTGTACGTTTCGTATGCAGAATTAGAGGTTAAAATCCCGACAGGACCGTCTTTATTGAACAAAGCCGTTTCTCTTCCTCAGTGTTTACTCACTCTTCTCTACAGGCATTCGTGATGCACCTCAAACTCAGCTTTGGAACGTGTTCTTCCCAAAATCTATTATTTCTTAGGCCATTTTATCAATACTTCTGTGTAGTGTTCAACGACCGCTTTTACTACATCTGGCATCGCGGTCGGCGACATTGATGATACATGAAATAAATATGGAACACTGGTAGAATGAGATGGGAAGCCGAAGCACCGGGAAACCTGCCCGTCCACCATTTTGTCCACCACCTATCTCATATGCGGTCGCCAGGGGTCGAACCCGGGTCGCTTTGAGTTTCAAGTAGTCCAACTACTGGTCTACGGCGTGGCCGCATCAATGTGGTGACGTATGTAGTACGAATGGCCGTTGAACACCAGTACACAAATACTATTTATTTTATTTATTCATGTTCTCCAACGGTAAGTCATATGGGACGATGAATGAAACGGGTGAAATGATGTTCAAATGAGTCCGAACTTGTCATTTGACTAAATTAAAATGATTTGAAATTCCAAACAAGGTATGTCTCAATAGTATATTATGCAACGAGACTATAATGGTAGCAACTAAAACGTCTCGCTTCGCTTCCCTCGCTTGGTTAATTATAATACTCGCGTTTTAGTTACCATTATAGCCAAGTTTCATATATTTGTTTATGCTCCATGATGTAGCTAAATTAATGTTTTCATTTCAAAGTATTCATTTATGTTATGGGTGATATGTTAGAATCGTTATTGTTTTGTCTAAAGTGAGACGCAGTACGTAATACGCAGATTCAGAAATATTGATTACTTCCCTATTAACAACTGTTAACGTGTGACAGTTTAACGTAAAGGCATTAAAACAAAACATTGGTAAAATTAAAAAGAAGAAACTTACTTTTTCCTTAAGGTATTTAACATCAGGGTTGTTTCATTTATAAATGTTTTACAACTCAGCAGATGTAAATGTTTTGGCTGTTTTACCTATTTATCCTTCTGATTTGCGCTTTAGTAAGCTGTTCAGTTTGGAGTATTTAGATAAGTCATTTGGTGCCTAATGAGTGTTGATTTCAAAACAGAATAGTGAGTCCATATTTTAAGATTTCATATTTTAAGACAATTCTACGAAATTCACTAGGAATACAATTTCTGTGAATGAATTTATACATTTTGATATTTTCCAATTCATGAGTTATGAATAGAATTTCTCGTACATGCTTCTTGATTTCCGTGGCAACAAGTTATTAATAACATTGACTGTTTTTGCCGTAATATCTGGGGTATAAGTTCAATTTCACTGTTACTAGTATCAGACATTGACTTTTTTCTACACAGGCGCTATTACCGTTGCCGATCGAAACGAAAATAATCGATGCCTGCGCTTTCACATTATTACGTGGCCACTTCTGATAGGTGGAATACCATTATTTTAATGAACAGGTGTACTTTAATGAGGCCCATTAAAGTACTACTACCAGTAGTATAAATACTAAATTTTAACATGGTCGAGCATAGCATTTTTAACTTACGATGTTATTTTATGTAACATTGCGCCATAACGACATTTACATTATTTTTGTAGTAATATTTTGACCGAAGCAGCTCACCAATTACAGAGAAGTCATTCAGCTTGAAGAGGAGTTCCCAAGTTATCCTCAGTGATTTAAAGATACATGTTATGTTATTCAAAACGTATGAATCACAAATAGTGCTTGTTCGAATAGTACTAGTTTTTAGAAAACCAAAAATAACGAGAATCTTCCATTACTCAGTAATTTGTTGTGGTTGGATGTTCTTTAACATCTCGGTGTTGCATACTTGATCTGAAATACCATCCTTACTTCTGGCTGACGCTGTCTACAGAACACATATTCACTTATCTGTTTATTTTAGTAAGTGAGCTTCTTTGTACTAAATTTACAGTCATGTATACGTCACAAGTTTATGGGTAACATATAAGCATTCTATAATCTTAGGTAAGTAGTAGAGAGTTACAGCGAATTGGAGCGTGGAGTTCAGATTCCGGGCATGGAATACATTTGGGAATGATCCCACTCATAGAATTGATAATTGTAAGTCATAGGCAGACATTCAGTATCACGAGGAAAATGAGGGCCAGCGGTAGGCAGCAATAAAGCCAAGAATCCAATGTAAAATACCAATGCTTTAACATAATGTAATATAGGCTTCAGTGTTTAACACAAAAGGGGCACATTGTTCATCTCACCCTCCTTGAGATTCATTGAGCTAATATCAACAGAAGGATGGCATGAAGTAAAACAACCAAAGGAGAACGGTGAAATAAACATGCAAGAATCACTGGTTTGAGGACCCGAACCCCTATTTGGAGCTCTGGGACAGGTATAGGAACCTTGCGTTTATCACGGAACCCGCATATGTCCATGAGGAGCACCCCGGGTATCCGTGTAAAACCCCGCGTGCTGGGACCAGAGGGAAAGAATGGGAGAAGGAAGATAATCACAGGGAGATTCCGTGCACCACATCCAAGTCCTTTAAACACCACAATTGGAAGGGATTAAATATCTGAGGCAATAAGACCAAAGACAGTGACACACCAAAGGCAAGCAATCGCTGAGATTCTCCTGAGAGAGAGAGAGAGAGAGAGAGAGAGAGAGAGAGAGAGAGAGAGAGAGAGAGAGAGAGAGAGAGAGAGAGAGAGAGAGAGAGAGAGAGAGAGAGAGAGAGAGAGAGAGAGAGAGAGAGAGAGAGAGAGAGAGAGAGAGAGAGAGAGAGAGAGAGAGAGAGAGAGAGAGAGAGAGAGAGAGAGAGAGAGAGAGAGAGAGAGAGAGAGAGAGAGAGAGAGAGAGGAGAGAGAGAGAGAGAGAGAGAGAGAGAGAGAGAGAGAGTACGTTTCAGCAGTATTCGAAGAACAAGTGAGTGAGTGTGTGGTGTTTTATGGCCCGTCGACAACAAGGTCATTTGGGCCCGTCGAAGAACAATCATCCTCTCTCGCGCAGTGTGGGCTGTTGCACTATCTTGCTGAAAATAAAAGTCCTTTGGATCAATTCCAAGGTTGTGGAAGAAAGATTTTACATCACTATGACAAACCGCTGTTATTTAACTATGTCTTTCTTCAATTACATTGTGGATAACTTATGGACCTCCAATTCGGAAACACGTTCTCCGCAGCAATTGTCGTCATAGCAGAGTACAGCGGCATTTCATGCAGCTCTTACGTGTTTACTTATGGTTCACATGAGGGTTCTATTTCTTGAAGTCCAAAACGGACTGTTTGCACATATTAGATCAAGAAATGAGATGAACTGTAACTGCACCTACAACAATAATAGAAATACAAAATGAAATTTTAAAATCGGTTTGAGCTTCGTCGGATATGAACAAATTATTCAGAATGTCGAGATTTTCAAATAGCAATTCCATAATATTATACAATGCTTGTCTGTATCTGTAGATGGATTTTGAGCAAACTACGATATGTAATAATGGAATTTGACTGATGTTCGAAACGTGAATTGCTGGTGTGCCGATCGTTGAAAAACTTCTCGCACTCTGTCCTGGTTCTCGAGTTTCATACTACTCTTGGAGCTTCATAGATCATATCCAACACATCTCTTCGAACTTTTGCACACAAATGAATACGATATTCCGAAACGGAACCATGCCATGTCTGAAAACACGCTGCACTTTCACCAGATACTTAATTTCGCAGTAATTCCTGATTTAGGTATTCGAAGCCCGTCATCCGTTAAAAGCTACCATAAAACTGATGTAATTTTCTCCTCGAGTTCGCACCCTGAAAACCAATAAAAGTTATTGCAGCTTCAAAATATTCTTTGTCAGTCGGCTCGGCGCCACGTTGTATAAATGAACAGCGATGTGACAATGAAGAATGTAATTACTTAACATTAGTGAAGCTCAGAGTATGTACACAAGTCTCAATACTCAAATAAGAGAACCCAAATGTGGAGAAGTGGAAAGTCATTTTAGTCTCATTTTATCTTAAAATGCTCCGTTTTTGTATATAGTTAAGCGATGAATGGGATGTAAACAAACATTTCATAAACAACTTTGAAATCTCTGCAGTTATATATGGAAGCTAAAGCATAAACCATATCCGTGGCACTACTAGGCTATTACTACCTTAGCATTATGTATAGAAGGAACGTGGGCAAGCAAGGGGAAGGAGGGATGTAAGCGCAGAGCGTTAATCTTCCACTTCAGTCTGTGAGTGAGCTAATATTTGAAAGGCCGAGACGTGCCAACAGAAGATACAAGGTAAGGTCGAGGGAATATGACTTTGTAAGCTTTATCTATGATGGTACCCGACATGAACCTAACACAAAGCTTGACGTACAGCACTAGCATGTAGACATAATGCGATAGCCTACCATAACCATGACGAAAATGCATTCCTTTGCTAATCGTTTTAATATGCAAACTGTCTGCAGCTTGCACATTAAAAGTTGTACACGATCACTTCTAAGACAATTATCGACATCTCGATTGTTCTCGTCACCATAGAGCAGCCGGAACACAACGAGCGCTCACGTTAAAATTGTATTCTGAGTCCGTTTTAATATTATTATTTTAAGTGCATGAAATTCCTTTCCAACTCTCTACAGGTAATCTGGGATGATACCGAGCGGCATGGCTCAGAGCATCTGTGGCCAGCATTCGGGAGCCCCGAGTTCGATTCCCGCGGCCGATCTACCTGACCCATTGGTTTTATCGGGGATTTCCTGGGATGCTAGGCAACTTCTGGGTAGGTTAACTACATCCCCGAATTTCCTGTGCCTCCATTTCACCTCCATTAACATTTCATATCATCTCTCATCTCTTGCTCTCTTTCAGGGTAGAAGTGTCGGAGGGAGTCTCGGCGGCAGGATGATATGCCCTAAGGGAACCACTTCCTCCTCCGGTAGGCAGGTTGCCGATCTCCGAACCGACTACTGGGACCGTCTCCTAATCCCAGTACCGGTAATACCCGTTGTCCTGTCCTGCCGGAGGAGGTTTCCATCTAAGTGAAACGTAGGGACTCTGCCCTCTGCACTATAGTGTGTCCATGGGAAGGCCGCCCTCTGTCTCCTCTCGCCTCATCCTTCCTCCTGAGGATGGCCCCAATTGGGGGCATAAGGTATAATATATCAATACTGATCGCAGTGCCGAATCTAATCCAGAAAAAGATATAATAAATAAAGAGCTAGTATATCTTAAAAGTGACTGTGGTAGCTATATTCTTGCACCAGGTCATCCGTCGTCCTACGTGGTCTAACGGTAATACGCTAGCCGAGTTCGGTTGTCGAGTTCGCCGATTAAAAACCAGTGGAGGATGTTTTTAGCTCCTTTTACCGGCGAATAACTCCTTAGTTTATCTTCCTTCTGAAGGGAAGTAAAGCCGATGATGATCCCGTCTACTTATCTTTGTTTATTCCTCCAAATGCCTGGTCAGTCCGTGCCATGCCCGAGGAAGCCTGTGAGATAGACCAAAATACAAACTATCTACAACGAACTTATGAGCGATGCATAGTTTATCATCAGTTTTTCTCATTCAGTGAGTGAATGCTGTGTTGGACAGTTTGATTCACAATAATGCTATCATCCCCTTCATTACTGCACCTCGCCCATTATAGGTATGCAATTATCTTAAGTTGCTTTTTTTTCCCCCTTTCTGTTCCTGACGGACCACTGACACAAGACATAGGCTTGCAACCCTTCTAAGGTTTAGTCATAGAAAGTACGTAGTTTGCTGAAGAAGAAGATACGATAACCACTTACTTCCACTAAAATTTACAACTCTAAGAAAACTTGTCAAGGAAAACTTTTAATGTTGAACCGAAGACGTGCAGCGAGCTGCACAGGCAGTCGCTACTTCCTCGACTGGCTTCTAAATAAACCTGACTATCCCCAAAAAATTATCGAAATCTGAAGTTACATATGCAGTATTCAAATTTAATTTCCTATAGTCCTAATATACATGTGACTGAAGCAAAAAGCTTTACGCATTCAGGCTGCTATGTTAAAACATGGAGCTTAATGTATAAATAATATATTACAACAATACAGCTCAACGAGTTTTGGAGGAAATTGACCTGCGGGTATCCATTAGAAAAGCGAACTGCAAAAATTGGGTTTTTAGTTAAACAAATTAATTTGAAGTGCATATTTTACTAAAAGATTAAAAATATATAAGCAATGATTTGGTAAGAAGGTATATAGGGGGATTCCAAAAAGTGTCATAACTGATAAAATGAGAAGTTAAGAGAATGTTACCTAACACTTAAAACTGAATGACAACACTACCTAAACATTGAGGGGAAGATCGGTGAGTAGAAAGGTAGTGTAATTCTTATTTTATGTCACGGCTTGAATTGTTAATTTAAAATCAGTGCACTAAATATCTATTATTTTAGTTAATTGATGGAAATTAATCATTTCTTACACTAGCTCTATATAGGCTAAGCTTTTTGATAGACAGAGTCAACATGAAAAATTCAATGCCATGGCCGGTATTTGAAACACGGATCTCCTGGTTTCCGTCCAGTCGCTCTTACCCATTGAGCTTCCATGGCCAGCTTGCCGTCATGACATTAAATTCTCCATTTGACTCGTATATTTCACCGCTAGACCACTAGAGGCTCTCGTATTCGAGATTGTGACTACATACTATTTTAAGTACCCCAGGCTTCATCATTTAACTCTTATTATTGTAGTTAATTGACGGATATTAATCATTTCTTCACACTAGCTGTATGTAGGGTAAGGTTTTTGATACATAGAGTCAACATGAAACATAATATCTCTACATTGTTAGACACATATCGAATCCTCGTAGGGCGCGTTTGTGAAGTTTTGAAACATTCTGTAGCCAAAAATATTAAAACATTACTTCTGTATATATTCATGCATTCTGACATTTATAGTCATTCACAGTTTTCAATATACCCAAAACCGTGCTCTTTATGCTTGGGATAGAAGTATCTAAATGTGCAGAGAACTAAAGCAAACTTTATGAATATCACTTTCGTTGGCTTGTCTGTCTACCTTTGCTGATATCTTCATTGGCACGATAAATTAAAATTTGCCAGAGATAAAGATGTATATTTAGGCGTTATATGGACAATATAGCCGCAATCAAAGTCAGTCACTCAAATTTTATTTTTGAATCACCAAAATTACTGCTTTATCCATAATCTCAATTTGGTATATTGTGTTAAAGTTACTATCTGAATTTCAGAATAGATTAAGACGCACGTTTAATTATACTGATTTCTACAACTATGTTCTATATTTATCACTTGTTCATAAAACTTATGCACTGTTAGCTCTGGCAATATAAGAAAGTAAAGATAACAAGTATCATGTATTCTGTTGAATGACTAACAATAAATGAGACAGTGAAAGATCCGTTTTGCACTATAATTCACTAGGAGGTTTAAATTACCTGAAAATATTGTAACTCTTATGTTGCAAATTAGTGTAATGGAGTACCGAATTTCCCCAAGTACCCTTTAATTTAATATAATCTACCAAACAGTAATTTTAATGGTAAACTTCCTCTGTGTTAAACCTGGCATAAACTACGGCAGTAATTAATTAATTAATTTTTATGGATAATGCAATTTTTGTTTTGTATACTAATAAGATTGACGTATTGTTTGTGCAAGTGGATTTAAAAGTTGGTCACTAAACGAACCGCTTATTCATTATGGTTTTACTTTTTGCCAAATTTTATTGAATAATTAGCAGGATATGCAAATATTTAAAGAAAAATAGCGGCAAGTTATCCTCAATAAAACCGAACCTTCTTATACTCTTGTACTAGCAGTCCCAATTTGCTGCTGTATGCTAAAATATCAATGAAAGCACAGAATAAAGGAAATTAGTTGAAGTAAGAGTAATTTTGTATTTTATGATAAAGTTTAGCACTTTCGTTTCTAATTCCGTTTTTAATAAAGGTACTGGCTGAAGTACAACATCCAGTCAACAGAAAAACAAATAAATATTCTAATTACTGAATCAGAAGTCAGTCAGCAATTTAGAAAATTATGCAAAAGAAGCAGACACTGGTGTTTTAAAGCATGTAGTCACAGCAATGTATTTTTATTCTGCAACTGAAATAAAATATGAATGGAATGTAAAAGACAAGATTTTTGTGATCTGTATAACATTAATATACAGTAAAACTTTAATCATCTAAGGCGTAATATGAATTCTGTGGTTCAAGAGACGTCGAATATATTTTGTCTCGTACTCAGTAGACCACTAAAGGATACATAAATCAGTAACTACTAGAACATGGCGTCATCAGTAGAAATGATGCATAAAGAAATCAATCATTTGGTAGTTAAGAAATTCAGCTTAGCAAACAAATAGAGTAAACACAGGATTTGTCCTGCTCTGAATGGACTGAAGCCATATAGATGATCGATAATATGCAGTAATGATAGCTCTACTAAGAACGAACCACAATGACCATTGAAGAAGATGCAGTTAGACTGTAAACTATCAAGTCTGACAATTGGTGCCCATTTATTCTAACATTACTGCACAAAAGCACCAACAAATAATATCCAGAATCGTCATTGCCATACGACGAAAGTGTTATCGAACTTCAACCGACGGCAATACTGAAAGAATCAACTGGCAGTTGTTGATTTGAATGTTAGATTTGAGTGCCAGAAAACTGGGCTAATTAAGTTTTAGAAGGAAATAAATTAATTTATCAACCTACATACTCTACTGTAAGACTGCATACCAACATTACCACTTAAGCAATGGACAGATGTTGCCCAAGGGGCATTCGATGTAAAATAGCAACCTTGCTAAAAGGTTTGTAAAGAAAAAAAGGTTCTTCAAAGAACTCGTCTTCAGCTCATTAAAATTTTTAAAAAGCATCCATATACTATGTTTTGGTATTATATATGCTGTTACGTTGTTATTACCTATATCTGTTGCGCCGATCCTCATCAGAGGTAAAGGTTCAAACGTAACTATTAAATAGGGAAACAGGTAGATAACGAGGTACCGATGGAGAAAAGTAGGAAGGTATGCGGCAACACCAAACACTAGGTGAAGGAGTGCCCCTTTCAGAAATGCCTAACTAAATATTTGTGCATCTGTTCCAAGAATTATTTATTTTACACTATCATGACATACAGGCTGTTATAAATATATCTCTTTATCCCTTCTTTAACCAGGAGTTTAGTCCCTCGGATATTAAATTCCCAACCGTTCTGAATTTATAAGCACAGGTCCCAGGCCAGAAACACGAAGCACATTTATACAAAATTATACCATGGTAGAGAAGGACCACTCACAGATGCCGCCGGAGCCCACCTACGCCGAACTAACTTCAGGGTATCTAGCTACTCATGAGAAAGGCTCGGCTCAGCGCCAGCAAGTGCCTGAAAAGGGAAACAGGCAGCATCCTGCTAGATAGCCCGGCCGGCAAAGTAGCGAGTACTCGTTTACTATATAATATATAGCCATACATTATTTACAATCTACTTTCAAAGGTAAGCGCTTTATATTTGTTCTCATTGGATTTTAATACTGCTATTTTGTATATTGTTTGTTTGCTTTTTATGCATTATAGTAACATTTAACCGTTATTTTATTTTACGTTTAACATGATGTAATTATTTTAACGGATAAATTCTGTAGTAGAAAACATATTAAATTAAATCAGAAATTAGTTAAATTGTTGAAATATAGCAAAAAGACGGGAATGTTTACAATTAAAACATTCTAACGGAGTATCAAGTCACGGTGAATTGATTAGTTTCTATAATGTCAGTTTTCTCCATGAAAAGCAGTACAAAATTCAGTTATGAAGCAAATGTAGCAATGCATTAACAATGTTTATTCAATAATTATGCAAAGTAATACATTTTCAACACGCGAGAATCTGAGAGGTCAAGAAAGAGGTTTCCTATAAATATTTCCCACCAAATTGTTTACTGCTGCTTCTGCAAAAGAAAACAAGGCAAAGAACAACGAAACTATAACATATAGAAATCTGCATATACTTTGATGTTGGATGGAAGGCCGTATCTGTAAAGTTCATCTGGAGATTGCTTTTACCACGGCGAATAAACAAGAACACTAAGACTAACACTAATAATAGTAATAGTAATAATCATAACAACAACAACAACAATAACAATAATAATAATAATAATAATAATAATAATAATAATAATAATAATAATAATAATAATAATAATAATAATAATAATAATAATAAAAATAATAACAATAATAATAATAAAAATAATAACAATAATAATAATAAAAATAATAACAATAAAAATAATAACAATAATAACAATAAAAATAATAACAATAATAACAATAATAACAATAATAACAATAATAACAATAATAACAATAATAACAATAATAACAATAATAACAATAATAACAATAATAACAATAATAACAATAATAACAATAATAATAATAATAATAATAATAATAATAATAATAATAATAATAATAATAATAATAATAATAATAATAATAATAATAATAATAATAATAATAATAATAATAATAATAATAATAATAATAATAATAATAATAATAATAATAATAATAATAATAATAATAATAATAATAATAATAATAATAATAATAATAATAATAATAATAATAATAATAATAATAATAATAATAATAATAATAATAATAATAATAATAATAATAATAATAATAATAATAATAATAATAATAATAATAATAATAATAATAATAATAATAATAATAATAATAATAATAATAATAATAATAATAATAATAATAATAATAATAATAATAATAATAATAATAATAATAATAATAATAATAATAATAATAATGGAGTTCAATACTATGTTAAATCCAGTAATCAGGGTGCTAGCAACACACAATAAATAATAGTTTAGTGTAGTATGGATCAGTTTAAATTAATTTATGCATATTTTATTAATAAATAGGGAATAAATCGTTTCAACCGATACACTGTCCTAAACTCCTTAGAATATTTCCCCCTTCAGTATTGTATGAATTCATTCATTTTTGGCATTTCTGTTCTGTGGCTTCTCTCTGTAATCCGGCTGCAGAAAAGGGGCAACTTGGATTGCTCCAAGAATAACAATACAGTTTTGAAGATGCATATCTGAAATCTCATTATGAATCCACTTAACGTCCTGGCAATGGCAAGCGCGAGTGTAGAAGAGGGATAGCAGTAAATCAGCGAGAATTGAAAACCTGTAGCAAGAAACGCTCTAGTCGTATCTCCTCCCACCCTCGACCCACCTGCCAGAGAGAGAGAGCCCCTGAATCGCATAAATCTCAGACCTTTTAGTGAAGATTTCCGTGAGCAGCAGAAAGGTTTAAATGGCAAATCGTTGGCCAGATAAGTGGGTAGCCTGGGAAAAGGGAGGGGCACAAGTGGTATTTTAGCTAATTCAGGACGGCCACCTTCAGTCTGCGCATCGAATCTCTGTTTCACATAGACTGTCCGATAAGAGGCTTTGGGCAAATCATTCAAAGAACCTACATTTAATTTGCTAATGGTCGAACTACTACATACACTACTGGAACTTACACAAACTTGAAATATATTTCATTTGTGAATAGTGTACAGCGCCCATTCTTACATGCTGCACCAGAAACAGTGGCCACTGCAACCAAATGAAATGGACAGGAAATTTTGGAACAAAGTCTTCCAAATCAAAACAGAGAATACCTTCTCTGCTTAGGTTAGTTATGAAGACTGAGGAAATTAGAACTCGCAAGAGGCGTACAACGGTGTAAATTGTACACTGATGTTTTCCATTGACGAGGGAGCTTTTAAAAGAAAGCTGATTGAAATAAGAAGTGCTACACTCTCCGATTTCTCTCTTATAGGTGCAAATTTGAAAACGTGCTTCATCCTAATTACAATGATTTATTAATACCTAATTTCTTGCATATATCGGTATCTAATACGTATTAAACACAGGAACTTCACAAGGACTTTTTTCTACTTTCCTACTTGAACGCCTGCATCTCTGAGGAGGGGAGGGGTAAACGTAATTGCAGTACATGTTCTCTTCACTACTTGCTCGGCAAACTTATCCAGTGACAAACAGGTCATCGCTGAACACAGATCCAATTCACCCGTTACAATTCAAAACGCTATAGTTGTTTACCAGCGAAGTCAAGAAATAGCAGAGACAGGCGTAATTTTGTTATCTTCTCTTATCCCGTTGACGATTTAGAAAAATATGCACATCTATCACAATCAATAATAAAGTTTAATTTAAAAATATTCATAGCTAATTCCAAATTGCGGGTTCTCCATTCTTTACTCCATTTAATTGTTTATTTTGAAAATTCATTTATTGGAAATATATTGTCTACAGGTTAGATATGTTCTTGCAAAATCTAAAGCACCAAATATATTGCATCAATTTATACTGGTAATATGAAAACAAAACATTAGGAAAGGGTTAACTCTTAACTGTCTTTTATTTACAAAAGAGATATCTATAAACACAAAAATATTCATCAATATTTGCACCTTTACTGGAAATATCAGAGGTTATTGTGAATTAACATTCACTAAAAATGTGAGGCTCATTTTAGAAAAAAATAATGTGTTCAGTACTTGAATGACTGATTTTTTACAGCAAATCAGAATATAAATATGTGTAAAATGTTCGATGTGTTTCTTCTTTCAAAAGTATTCTAAAAATATTCTCAATATCTCACAACTTGCATCTTCCACAACTTTGTAAATCGTTAATATTGTGACTTTGTGGGTTCGCAGAAATAAAAGTCCGAGATGCAGATATTTCAAATGTTTTTGTTTCCGAAGAAATACACTGTTCAATTCTCACGTAACAACATTACGTCACATACACACCGCCATATACCAAGCTCGATGACAATAACAAACAGCGTTCTGATTACAACAACACTCTACAGCTGATTACTGCTTACGACTCGCTCTTGTTTTACAACAGTCCACTGGCGTGTCACAATTTCTTATAAAACTCATTCATAAATTATAGAGATTTCTGGGACAAACAAGAAGACGACTATTCCGTACAATAACTAGATGTTTCTGGAATAACAAGACATTGAATGACGAAGTCCGAACCCTCCAGAAGCGTAACTTAATCTGCGCCGGCAAGTCCTTTACCTCGGCTATCTTTATTTGCCGGCTCTTTTTGTACACAAGCCCCGCTATCATAGATAAAGGATTCGCGACAGTATTTTCTTCCTCAATATTGGGACGCTGTAACCTGGTTGTGCAGCTCATTCACTAACGATATCTGCTGCTTCGACTTCACATATACTTCGAGCCCAGTGAACAGTAAGGAACAAAAACCAAAGCAGCCTAAAATTAGTGTTGAGAAAAACAAAAGCCAATTAGGACATAAAATTACTTAAATAAGAACGTAATAGATGGAAGCATGTCATTCAGTATCTGAAATAAGTAAATGATGTGGTATGGGTATTAAAAGTATTGACAAAAATTACATGTTCAAAAGAAGCATTTGAATGCACAGCACCAGAAATAAAAAGGTTATCCTCCCACAATTACCGGAAGCAGAAAAATATGTATAGCAGTTCAAAGAAACAAGAGACTTAGAAGCAACAAGATATTGGGTAACAAGAAGGCATCCAAAACTCTCTGAACTTGGTATACCACAGCTATGAAAAATATATTCGAGTATGAAAATAAGGCTAAGCATTTTCTTATTTAGTAAGTTAATTTTTATAAGCTGTACTACCAGTATCTTTCAAATACTAGTGTTTTGATAGTGTTTTTTTTTCATGTTCTTTCTTAATAAACTGAAATTAAGAAGATAAAATGTGTTATAATGCAAAATACCTAACGGTACATTGCAGCTAGTACAGTGTCATAATTAATTTGAGGAGGCATTGAACATATATTATGGCTTCGGTGTAATTTTCTTGTTAGGAAGCCTGGTACAGTTAATGTAGGAGTTAGCAATGGCCACTTAACATCTTTGGCGTTAATTTATTAGTTATAGATAAATAGTGAAGGTATATCATAAATGGAAACAGAGGAATTGTCTAAGTGAAATTTTGAGAGCCGGCATACAGTAGATGTTCTTTTGCATGTACCATTGATCTGTGGAATAAGGGCCAGTAGCCGCGACCAACCCAGGTAGTCAGCGACCACGCCAAGGTCACGGCAACAGGCGAGCAGGTAACCTTGCACTCCACTGAAAATATCAATAATCGCAAATTCATACACTATGACACTTTTATTTTTCCTACCATTATCATCATTGGAAATTAATTATTCTTTCACACTAGCCGTGTGTAGGACGCACTATGAAAGGGTAGAGCCAGACTGAAAAATTCAATGCCATAGCCAGGATTTGAACCACGGATCTTCTGGTTTCCGTCCAGCCGCTCTAACCATTTGAGCTATTATGGCCAACGTGCCAACATGACATTAAATTCTCCAACTGACTCGTGTTTCTGCCGGTAAACCACTAGGAGTTCTTATAAACATATGAGACAACTACCTTAATGACGACCTACTATGCTGTAGGTACTTATCATCATTCTTAGCAAGTTGTTTTTTTCTCAGTGTTTCTTTGCTGGTTTGACTACTGTGATATGAATTTTATACATAACGAAAAAATGAGGAGAATTAAACACATATCACACCAACAAATACTAAGCAGAATACTCTTAACTGAGGCAGTATTAAAAACTAAGTGACCTACCCATAATATAGGCACGAAGAATCGAAAATTCAATGGGAAGACCTCGTCAGAATTTTAAACACCAAAAAAAAAAAAAAAAATAAAAAAAAAATAAACATCTGCAGCAATGAGTGGCAAAGGACGTAAATCATAGACAAGTGTAAATTTGATGTACTTTGTCACATTATATATGGATTTATAGTATTTGCATTTAATAAACAGGTGCCATGTACTCCAAAGTGGTGCAGCTGTTTTGAGGTGGAACCCTATTTCCTAGCAACGGATACAACAGAGGAACAA
Source organism: Mantis religiosa (assembly GCA_030765055.1). Classification (NCBI taxonomy): domain Eukaryota; kingdom Metazoa; phylum Arthropoda; class Insecta; order Mantodea; family Mantidae; genus Mantis; species Mantis religiosa. The sequence goes on along the minus strand of CM060949.1, from coordinate 170,601,520 downwards.
ACCTTTTGGCGTGGTACATGGGCGTGAGGTCGGCAGTTATTTTGACAGCCTTAGGCAGGTTTACATGTACCAGTGTGATGACGATACTAATTCTTGTAAACTACTGTTGAAAATACGCGTGGGCTGAATACAGTTTTCTTTGTAAAATAAGGTGTTTACTTTTAAAATATTAAATATAGTGCAAAAAGAATGACCATGTGCTAACAGACGTCACTAAAGCAGCACAGTGGCGTTCTTAAACCAAATTTGCACGGTTTAACTGTCAGAGTAGAATAGGGTAAGTAATGTTACTTATCTCGGACCGACTATGAAGATTTTTAAAATAGAACTTTCCGTTTCTAAGCTTTAGTCATAGTTTGCAATTTACACATGTTTTAATTGCATGAATTTTAACAAAAGAATTTTCCCACTGCCGTCAGAAAATTCAGCGTTTTTTAATTATTTCCCTTGTCTTCTTTTTTGTGTTGTGAACAGACGGCTCACAGGTGTTTGCTCACAAGTGTTTTTGTCAGACTTTATGTCGATTATGTGCCGTAAAACTACGACACGAGACCGCCAGCTTCCCTACCCTTCTGAAGGAAGCCTACAACAAATCTATCACATCCCGTGGACTTGAACCTCTGCCCACGACTACCACCGTCAAATACTTTACTGTTTTTGTCAACCAACAATCTGAAGCATTAATCAAATGGCGAGATAATTGTTTAGTGCTATAGGATTGCGCTAATTATATTCGTCATTCGTGCTTGTTTAATGTTGACATCTTATTTTTGTAAAACACATTTAATGTATCAAATTATTTCTGTATATTTTACTAAAATTCTGTTACTATTGTTACACACTGTGACCAGTGATTAAAATTTAGTCACTATTTTCATACTGTTTTTAATCCTATGGTTCCTACGCCGTGGCGTAGTACTTTGGTTCCCTGCTACGGAATACGCTAGGGTTCGAACCCATTTGTAAGGTTTAAATTCTGGTTATATGACCGATAGTCACTCAGCATCGCGATTCACTTAAGGAGCTTCAATAGTTAACGAATCCCAATCTATTAAAGTCAACTGGGGGTGTCGAGATGATCACATCTGCTTCCCAAATCAGTTAAATAATTGCTCACCTATGCTTTGAGGAGGTGGGTCTTAGCGTGCTTTGGGCTGTTACATTTTGGATTCAGGTTTATGTGTTCCATGGATATAAACTTTGACGAACGCGATATATATTGCATGTAAAAGACTGTTAATGAAGTATGCCGATATATTTTCAGCGCAAGTAGAGGTATCTTAAACAAGTAATTTCTGACAGGAGACTTATGGTAGGTTCCAATGAGGAAGTTACAGCTATAAGTTCCTTAAGTGTCAGTACGCCAATTAAGTGCACAATACACGAAAATGAGGAGATGTGTTACTAATCTCCGCCGACTGCAGGTACTACAAAACAGGGTGCTTCGTACAGTTACAAACGCTCCATGGTTCATCCGAAACCAGCAGCTTCATCATGAGTTTGGTCTTTTACCCGTTCACCAATACATCCGACGCATGGCACGTCCATTCTTTTACCATCTCCAGGAGGTCCCTGGAGCTGTTACGTACCGTCTCGGCTGTCGCACTCGCCAGCCAACTCGCCTGAAGCGCAGACTGCCCCAAGATCTTCTCCTGAGTGACGTCTCCAGCACAGACTCAGACACGTGATTACTACCATAAGACTTTAAGTTCTCAATTTGTGTTACAGTTATCCTCCATATTTAGTTAGAGGAGTCGTTCATGGCTACCTCCATTGTTATGTGTCCTGTTCCTATGTATCTTATAACAAGCATCTGTAAAGCATAATTGCTGATCGATGGATAAAATAAAAAAAAAAATAAAAAAATAAAAAAGAGGAGATGTGTTGGAGAACTCCCTCTGGCGTAATTGTTTGGTATGACATTAGCTTTCAAGTAAAAGGAAAAAGAGTTCGGGTTTCACTCACCCCTTTGTTCATTTTTGTCTTGTTTGGTTGTTTGTAAACATTTTGTGTAAGGTTTTAATTCTTGTTTAAATATATGCCTTTTGCGGAGTATCTTCACCTTGCCCGTTTTTATTAATTACAATTCTTTCTAATAAATGATGGATCCTGTTTAATACATTCACACGCTGCACTTCTAAAATAGGAAATTAAAAAGTTAATGTAACTCTATATGTCAAGCCTATAGCAACTGCTCGAAATAGCGACCTGTGTTATCAACGCAAAGTTCCGTCCGATATGACACACTGTTGACAGCGGCAATGGAATGACTGTCGCACTCTTTCCAAAATTACTTGTGTTTGTCGAATAACTTCACATGCAGTTACAAATTCGGGCAATTAATTATAAATCATTGCCACTTCTTGCTATAAGAATTTACGAATTAGAATACGAAAATAGGAAAAATAGCTGAAGGAGAGGAACCAAACCAACGACCTTTAGAGCATCAGTCTTTCTCGTTATGGATTGGGCCCCCAGAACAAGTTGCAGAAACACCACTACTATGTGTTTCAAATGAACTTGTAGCGAAATCGGCTGCGGTAGAACCTTCAGTTTCGCCACCTCGTTACCCGCACTCTTTATATTTCCCTCTCTCTCGCACACTTGCCAGTCTTCTTGACGCTAGACGTAAAGGAATGCAAACTGAATTTTCCAAAGCTTTATAATAATGCTGTTGTTCAAATCACAGTTGCAACATGGATATTCGTATATTATGCATATGTTTTAAATATATAGACTAAAAATAATAATAGTAATCAATAATAATCAATAATTACTATTATTATAATCAATAATAATAATAGTAATCAAATAATAATAATCAATTTTTCTAATCCAACGAAACTGCAAGTGGCGCATCCATCTTGTGAATGTTACTTACCTTAAGAGATAATTCGTTACTGTGACTGTCCTCATCGTCTGAGTGTTACAAGTTTATTACAAAATCTCGTGACGTGCGATTTCTTTCCAAAAGCTGTGTTCTTGTAGTTCATCTGCATGTTTCCTCAGTCTTCTGCATCCTAGTCAATTTGTTGGTGAATAAGTCGTTCAGCATCAGTCAGTTTAAAAGCATTATTTCTGTTTGCAATATAATTTGAGCCCACATTAACTCAATTGGATTATTCCAGCAGTGGTAAAGTTTATAATTCTTCTGTCTTATTTCCATTGCAAGCTGATACAGCAGATACACCTCCCCTGGTTTTTAAACGGAACAGCTGAAAAATACTGCTTTGTTGTTGTTGTTGTTGTTGTTGTTATTGTAATATACGTCCTCCTACATTTAGTCATATCGGACGATGAATGAAATGGGTGAAATTATGCTCAATGCATCCGGGGTCCAGGGAGCTTAGAGTTACCCGACATTCGTCTTTCAGGATATGGGAAAACCCCGGAAAATCCTGATCCAGGTAACTCACCCTGACCGAGATTCGAACTCGGGACCTCTTGAACGTGAGGCAGACATGCTACCATCTACGGTACCGAGGTGGGCGGAAAAGGGAACTCTCTAGAGTAAATAGAGATTACGTACGATCCATGTTGTGACAAGTCACCTTCTGCCAATGCACCATTCTAAAAGCCAGCAGGAAGTGTATTGTTTGTTCTCGCTCGAATTTAACAAACACCTTGGCTTATTCAAAGTATATCTTTTATCACGTTATGTCAAACGTTTACGTTTCAGTTATGAGTTATTACAAATATACGTTCACGCATGCATGTCAACCAATAATTTATAATATAATTGTGCTTTATTTATTTGTACTAGGAAAACTATCTGAGCTAATATATGGGGTTCTTGCTTTAAGTTAGATACATTACTCTACTTTCTCATAGATCAGCTTTTGCAAAATCTGAATTTTTGTCTTAGGGCGAATAGTACGAGGTACGTCCAGAAAGTAAGTTCTGTTTCGTAATAAAATTAAATTGTGTACAGATACACAAAAATTAGTTATTGCACAAAATTCTGCAACTGTTAAACTACTTTCCCACATAACTGCCCAAATTGTGCAATCATTTGTTATAGCGAGGCACAAGGTTTTGTATACCTTCTTCATTGAAGTTTGCCGCCTGTCTCTTCATTCAGTTGGAAATATTTTCTTTCAGTTCTCCGTCATTGTTGAAGTGTTGACCGCCAAGGAAAGATTTGAGATGCAAAAACAGATGAAATTCGCTAGGAGCGAGGTCAGGGCGTAGGGGGTTGGTCAAACACGTCCTAGCCAAATCCCTGTAGGATGTTTTTCGTCGAATTTGCAGTGTGTGGTCGTGCGTTGTCGTGAAGAAACACAGCACCTTTTGACATCATTCCTCGGCACTTTTCTGTATTGCGCGGCGCAATTTCCTAAGTGTGTCGCAATAAACATCTACTTTCATTGTTTCAGCACGTGGTAAGAAATAAATTAGTAAGATACCGTTCCTGTCCCAGAACACGGTGCACATCATTTTTCGAGTGTCAAGATTTGTTTCGGCTTAACTTTTGCTGGGGATGAGGTATGCCTCCATTCCATTGATTGACGCTTACTTTCAAGGTTGTCGTAAGGAACCCAACTTTCATCTCCTGTGACCATCTGTGTCAGAAATTCTTCGCCGCCTTCATCATAACGGGTGAAAAACTGAAGTGAACTACCCATCCGTCTTGTTTGGAGTTGCTCAGTAAGAATCTTTGTCAACCAACGTGAGGCAAGTTTACGAAATTTCAGTTTTCGGTAACAATTTCATGAACGTGACATTTGGGGAAATTCCATAGCGAGAGCACTAATTGTAAACTTGCTGTTTTTGTGGATCTTGTCATCAGTCGCCTGAACCAGTTCTTCTGTAACCAAAGATGGACGCCCAATTAGTTCTTCATCGTGCACTTCACTACGTCCTTCATTGAACTGTCGGACCCATCTTCTCACCATTGTATCACTCATCGCATTTTGTCCGTAAACATCGCAAATTTGCCGATAAATTCCAATTGGTTTCACTTTCCTAGCATTCAGAAAACGAATCAGAGATCTGATTTCACAAGCGGCGGTATTTTCAATCAACACCGACATTGTAAACGAGCAAAACAAAGCGTAAGTGGCTGACAGCGATCTCACAATGGCGCACGTTTCTTCTCCTTGATACAGAGCGTCTACCGCTCATGTACGGAACTGCGCTCGCAGCGCTGCAGCGGAGATAAATTCAAACAGAGCTTACTTTCTGGACGCCCCTTGTATTTATTACAGATTGATTAGTTTGGCGCTCGTCACACACCACATAGGGGGAATGCAATAAGACAACACCGCAGGAGTCGCCCGCCTCGGTTGCGTGTCTGTCTCACGTTCAAAAGGTCCCGAGTTCGAATCTCGGTAAGGGTGAGTTACCTCGGTAAGGTTTTTTCCGGAGGTTTTCCTTATTCTTAAAGACGAAAGTCGAGTAGCTCTAAGCTCCATAGACCCTGGACACATTTGAGCATAATTTCATTCACCTTCCGTTATGGCCTAACGTTGGCGAATGTAAAATTGAAAAAAGAGAAAGAGAGAAGGAGAGAAAGGAAGGAAGGAAGGAAGGCAGGAAGGCAGGAAGGAAAAAAGGAATGAAGGAAGGGAGGAAGGGAGGAAGGGAGGAAGGGAGGAAGGGAGGAAGGGAGGAAGGGAGGGAGGAAGGGAGGAAGGGAGGAAGGGAGGAAGGGAGGAAGGGAGGAAGGGAGGAAGGGAGGAAGGGAGGAAGGAAGGAAGGAAGGAAGGAAGGAAGGAAGGAAGGAAGGAAGGAAGGAAGGAAGGAAGGAAGGAAGGAAGGAAGGAAGGAAGGAAGGAAGGAAGGAAGGAAGGAAATGCTGGACTGCGATTGGTTCCTCACATAGCACTGAAGGACAAACATCATCCCATTTGAAACACATTAGAGTAAGCTACATTTTGCAAGGAGGCAATTAATCGCTCTTAAGTGTTGCTATTTGGCAGGGATTAGTTCCAGATTTCAGAAATTTTTAAGGCATTAAATCTCGAGAACGCCAAACCATGAGCATCGATATTTCTGAGCTCGAGAAGCAGTTTTAAAGACATTCAATAATATCAGTAAACCTTGTTTAAATACTGATGCCAATCATGTTTAACGCAATTAACTGCATTATTTTAAGCAGCAGAGCACGCATTGCCTGTCTCAACTTCCTTATATTTATTAGTCACGTTTACAGTAGCTGAAATTACTTCGGTATCTGTATTCGGTATGTATTTCACAATCGATCTGTTCTAATAAAGTATTTTATATAACTTTTCTTGTGCCTTCCAATGTGGTTGGACTAAATAGCTATCCTATTGCTAAATCCAGATGTTAAACTGAATCCTAATTAAAGTATGACCTGAAGCTTCCCTGGCGACGAATGCGCTCACTTTCTTCTCGGGCAACCAGCCAGGTGAAAAGATGATTAGCTATCCACGTTTCGGCAGTGTGCATCTCTCCCATCTTAACAGGGAATGCGGTACACTCCCGGAACTTGCAAGTCCAGTTTGTTTTTCACTGGAATCAAGAGATGTTTAATCTTCGCAGGTGGCTTGTGGAATCAGCAGAATTCTCGCCAAATACAACATCAGGACCATCCACAAGCCACCTCCGAAGATTAAACATCTCTTGAGACCAGTGAAAGACAAACTGGTCTTCCAAGTTCCGGGAATGTACCACATTCCCTGTGAATGTGGGACACCGTATATAGGACAAACCGGAAGGACCTTCTCTAATAGAATAATCGAACATGAACGTAGCATTCGTTTAATGCAACCTGAGAAGTCTGGACTGGCAGAGCATTGTTTTGATAACGACCATAGAGCCAATTTTCGCGAGACGACCATCTTGGCAAAATGCAACAGTTACTGGGAGGGGAGAATTAAGGAGGCTTTGGCGATTTCCTCTGAAAGGAGCACGCTTAATGGTGATACTGGATTTCAGTTCAGCTTCTCCTGGAAACCGGCCTTAAAATGGAAATCCGCTGAATTAAGAAGCAAAGATCAAAACAGCAGTTAAGTAGTTACGCTTTTTGACACAATTTTCTATATTCACGCCATCTCCTGAGCTGCCATTTAATTTACTGAAAACAGTCTTTTTTCAGTAATGCGAATTTTGATAGTGTTTTGTCTTTGTTTATAGTTATGTTATATCCAGTGTTTTATTTGTGGTTATAACATTTTATAGATATACTGATGATGAGAGAGATGCACACTCCCGAAACGTTGTTATCTAATCATCTTTTCACCTGGCTGGCTGGCCGAGAAGAAAGTGAGTGAATCCTAATTGTCTTGTTAGAATTATTCCAGCGTAAACAATGAATTAAGTTACGTCAATTTGAGAGCAACAGCTAATTTTCAAATATAAATTTGGCTTTAGACAGAAATACAATACTGATCATATTGTGAAGTCCTATGTATTACTGGGTAAAAAATGTCTTGGAAGTTAACAAATTGATTTTGGTTGGTTGTATATTAGACAAAATTTTCGACGTACTTTTGTAATGTATTCTCTCAAAAATTAATATATTACGGTTTTAAGTTTTTTCCATATTAATTTGCACAGAAATCTCCATAAACAGTTGGGCTAAATGTAGATACTCAAACCACTATCAGTATATACACAACTTGAGTCATTTACAGAGGTAAAACGCGGTCTGTATACCCACAACGGTATACGAAGGGGTTGTACGAAGTTGTCAAAAACAGAGCCGTTACAGTCCAATAACGGTCCTATCCACTTTTGTTTTGCTGCAGTTTTCACACTTGAACATTCCTGTAACTTATTAAGTAATTATAATATTATCATCACATATGGAATGTACATAAATAGGCATTTTGCGACAGCACTTAATTCATAAGTTCGCACTAATATAAAGTAATAACAATTACCTTTTTAGAATTAACGTGATTAATAAGAAGAACATTTTCATAGGGTTACTGGAATTTATTACAATAGTTCACTAGTACAGTCGCAGTCGCTTAAAAATTGTAGAAGGAAGACCAAGTAATCATTGGTTATTTTAGAATAGATATGTAAAGGTCCCCACAGATCATGACAATTTGGAGAAATTTGTGTTTTATTCATTCGAATGAGATAGAAAAGCTTTGGGAAGAAGTTAATGAAACTGAATAATATTAAGAGGAAATATAGGCTGTTTCTAAAGAGTATACTAATGTTATGAAATATCTATAGGTGTTGAAGTTTACTATGCTCTGAAAGATTACCACCCAAATTGCTTTAAAGTTTGTTCAGTTTCAATCAGTTTCGTGCAATATTTTTCATACTGAATGAAGTACGTGTAACAACAGTTATGTAGAAAGAAGAGGAAACAGTATTGTGACTACGGAACTCAGCAAAGGATTGTTGTGAGAATGCTGGAAAGTGCACAATGAAGCAGCAAGAACACAAAAGAGTGGATCTACCATTACAGCAGCAAAACAACATAAATTATCCAAACAGAAGAGCGTTTTGCGCAGTACATTCCCTCAATTGAATCAATGTAATCTAAAGCCCCAAGAGTCTCATCTCTTTTCTACATGACCCCATTATACTCTCTCTATAATAATGTAATGCAGACAAAATGTTACCGAAAAGCTTTATGAGAAAATATAAACCCTAGTATTTTGTATATAAGTATTGTTTTTGAACTGAATCTGAAAGATAATCTACTGTGCAATGAATGAAACAATACCTATAGGAAAAATAATTTAAGTGATATTGAGAACGTTAAAAAAGGCAACGATACATTAAACTGAAACACTCATCAATTTGAAACCAGTCAGCAAATACTGTTTTATTATATTTAGCGCATTTGCAACATTCAGTAATTTAATTCTCCGCTCGTAAACTGAAACGGCACATGGAAAAGTATTTTGTAAACGACTGCGCAAAATAATTTGGTTTCAAATAAATTCTTCTGGAATTAAGAAATACCATCACTGAGTAGCTTAGACATACAGAGTGCCCTATTTTTAACTAGTGGAAGCCGCCCCACGAGTGGTGGTTTGTGCTATAGCAGAAGGTACGCTGCCGACGTAGTAGGCATTCTAATGCCGCCTTAAATATTTAAATTACAATAATCAGTAAACAAAAATTTGTCACAGTAGGTGTTGGAAGTGATGTCCTTGTGCTGCTACGTATATCTCAGACCAATTTCACGCGCATTAATCCATCTTCTGAAATTGCAGAAATTTCTCTTCTGACATTGCTTTAAGTTCTTCTAACATGTGCGGGTTGTTCGGATACACTATATTTTTAAGTCTTCCACAAACAAAACAGTATACCATAAGTTCTGGGTATCGCGGTGGCCACAGTGCTTTACTTAGCACCCTATCTTAAAACTTTCCCTAATTAATTGCAATGATTGATCAACTGTATGTGCAGTAGCAGTCTTGTTGAAAATATGTCTGTATTTACTCAGCGTTAACAAATATTCCAAGAATGTTTTGATTATCGCATCCTTGTACCTCTGTTCGTTGTTTCCTTAAAGAATATCAGCCCTGTAATTCGGTACGCATTTACGGCACACCAAACACCAATTTTCTGGTCATAAAATGACATTTCGTGTACAAAATAGCGTTTTCTGCACTCTTTTGTTGTTGATTTGTGACGATACATGACCATGCTACGAAAATCAAGCTTCTTCTGAAAAAAAAATAGTCTTTCGGTCCATAGACCCAGCCATTAACTTTACCCGCCATAACATTGCAGAAATTTACTTTACCCATAGTATAACGTGGTTGCAATTCCTGAACTACGGTTATGCCTTTAATTTCAAAAGTTTAGTGGCCTTCGATTTTGTTGGGCTAATTCTATCTTTTGTCCGATCTCGTCGAGTTTTTCCTCTGTAAGCACATGGTGAATACTTTTGGGTTTCTTTTAAAAACAGAGCCACTTTTTCTGAATCTCATTACAAATTTAGAAACTGTCTCTCTATGAGGTGCAGGATTATATAGTACACCTCTCATCTAAGCTAGAACTGTCTTTGGTTAAGGAATTCCTATTGCGCATCTGCCAGAAGTTTAAGTATTACTGTCTTTAAATCGCATTTCATTACTTTTCTGATAATACGATCATAATCATAATATTGCTGATAACAGTGACAGCACTATTTAATCTTATATTTTATAGTGAATATTTAATTTTCCATAATAATTTGGTGGCCATATTATATAAGTTAAGCCCACCCTTATACAGAGCGGCGACGCTTCCAATTCTCCCACCTACACCACGCATGTTGCTGTGTTGATCAGCTTTTAGCAATTGATCATCAGCTCATCTGATTGCCTAATTATTTTTCCTCTGAAATTAGGGCACTTTTATCAAATGTTGCCACCTCCACAAGAGATACAAAAAGCATGAAGGGGGCACTCGGGTTTAAACCAGGGACCTCTGGATCTGCAGTCGAATGCTCTACCTCTGAGCTATACCCTCATACGAGCCTCTGGGGACCTAATCTATTATGACTTCTTGGATTGCTTGTAGGGAAATTGGTTGCTTGGTAAGCAGAAAACGGCTATACTATTTTCCGTAATAGCTAAGTAAATAAGGTATCGGGAGTACGCAAACACATCCATGTTTCAGGATCCCCTGTATAAAATTGTAGAAGAAATATCCTTTTATGTTTTCCGTACGCACGTGAAAGTTGAGCGCATTTCAGAATTTCAAGAAAACTTCCCACCATAAACAGCTTATCCTTACTTCAAACACAATATGCTACAAATATTTGCATGAGTAGTAAAACACGCACACGCACGCGCGCAGGCGCACGCACATGCACACGCACGAACACACGCACGCTCGCGCTTTTGTGTAACTTGTTTAGTAAGTGCTAGAAGTTTAATATCCAAACTTGTAGATTTATTTACGATGCTCATTAGCCATTTGCGGCATTGTTGTTTGCCATCTGTAAATTAAAATTACTTACGCTATTGTTCACCTGTGCATAAAAAGAGTATAACATTTCAAATTCTAATATACAGAATCAGTGCTAAACTCAGTAGTAGCCTCCTCAATTCGTCTTGTATTACATGTTATGAAACTATGCCTTCAAAATGTTATCACAATTAACTAGCAGACATATGTTACCTTTTGCAAGAATAGTTTATAGAAGAGTTCTTAGCGAAAGTCATGTGAATATATAGCGCAAATACTTCAGTAATTATTTGCATGCAATCGGTGCATGTCATATCTATTACCAAAGTCTTAAGGCCAGTTTGGACCTGTATTCGTAATTAAGCATGAATAGTAATTGTGTTCTTCCACAACATCTTTACTGGGTGCTTTTCAATTGCTGTGCATCCCAGCATCTCATTCTACATTGGGCGTGAAGAAATGCTAATTTTGCTCAGAGACATCCTAGCGTGCCGTTACTTCATCACAAACTAGTCAATATTAACGAACACTACCGCTGTGCCGACATATCAAGCTGCTTAGATCTTAGTTTCTAATGAAATAAAACGCTTTTAACATTCTGTTAGCTATTTCAAGTAATGCAGAGTCGTATGAATGTAATGAAGGGGCATTGCCTGAACTGTATAAATGTTGTGAAGTGAATACTTTTTATTGCGTGGCGTTAAGTATTCTAGGATTCTGTTTCGGGAATTCGTATTTGAAGCCCTTGATTTATGAACATTTTTAAATTAACACTATCCTCTGTCGCCATTAGTATCTCAGAAGTTTGAATGAGCCAGTGAATGGATACAAAACAGCATTTAAGTCTACCCTGCAGTAAGACGATTACAAGGCTTAGGAACAGCCATACAAATGAATCCCAATAAAATACACACACCATAACTTTTATAATGTTGCCAGTTTCCTCTAAACTGTCGGTTTGTTTTTTTCAGCACCGAAGCTACCTGGAGGGCTATAATCCGGTACATTGTTTGAAGTTGCGTGGTTAAAGTGAGTTAAAATTGAAACAAATTGGAAAAGTCAGTAAAATATCATCTGCACACATGACATTTGATAGCATGAAAGTATACGGGTTAATATTATTCCCTATCAGAGGCATAACGCAAAAGCTTTGTGATCTGTTAACCTTGTTATCACATACTTCGCTGGAGTACCTACAGATGACACATCATTTTAATAAATTCAAATTTGTTCTTAATGTCAGAATAATAATATTTATGTGTTGCCCAACGTTCCTGACACATACATTAGAATCATGATAAGTACTAAAATGTGAAAGCAAACAATGTGATGTAAAATTATGATTAGCAACTGACCGTTATTTTCTATGTTTGGCTTCAGAGTTTGCATATAATAATGTAGTTATCAGCATCCTTAAAATGATGAATGACATGAAATTTCAGTAATGCTCTTAATTTAGGATATGATGACTGAAATATGCGACTCTGTCCTATCAGTGCAATTAAATTAAATGTTTTAGAGTAAACTGAATGTATGTGTGGCATCAAAAAGAAAAATATGCCCCTGTCTCTCGGGTACGAAAAGTAGCATAAATAAAGACCAGAAGAAAGCTGAGGTGACTGATCAAGGAGTAACAGAAATATTACTCTGCGCATACGTTATCGTTAAACCATATTAAGCTCTGTCTTATTCTGCATTGTCCAGCCCTTTATTTCCCTTATCTTTCCTTTGAAATGTTATTACGTGACTTTAAGGCATTTCGCCAGTAGTTTAACGTGATGTCTATGTATTATTTCATTGTGTTACATATATAACAGTTCTTTTTACTGTCAAAAGTTTACTGGAACTCTCTCATAACAGTATGGCACTATAATCAAGCAGAAGGAGACTGCATCTTACCACAGCCAGCTTGCTTTACCTTTGGTTGCCGTTTGCTCATTTATAGGCTGCATTATGTAATCCTGCTAATTTTAAGGAATGGAAAACTTGCGATGGGGGACTGTAAGGAAGTTTTAGGGTAACAAACGGAAGATGGAGGCATTAAACGCAGTATGTTAAAGCACAGCTTCTGCATCATCAATGATGACAAAATGCACTCTTGCACTCAATGTGGGTCGGAATTTCGATTTTAAATTTCACTGGAGTTCGTAAAAGTTTACCGGAACACGTTCCGGTGCGTTCCGGCTGAAATTAAAGCCATGTATAATTGCTAATATATTTGCTATGTATACAATATTTACCACTTATAGCTCCATTAGAAGAACCTAATATTCATTAACACATTAAATTAGCAAAGAATAATTTTGAATTGATCATAACCCTTCATTTATTGAGTAAAGTGATTAAAACCACCGCTAGTATGGGAGGACATAAAAGTACTAAACCAAACTTTGGAAGTTTCAGTAACTGGATTTGATGTAGGGTAGACATTTTGTCTTTGGCACTAAAGGAAACCAATAATTACATTTTAAATAATCTGATGCTGTATTAAACTTAAGTTGGACTCTTCAGCGATTCAACCATCTGGATTCAGTTTCTCGTCGTTGAAGAATGAGCAGATAATGAAGAGGATTTAAACCATATTAATAAATGACAGCGAGGACTTGAAGTGACAGTTAAACAAACAAAACCTAATATGAGCTGAATCTTTCCTGGCGGCGTATATGTTCTAGACGTTCTCGAGCTTCGAGCCAGGTAAGAAGATGCTGTGACATCGACGTTTCGGGAGTGTGCATCTCTCCCATCTTCAGGATGCTGAATGATTTTAGGTGTTTTTTTTGGTGTGGCCCCGCCTCCACCACACCCGCTGGCGATCATCCAAAAGAGATCTACGTCGCCTCCCCTACCATGCACGAAGGTACACTAAAGTGATGGGTAGGAAAGGTGGTAATGAGTGTCCGGTACCACCGAAGCAATCCGGAAGTTAGTGGGTGATTACTAAATAGACGCCCGCGTACAAGAGAGTATACGGACAGAGTGGGGAATTAGGTACTGGTCATGGCCGAGGCCCTGACCAGGGACCTATTGTTAGTGGAGGTTTTTCATGCAAATGCAGCATTGAGCTGTGCGGAGGTGCCATGCTAAATGTAATCAGTTGAGGTACCTGACCATTATTTAGGGTTCAGCTGGAGAGGGAGCTGACTTGAAAGATGTTCCTCGACGTGTTGTCGTTGGTCCTGAAACAAATAGATTGGGAGGGGAGAGGAATGTACAAATGGATGTTAATAAATAATTCCCTCTTTTTTGTTTCTTTAATATTTTTTTGTAGTTTCCCTCATTTATTTCCTCTTTTCTTTTCATTTTATGAACTGCTATCTACAAGTCATGATCCGCTCGAGTCCCTTGAGTTCGCCTGGTCGTCATCTGCTGGGGATGTCCGTCGTCCCCGGGCCGCCCAGGGAGGTGAGTGACCCCCCCCCCCCGGATCTTCCGGACAGCTGTTGCATGTGTTGTGGCTATGGTGGGACAAGTTGATGAAGGTAGTCAATAACACTGGTGTTCATGTTTGTGCTGTGGCGGTTTAATGGTATAGTTCTGTAGAATAGCAGTAGTGGGCTCTTGTGTTTGTCTATGGCTGTTTTGTGTTTACCGATGTTGTTGATGAGCGGATTGTGATGATTATGTGCCGTTTTGTACATATTATCCGCAAGATTTTTCATAAATTGTTCTATCGTGTGCATACGGTGGTCGTCGTGCAGTAAGTCTAATGGGACTGATCTAGGGACCTTTGCCGCTATTCTAAGGCATTTATTTTGGACTAGTTGCAGTTTCGCTATGTGGATCTTGGCGCAGTGCCCCCAGGCTGAGGTGGCATATGTCATTATAGGCCTTATCAAGGTTTTGTAATGTGTTAGCCCCATTTGCTTGCTTAGGGCACTTTTGTAGTTGAGGATGGGATATAGTGCTCTTAGCTGTTGTATTGCCCTGCGTTTTACTTCGGTGGTGTGTTCTGCAAGTGCGAGCATGGAGTCCAAGGTGACTCCGAGGTATCTCGCCTGATTTCTCCAGTTTACTGTCTCTCCGTGGAGCGTTAGCGGAGAGGACTTATTAGCGTGCTTTCTGCGCTTTCTGCCAGCGTTTTTGGAGTATTTACTTTGATTCTGCATTTGGATACGCAGGGCTCTAATTCTGTAAGGGAGGTCTGCAGGCTGCGACAGACAACTTCTGGTTTCCGTGACTGTGCCCATAAGGCGGTGTCGTCTGCGGAAATGGACAGCTGTGTTGGCATTCTTTGGGATGTCGTTAATATAAAGGTTGAAGAGGGTTGGTGCCAGTAGACTTCCTTGTGGGACTCAGGCAGCTATTCTATGCTGTTGTATGTACACTGTTCCCTTATGGAGACTGTGAATGATCTGCCAGTAAGGTAGAGGGAAACTAGTCTAATCCTAGTGTCATTGAATTTGAGATCTTTGAGTTTTCTAACGAGAGCTGCGTGGTAAAATGTGTCAAAATCCCGCTCTGCGTCAAGAAATACTACGCCGGTGGATCTTTGGTCATTAAATCCTCTCGTAATGTATTCGATCGTTCTTGTCAGTTGTAGGGTCGTGGAATGTTTCGCGTGGAAGCCAAATTGTTCATTAATTAGTATTTGATGTTTACTGATGTGGCAAACTAATCTTTTTGTAATGACCTTTTCTGTGGCATTTCTAATTATGTTAAGTAGACTTGTGGGTTTATAGTTTTTAGGATCCACTCGTCTGGCTTTGGGAACATGAGCTTCCAGCATGGGGGAAACTAACCATTTTCGAGGCAGAAGTTACATATGCGGCTGATGAGTTGAATGGCTTTGGGGTGAGATGCTTGACTACCAAATCTGGTATTTGGTCAGGTCCGGGTGCTTTCTGGATATTTAAGTGATTAATGATCCATTTTATCTCTCCTTGGTTTTTCTTTCTGCTTTTATCGTATGCTGGTTTCTCAAGGGTACTCCTCATATCCTGTTCTAGGAGTTCATAGAATCTCCGGTCCAGGTGGCCCGGGTTGAGTGCGCATATCTTTTGTAGGGTGTCCGCCAGGGTCTTTGCTTTCTTGGCGTTGCTTTTGGCGTAGCGTTGCCGTTCTTCCATTATCAGGGGGATATGTTTATGGGTTGACGTTTTAGGATCCTTATCATATGCCATACTCTGGCGGTGCCCGGTTGTAGCGTGGCAAGTGTGTGGTCCCATTGTTGCTGGGCCTGCGCATTAAGTCTAGTTTTTATGGCACTTTGAGGGTTGTCATATTTACCTTGTGCACTAGGTTACGTGTGCGCTGCCATCTACGTCTTTCATGACCTCTTTCGTGAATTGGGGCGAGTACATCTAGCGAGTAAGTTAATGCGTGTTTTGGGTGGCTTTAATTGGCACTGACGCTTTCATCGCCAGCTGGATGGCCTTTTCAAGAAGTACTGTGGCATGATCTACTGCAGGTTGACTTTCCAGTGCCACAGATTTAGTTCTTTGTCTTAAGTGTCTGCGAACACGTTCCAGTTTGCTCGACTGAAGTTCAGTCTGATCGGTGGAGGTATGAACTTTGGTGGCGCGTCGATGTCTATTTGAACTACGTGGTGATCGGATGCTAGCGCGTTTATTACATTAATACTATAATTGAAAGTCATGTTTTTGATTAGGGCTATATCTATAGTTGGTGGTGCATGGTGTGCCTGTTGTGCAATGTACGTTGGTTCCCCGTGATGCTCTATGATGTATGTCTGGTTGATCATGTGTGTGGAGGCAGTAGCCTTCAGCATTTGCATTAGGGCAGCCCCAGGTCGGGTGCTTTGTGTTCAGGTTGCCTGTTGCTTTTACAGTTTTACCAAGGTTTAGTATTACACCAATGTCCGGTTTTATGAGTTTAGTTGGGGAGCAGTAAATGCTAGCCGGTGTTACTTCGCTGTTAAGTATGTGAAATGAGATTGCGTTTGATTCCATGGCGTTTAGGGGGACAATGTGTATATGATCGTGTTGGAGGCTTTCCTGGACCACTATGGCTGTCCCCCCATGGGACTTCCCGTCTGTTCTGCCGTTTCTGTAGATATGATACCCCGGAATTATAAAGCGTGCTTTAGGTGTGAGGAAGGTTTCGTTAAATAGTGCAACCGTAATGTGGTGTTGGTAGAGGTACTGTTTGAGTTCATGTATTTTGCTTCTGGCCCCCGTATGTTTCAGTAGAGTATTTTGTGCGCGGTTGTTGATAGGTTATCTTGTAGATGTGCCATTATTATTGAGGGTGTTGGAGAGTTAAATGATCGTAGGCTGCGTGGTTTCATCGTCTGCTTCTGTTTCCGCGAGGTTGTTGATTCCTGGTGAGCGGTCCTAGGGCTGCTGTCAGTTTGGCCAACTCCACTATGAATTTCATTTGGTGCAGTTGGATGTCATGGTCGCTGAGGGGTTTTGACAGGTCTCCGTAGAGGCCCTTCCAGGCGTCCATCAGGATGTCGTACCCCTTCATAAAACTGTGATTTTCCAGCTTTGTATCGCCATCTATTGACAGGGCGTCTTTCCCTTCTGACGGTTTGCAGAAGTGAAGTGGCCTATAGTGTTTATGTCTCTCAATGAGATCCCCATTGCGACTTCGAAGGGCGACGTCTTTCATTTTTGGATGAGTGCTTTTCTGGACAGTGGAGTACCTTCTTCAGTCTCTGCTGGCATGGTGTTTTGTTGCCGCTGTGTGCGAGTATCTCGGTTGTTGCTTGGGCTTTATGGCTCCGAAATAGTGGGTTCGGGGCTGGGCGCTGTTTTCAGTGTTGAAACCCTTGTTGTGTGCGTGATACCTGCTGCTGCTGTGTGCTAGGCCGCTGCCTCTGTGGATATATGCTACTGGCCGCGGGGTTGGGATCCTCTCGCAACGGCAGCGCAGTCCTGCGTTGCTGGGAAACCAGTCCCCATATCGGGCCCAAATGACCTTGTTGTCGACGGGCCCTAAAACACCACACACTCTCTCACCCAGCCCCCATAGGCCTATGAGTGTCTGTCTTGCCATTTCTGGACGCCTGGTGGGGTAGGCTAAGCGTAGGTAGACGGGGCAACCTCTCCAGCGCACCTCGTGTTCTGTGGAGTTGCAGAGAGCGCATCTCCTATGTTTGCTCTGGTACGTGCTATTGTGGTGGGGGCCCGCACAGATTGCACATACCTGAGGTGCTAGTCAGTTCCTGGTGAGATGGCGGAATCTCATACACCTCCCGCACTGTGGGGGTCCATTTGGCGCTCGGTAGTTTCCGACGTGGATCCTACAGTGGAACAGGTCACTTAATTGCTTTATGGCGTTTGAGCTCTCCAGATTGGGTTGTTCAACCAGGAATACTGGTAGGTGCACCCTAGTCCTCAGGGAGAACAGTTTACTCACTTTTATGGGCTCTAGCCCTAGAGCCTCAAGCTCCTGTCTGAGGGCGACCCATATATATATATATATATATATACGGGTCGCCGAGGTAAATGACACGGACCAATCAGCGAGCAGGCTCGCAATGGTGTAATGTGGCGGACCTCTCAGTAAACGCTTTTGCTCTGGTCGGTGCTCGGTAAGCCAAATCTGTGTTACTCTCTTTTTCAAGCTTTAATGCATCCTGCATCATTTACCTCGGCGACCGGTATATATATATATGGGTCGCCTCCAGCCCTAAAGTCATTCAGCATCCTGAAGATAGGGGAGATGCACGCTCCTGAAACGTCGATGTCACAACATCTTACCTGGCTCGAAGCCCGAGAACGTCTAGAACAAATAAAACCTAATCTGTTGCACATATATGATATTGTTTAGTCATATATAAATTACACTTACACATAAGTGCTCATATCTATATCTATATTTAATGGAGATAAACATAACTTATTGCTACTTTTCTTATATGTGTGGGGAGGATGTGGAAGTATAGTAGACTTATGCGTTTCAAATGTAAAGAGTTCCCGCCTGTAGCGAATCAGATGCGTTAGCATATTCACCGTTGCCACCTCGTTATCCCCACTCTTTATATTTCCCTCTCCCTCGCACACCTGCGAGTTTTCTTGGCGCTAGACGTAAGGGAACGCAAATGAACTTTCTAAAGTTTTATAATAATGCAGTTGTTGAAATCACAAATGGTTTAAATATTTAGTTTAAATTTATAGTTTATGAAATACTTATTTTGCTACTCCAAAGAAGATATCACCGGTACATGCGAATAGCTGTAAATGTTACTTACGTTAAGAGATAATTCGACATTGCCATTGTCTTCATCGTCTCAGTACTGAAAATCTATGATAACCTCCAAAATCTAGCCTCCTGCTATTTCTTTCCAAAAGTTGTCTTCTTGTAGTTTATCTGATGTCTCACTCAATTTTCCCAGTTATGTGTTCCTTGCCAATTTCTTGGCGAGTAAGTCGTTGAACGTCAGTCAGTTTAAAAATATTATTTCTATTTGCAACATGATTTGAGCCCAAATTAACTCAGTTGGATTGTTCTGGCAGTATTAAGGGGGAAGGTGCATCGGGTCTCATTGATCTAGCTTGTACACGTTTACATTAAAGAGTACCCGAATAATACTGCTTTGAACTCTGCAGTAAATAGAGATTACGAACCATTCATTAACAAAGATATAATGTGACCAGACGCGTTCTGCCAGACCAGCAGGAAGTGTATTGTTTCCTCTCATCGAATTTAACAAATACCTTGGCTTATTCAAAGTACATATTTCATCTGTCACGTCATGTCAAATGTTTACGTTTCAGTTCTGAGTAATTTCGAATATACGTTCACGCATGCATGCCAAACAACAATGATATATATTTCTTACGTCGCAATGCATTGTTATAATATAATGGTATCCACTTTATTTTTTAGTATTAGAACGCTATTTGAGCTAAAAATATGGGGTTTTTGCTGTTATGTTAAATACATATCTCTCTCCTTCCTCACGGATCAGTTTTTGCAAAATCTAAAATTTTGCCTTAGCGCGAATAGTATTTATTTGAGATTGCTTAATTTGGCGCTCGTGACATACCACTTAGGAGGAATGCAATAAAACACTGCAGTACTTCGATTGGTTGCTCATCTAGTAGCGCTCAAGGAGAAACATCATCCCATATGAAATACATAATAAGTGATGGTTGGCTATAAAATTTCATTTCCACTGCATGGTCAAAAGATGAAAATGAGTGACTGGCCATTTTGGAAAAGTATAAATATTAAACTGTTCAGACAAACAACAAAGAATATCCCCGAAGTTGTTCACTCTACAAAGAATGAATTACATATATAACACTATAGAACACTATAGACCACTCTTTACACTATACAATTTTGGAACATTCTCTTATGTGATTGAGTTGTGCAGAAGTCATCCACAATGAAGAGGGCTCTAAGCACATTTTGAGAAAGTTCAAGTTATGTATTCCACTGGGCATGAGATGATCTTAAACCTGTTACGTCGAACAAGGAAATAAGCATATTTGAAGAAAAAAAAGTTCTATAAAAGGGTATTATTGTGAGGCGATTCTTTATGTAAATATTTGTATCTTATTTTACAAAAATGCATGATCAATCTAATTTTCGATTTTGAGTTTAACTGTACACGCACACGCGCACACACACACCAACACACACACACACCAACACACACACACACACACACACACACACACACACACACACACACACACACACACACACAATGCGCGTGCCCCATTACCAAAGAAGAACTTATTAACACACATCTAAAATGTTTCGTCAAATTTGTTAAATCAATAAACTTCACAGATATAGAGTAGGCAAATGAAGCATAAAAATTCAATAAAACTGCTAATTAATTGCAACTATTTTAATAAGAATATTGTAAAATATTGTAGGATACATTTCAATACAAATACAAGATATGTAAAATCATTGTAAAAATATTGTAAAAGTTGTATATAATGTAAATAAAATAAGGCATGTAGTATTCCTAAGGAATGGGGCATGCCAGGTAAAAAAAAAAACACACACGCACACGCACACGCACGCACGCGCACACGCACACGCACACGCACACGCACAGCACGCCTCGATAGCGTGGTGGTAGCGAGTCTGCCTCACGTTAAAGAGGTCGCGAGTTCGAATCTCGATCAGGGTGATTTACCTGATTAAGGTTTTTCCGGGGTTTTCCCTTATCCTGAAAGATGAATGTCGGGTAACTCTAAGCTCTATGGACCCCGGGCTCATTTGAGCATCATTTCACCCATTCCATTCATCGTTCGGTATGACTTAACGTTGGAGGACGTAAAATTTCAACAACAAAAAGCACAAACACGCACGCGCGCAAACCATTTTACTATGTTTTAGGAAACAGGGTGTCTCAAAACAAATATTTTCAGTATAACCTTAAAATTGAAAATTTTTGGTTGGAATGCAATGTATCCCCTCAAGTACAGTAGTACAGAAAGTAAGAAAACTGTATGCAATGATATTCTATAAGGAGCACAGCAACATTAACAGCGAGTTTCGACTAATATGAAGTACATATATGTATCTATGAGTTAATAAACTGTACCAAAGTATAACTGACTGTAATCAAGCATATCATCTTAGCTTGGTGCAGATTGGTACTTGATTTGAAGTGAATACAATGATTACTCGCTGCTCATTAGCAAAAATTAGACTACCAAATATGTAAAATGAAGCGACATCATCACTGATAGACATATTCCGGGATTCTAACAATTACTCCCTCTCAGTGATTTAATATTGTGGAAAGTGCTATATCAATGTATTATATACTGCAGGTATAATATTTAGTGGTTTATATCAGGAAGAAAGTAGTACACCACCTCTGCCACGCCTAGCCACCATAGAGTTTGCCATTACTTTTTTATACCCTCAAGAACTTGAATAATCAATTTTTGGGTGCCAGACATACAAACAAACCAATACGAGACAGACTCATCAGGAGATGGTGATCTATATTAAATGCGTCGAACCAAGGAATCGGCGCGTCTTGTTGCACTTCAAAGAAGTGCATAGTCATACTTTGTAGAAGTAATGCATAAAGCGACTCCACAACACTGTCTTGAACATGGCTAAAGTTGATATATTATCGAGGTAAGAACATACCATATTTATAGACTAGAAATCGGAGATTAAAATCTTGCTGCGGAAGTTGGTTATGGTCCTTGTACCGATTCCGGAGTGAGCAGTAGAACACGGTTCCAAACCCACGCGGGGTTTGCGAAATGACACTCCATCCCCTCCCATGGGCTAGTAGCCAACGCCCGCAAGCCCTTTTTCCTCTCAAATTTCCCTTTATTGCGCGCTAGGCATCTCCTTAGTAGAAACCGTTAAAGATGGAAAAAGCTTATTATTCAGTCCTACATTGTGTCCATTTTATTATATCATGGTCTTAACTCAAAGCTACCACAGGGAGAATATGGAACCTGCTTTAAAGCTTCAGAGAATAAAATATGTTACAGGTTTCATATTTTCATTGTAGAGGAATCCAAAAAGAGAATAGACTACAAAAAGTGTTGGAAAGGCCGTGGTAGAGGACCACATCATACATACCTCCGAGAATCGCTTGTTTAAAATTCTCAGATGGAGATTTGCATTAAATCGCAAAACTTACACTAGTTGTATACAGTGCGTTTCAGCTGTACAGCATATTTTCTGTTGTACCTTAATATACTCTAAAATAGAAAAAAAAAAAAGCACTCGGACACATGAAAACGTAAATAGCATAGTTCGTCCAATCTAGCCTTCGACTAGAACAAGAAATTGCGGGGAGGTTGGCGGGATATCGGCACTTGCTGAATAGGATAGCGTGGCTTTTCTCCGGGTTAATGGAAATCGCCAAAGCCTGCAAAATTCTTGGACGACGTGTAGGTATCAATGAATGAGGTTGTAGGTTCTACGTAGATGTTTATCTGTGCAATATAACAGCATGTCTTCACCATATTGAGCTATATTGACGTGCTGTTTATCGGGACGGTCTGCCACACTCGTGTACGCTGAAGAGCGTACAGAACCTCTCTACGCCACGGCGCGGACAATAATTATAGGTGTACAGAAATATGTATGTCATTGCCAAAGAGCAGATGTCTCGTTATTAAATGTTATATATTTGAACGTAAGCTATGTTTCAGTGGTGCACCACAATCGCTCCCTAGTAATATTCCTTTATTAAAAGGTATTGATATATTTATTTGGATGTTGCGATCTATTAAAATATTTCAATTTTTTATCCCTCTGATACCTGGATTGAGGATGGGAAATCGTGCATTAAAATCGGATTAAGCCTGCAACATCGCATATTAACCCTGCACGTACAAGAACACTGGTAAAAAAGTGACGCTTATCTAAGTGAAATTAATTAGCAACAGACACTTGTAGGACTAGTTTGACACGAGGGAAAGTTTAGCGTGTACAGCACATCAGATTTATCGCAATGTTTACGATGTTACTATCTAATGCAGCGGACAGGATGTGCTGCAAAGCCCCGTTAAGAGAACTATGTAAAACATGATACGATGTGTTTCGATACAGCTTGCTCATTCCTATTATGTTTCTGTTTTTATATTATTATTGATACTATTCTTCTTATCTTTATTATTAGAGTCGTTAGCAACCTGCTATCATCATCATCATCATCATCATCCTAATCACTATTACTATTACTAAGAAGGTAAGGGCACCATATTTCGGATAGGTGTCTAATTTTTCGAATGGTAGATTTTATGCTCCGAAAGCTAATGTACTCCCTCGGAAATCATATGAACAAATAGGAGGGAGTACCAGGTGAAGAGATTGAACCTCTAGCCATTATGCAGTCAGTTGCGGTGAAGTAGCATTCGTAATTTGTTTTGTTCGCGATCAGAGTGTTTGAAAACCACTTTTCAGAGCGATTTCTTGAGTTTAAGCTAAGGTCCTAAATCACGTAATTACTGCCTGAAATATGTTAGTATATGACAGTTTTCTTATATGCATTAACATTTGAAATTACTTATATATTGTTTAATTCAAGCTGTTATTTATTCAGTATGTGGTAATTCTTAATTTCGGATACCACGGGGCATCCTAATTTCGGATATATTTTATAAATCTGAAAGACTTTCGCTTCATCAGATGGCACCAGGGCGCAGAAGGAGGTGGTCAGAAGAAGCAATGAGAGAAGCAGTAAAGACCATGGAGAAGAAAATGGGATTTTTGAAAGCTTCTAAATGGTATGGCGTAACTTGTTCCACACTAGAGAATTATGGAAACCACAAACAGAAAGATATTGACAGTTTGTTGACTACAAAATTCTGAAGAGAGTGCGTACTTGGTGAGAAGCTGGAAACCAAACTGGCTGCATACTGTGCGGTTATGGATGATTGCTGTTTTGGACTTCAGACAAATGACATCCCAGCTAGCTTTGATCAACAATGTAAAGCTCCATTTGATTCGAGTAGTGGTATGGCCGGAAAAAGTAGCTGGGGGATTTTATGAAAAGACACTCTCGACTGGCTTATCACACTCCACAAAAGTATCCGAAATTAGGCACCAGTTTTGTAAACTAATCCAAGTGCTCTTTAATGGTTTTTATTATGGCTTCTGTGAAAGTAATTTATAAGACGTTTATTGACTAAGGGACTGTAAGCTAATGTGAATAAAGAACGCTGTCACAGAATTTCGTGTCTATTGTTGTACTATAACATGTAGAATACCCAAAAACAGAAATGGTATTCGAAATATGGCACCGCTGCCCTATGATCATGATGACGGTGATGGTGGTGGTGGTGATGGTGGTGGTGGTTTTGGTGATGGTGGTGGTGGTGGTGATGGTGGTGGTGGTGATGGTGGTGGTGGTGATGGTGATGGCGGTGGTGGTGATGATGATGGGGTTGGTGATGGTGGTGATGGTGATGGGGTTGGTGATGGTGGTGATGGCGATGGTGGTGATGGTGATGATGATGGTGATGATGATGGTGGTGATGGTGATGGTGATGATGGTGATGATGGTGATTGTGGTAATGGTGATGGTGATGGTGGGGATGGTGATGGTGGTGATGGTGGTGAAGGTGATGATGGTGGTGATGGTGGTGATGGTGATGATGGTGATGATGGTGAGTGAGTGAGTGTGTAGGGTTTTAGGGCCCGTCGACAACAAGGTCATTTGGGCCCTAAGTCAACACTAAAATCTAAAAGCTACACAAAGTTAAAAAGTAAGATAAAATATAAACACTCAACTATTAAAAACACATTAAAACTCGTCCCGGTACTAAAAATTTAAAATCTCTAAAAGCAATAGATATAAAACACAAGTCATACTTGTTTATTAAAACCGATTTTAAAAATAAACCGCAGTGCCTTATCCACGGCCACTGGGTCGTCACCTAAAATACTGAGCAAGCTAGCTCCCAAGCCCAAAGACTGGCGAACGCGGGCGTACTGTGGGCAATCGAGTAAAATATGCCCCACAGTGAGGCGTACGGCACACGGAGCACACACTGGGGCCGGTTCCCCTCTCAACAAATGACCATGAGTACCTCGTGTGTGCCCAATTCTCAGCCGGGTGAGTATCACCTCGGCTCGCCGGTTATCCTCGCAGGAAGTTAGCCAGGGTCGTAAGCTGTCTTTAATTGCCCGGAGTTGTGTGCCTTGTAAAGCTGTCCAGGAGTGCTGCCAAGCAGAGAGGAGTTGGCGACGGAAAAAACGTTGCACGTCCTGGAATGGCACTGAAGTTGTTAAACTCCGGGGCAAACGGCAAGCAGACTTAGCAGCCGCGTCCGCCTCCTCGTTCCCGCAAATCCCAACATGGCCTGGGGTCCAAGTAAAAACAAAATTGTATCCGCGACTGAGCATTTGCGAGATCTGGGTCTGTATTTTTAAAACCAGTGTGTGAGCGGTAGTGTGCTGTTGTAAGGCCTGAAGCGCACTTAGACAGTCAGTGCAGACGATAAAAGAGCCAGGAGCTAACTTGCAAATAAAAAGGAGCAAATAAAAGATGGCATACAGCTCTGCTGAGAAGACCGATGTGGAGTCCAGAAGTCGAAATTTATGAGCCTCACCGTTAATGAAGAATGCGCAACCCGTAGCGTTACCTAACTGGGAACCGTCTGTAAAGACCGGAACGTAGTTAGGGTAACGGCCCAGTAATTCGGCAAAAAGTTGTTGGAACACCGAATGTGGAGTAGCGAGTCTAGGGTTGTTTGAAAGAGTTAGATCGAACCGCGCACGATTGAGCTGCCATGCAGGATAAGGGCACATGGACGACCTCTCCATGCGAGGCATTCGGAGGCCATGGGAATGTAGGTGATCCCGAAATCTTATTCCCACGGGGCGTGTCCGAGAACCAGGGCGCATATAACGGTGGACTAAATCTGGACACAGAACTAGTTTAAAACAAGGATGATTGGGATAACTTGCCAACTTCGACACGTATGAGCACAGTAACAGCGAGCGACGAATATGGAGTGGAGGTTCGCCTGAATCTGCATACAGGCAGTCGACTCGACTGGTGCGGAAAGCTCCTGTGGCAAGGCAGATGCCAGTGTGATGTACGGTGTCTAAAAGGCGAAGTTTAGAGGCGGTCGCTGCGCCATAAATAAAACTGCCATAGTCCAGCTTGGACCGAACCAGAGAGCGGTACAGACTCAACATTACAGTGCGATCGCCCCCCCCCCAAGATGCTCCAGATAATACCTTCAGCACCCGAAGAGAACGATCGCAAGAGGCTCGAAGGTGACGAATGTGGTGCTCCCAATTTAGTTGTCGGTCCAAGTAGAGGCC
The DNA here is from genome assembly GCA_030765055.1 of Mantis religiosa. Taxonomy (NCBI): domain Eukaryota; kingdom Metazoa; phylum Arthropoda; class Insecta; order Mantodea; family Mantidae; genus Mantis; species Mantis religiosa. The sequence continues at coordinate 170,574,994 of CM060949.1, read as the reverse complement.
CAAGAACTTCAGGTGCGAGACAAATGGCAGGGGTGTGCCGTTCAAATAAAGATCAGGAGGCGGGTGAATACCTCGTAGGCGGTGAAAGTGGATACACTGCGTCTTCGCAGCTGAAAAACGGAAGCGGGTTTGAAGCGCCCAAGCTGCTAGCTGGGTAATGGTCAGCTGCAGTTGGCGCTCAATGTGATCTATGTTGGCAGACCTATAATAGATAGCGAAGCCGTCAACATAGAGGGATGATGGAATTCCACTTCGAACGGCACTAGTAATGCCGTTAATCGCTACGGCGGAAAGGGTGACGCTCAAAATCGACCCTTGAGGTACACCGTTCTCCTGTATCCACTCCCGTGATATCGTGTTTCCTATGCGAACCCGAAAACGGCGAAGTTTTAAAAAATTGCATAAAAACTCGGGTAGATGACCACGCATACCGTAACTATGAAGGTTACGGAGTATGCCGTACCGCCAAGTGGTGTCATAGGCCTTCTCCAGGTCGAGGAACACACCCACGGCGTGCTGTTTCAGTAGAAACGCATCGGAAATATACCCCTCAAGGCGTGTTAGATTGTCGACACTTGAGCGATCGCGACGAAAACCGCATTGCAAGTTGGACAGATGGTTATGTTTTTCTAGCCACCAATTTAATCGAGCGTTTATCATTCGCTCGAAGGTCTTGCAGAGGACACTCGTCAGGCAAATGGTGCGGTAGCTAGATGGAAGTGTGCGGTCCTTTCCGGGTCGAGGGATGGGGATGACAATACCCTCTCGCCAGGAGGAAGGGAAAACCCGCTCATGCCAAATGTGGTTATAGATGTTTAATAGGAAACATAGCGCCTCAGATGGAAGATGTAGTAGCATCTGTTGGTGTACGTCATCGGGACCTGGAGAAGAATCCTTTGCTAACGCTAGAGAATGGGCGAGCTCGGCAGTGGTAAAGGGTTGGTTGTACGGCTCGGTGCAGTCACTATTAAAATTCAGTGGTACCCGCTCCGCCTTTTCCTTGATAGGCAGGAAGAGAGCGTCATAGCGGGCAGTTTGGCTCGTGGCAGCAAAAGAGGTAGCTAGGGCTTCAGCTATGTCCTGCTCGGTGGTGCACATGGAACCGTTGATGGCAAGGCCGGGAATAACCGTCCGGCGATACTTGCCATACATCCGCCGAACAGCTGACCATACTTGTTGGGTAGAGCTGCGCCGGGAAAGCGAAGACACATAGGCTTCCCAGGATTTACGCTTTGCGTTGCGCAGTATAAAGCGTGCCCTAGCGCGAGAACGTTTGAAGGCGACGAAGTTCCCTTCCGTCGGGTGCCGCTGAAAAACGCGCAAAGCACGTTTAGGTGCTTTGACAGCCAAACTGCATTCCTCAGACCACCAAGGTACAGGGATACGACGTGGTGTAGGTGAACCTCGAGGAATGCTGGATTCTGCTGCGAGCAGGATCGAGCAAGTAAAATATTCGACCATTTCGTCGATGGTGTCGAAACCATCGTCGATGAGGTGTATGAGGGATTGGAATTTTCCCCAGTTAGCTTTGGAAATAATCCAGCGGGGATGTCGAGAAGGTACACATTGGCGGCCAGAAAAATGAATGTTAATGGGGTAATGATCACTGCCAAAGAGGTCGGAAAGTACTGACCACTCAAGTAGTGGTACTAATGACGGACTGCAGAAAGAAAGGTCTAGTACGGAATGTGTACCATAAGCGGATGATAGGAATGTCGGGTCACCAGTATTTAGCAGAAGCAGGTCTGACTGATCGAAGACGTCTACGAGGAGGCATCCACGGGCGTCATCAGTGTCTGATCCCCAGAGCGTGGCATTCAAATCTCCCACAAGTAGTAGTGGTGAGGGGAGCTGAGCCAATAGAGCTCTAAGATCACGCTCTGGAACTATACTGAGCGGCGGCAGGTACACGTTGCAGATGGTAATACTGATGGTCTCCAGCTGTATCCGAACGGCCACAGCTTGCATTGGTGTGGTGAGAGGAACGTTGGCGGCTGAGATGTAAGGAGCCACTAGGGTAGCAACGCCACCGCTTGCACGCACACCTGCAAGAGAGTCGCTTCTAAATGCAGAGAAAGAGTGAAGGTGTAACGAGTGATTGGAATGTAAGTGGGTTTCCTGGAGACAAATAATTGATGGTGACCGTTGAGAAACTAAATGTTGTAGGTCTTGAGCACGAGGTCGAAAACCATTGACATTCCACTGGATTATTTCCATAAAGAGTTTTTAGCGGGCCGTTTTAACCTTTTTCTTGACCTTGGCTGATTTGGGCCCTACGACTTGAAAATCGTTAGCCTCCTGTGACTCCGCTGATGATCGGGAGTCAGAACTCCTACGGCTCATAGAACGAGACCGGGATCTAATAGAAGGTGAGCGACTTCGCGATCTATGTGGTGGCCGGGATCGGTTTTTCGCATTTACTACGGGGTGGCTGTTACCCGCTGATGGCTTGGTGGCTGGAGTCTGTACGGTTGAACCGGAGGCTGTGCTGGTGGATATACAAACAGTCTGAGACGTGGGTTTAACTGCTAGAGAGTCTGTCTGCGTGGATGCGTGGGCGACAGGGACGTGTTGAACAGCAACAGTGTTATTAGGAGTACGGCGAGCTGCTGATGCATACCCAGTAGTAGTGGTAGCAGGCTTTAGTTGTGCAAAGCGCCGTCGTGCCTCTGGAAAATTCAGGCGTTCTTTTACACGTAGCTCCTGAATACTTTTTTCGTCCATAAGTCTAGGGCACTGTCGCGACCTGGAAGGATGACTACCGCCACAGTTTACGCAACAAGGTGTTCGAGTGCAGTTTGGGTCTTCGTGTTTCGCCAGGCCACATTGCTCACAAAGAGCAGGATTGGTACACGTGACCTTAGTATGTCCGAACCGCTGACATTGGAAACAGCGCATGGGGTTCGGGACATACTGGCGGACGCTCGCACGTTCATAGCCGCAGTAGATGTACTCGGGTAACTTAGTCCCGGCGAATGTAAGAAAAACAGTACGTAGTGGATACTCCTTACCATCTTGCTTTCGTGTTAGCCGGTACGCCTGACAAACAAGCTGGTCAGAGAGGCAACTCACTATTTCCTCATTTGCAAGACCATTTAGGCTGGAGGTGGTGACTACTCCTCTGCAGGTGTTGAGTGTTTTGTGTGGGGCTACCCGGATCGGGTAGGAGCCCAACAAAGTCGCCTTTTGCAGTTTTCGAGATTGGTCTGCATTTGTGCTCTCCAATAGTAGAGTGCCATCTCGGAGGCGCGTCGCATTCTTAACAGGGCCACTGATCTTATCCAATTCACGCTTTATGTAAAAAGGGCTGATATCCTTAAACGTTTTGCCATCACATGCCAAGGTCATCACTAAAAATGGGTCAGTAAAGGAGGTTTTGCGCGGAGACATGATGATATTGACCCCCATCCGGAACCGTCGGCGTCAGCCTGCCATCCGGGGGTTAAGAAAAGAAAGACACCGAATGTTCACGGTCTGTGCCGTCATGGGGACCTCACCCATGACCGATCTTATTTGTACCTCAGAAAAGCTACCCTTCAATCTCCACTGCTTGTCCGTATGGGTAAACCGTTCACCACGCACACCCCGGTTTATGCCCCTACCACAGGAATAACCGCCTGTGGCTCCCCACTTTAGGCCGCGCTGCGCATAAAGGGCACACGCGGATTCAGGGGACTTGTGGTTGATTACACCGGGGTTCCGTCAGCGGTAACACGTCTGGTCCGTGATACTAACCCAACGGCAAACACGACCGTCGGGAGATTACCACAGACCGGGCCCTCAAGGAGCTACGTGGGTGTACTTGACGGTGTGGACGGGCTCCGCACCTAAGGCTACACATAGGGGCAGTGCGAAGGGTCCGCTCAACCTTCACTTTTGAGACCTCCGGAGAGCACACATGTCGGAAGCCGCGCTGAAAACCGTGGGACAGAACCACGGAGATAGGAGAGATCCCTGCTGGTGAGACAGGAGTTATAAACCTAAGACCTTAAGTACTAATAATTATAATAAATAACTAGAAGGGAAGAAGGTGATGCATACTGATCAGCAGTAGCACATCGTGGCACAGTTGATGGAGGTGAAGGGGATGAAATGAGGGTGAGTGCTAGGGACCCCGGGTTCGCCAATCCCGTACCTACCGTAGTAGGTCCCTGGGGAAGAATACCAGAGCCTCTTCTGCCAGTTTTCGGGGTTACTGATGTGCCTTCTCGGCAGCCGTAGCGGTCGTGGGGTACACTAAGTCCCCACCGTACATCACGCCATCAGTCAGTCCCCTACTTCCTGTTGCCCACCCCTCGGGACGAGGACCGCAGAGGTTGGATTTTGAGGGGCGGTGATGATGGTGATGATGGTGATGGTGGTGATGATGGTGATGATGCTGGTGGTGATGGTGATGATGATGGTGATGATGGTGATGGTGGTGATGATGGTGATGGTGATGATGGTGATGGTGATGATGGTGATGGTGGTTATGGTGATGATGGTGGTGATGGTGATGATGGTGATGATGATGATGATGACGATGGTGATGACGATGGTGATGATGATGGTGATTATCGTGGTGATGGTGGTGATGGTGATGATGGCGGTGATGGTGGTGATGGTGATGATGGTGGTGGTGGTTGTGCTGGTGGTGGTGCTGGGTGTGGTGGTGGTTGTTGTTGTGGTGGTTGTTGTTGTGGTGGTTGTTGTTGTTGTGGTTGTTGTTATCATAATCATTATCGACTAAACGTCATGTAGAGTAAATTTGAATATTAAAACATATGCACCTTAAGTTGGAGATAAACAGAACATAAGGGAAAGTACTACAATAGCTGAGATCTCAAACCTTTTATACGGAAAAAACAGTATGGATACTAAACCCAATTTTGTTTCAGTTAGTATGATTTGAAGTTCTCTTATTGGAGGCTGCGTATGCATTTGCATTTACTTCGTTTCTATCGAGCTTTGTTTTTGCAAACATATTTTATTTCAAATGAAGAGAAGTTATGGTCCATTCAGTGATTTATATAATCTTAATGATAAAATATTGTTGTTTCATCCTACACAAGCTATATTTTACACTGAAATCTCATAATGAATTTCTGGGTGGAATTCAGTACTTTACCTTAGTACAACATAGAAAAATTAAAAGTCACCATGAGTGAATACGGACAAGTGAAATAGCATTTTCTCAATTGAATCAGTTGCAATCAAATAGCATTTTCGCAGTCTAACAAGGGAACCTATTCTCTCGGAAATGAAGTAAATCCACTAGTTCAATCCTCGGACCGGCGTATCGCATCTAGTAGCAGATGCCAGTCCAGTCACGCCAGTGCCGCGTTTTTAACTGGGTGTGCCCTGTTACATTATGCAACTGTTTTAACGCATGAATGTATATCATCTTACGTAAAAGCCTGGGCAGTTGGGCCACCTGATATAGTAGATAAAGAAGGTGTTACATTCCACCGAGTGATTTACCTGGGAATTTACCTTTTCAAGTTCCGTGGTTGCAAATAGCTCGTTTTGGAAGTAGCGTTTTGTGCATGCACAGCTATACTCAAAATCAAACCTGACTATATTTTAAGTCAACATGTTTGCCTTTTATTTTACACCAAAGACGAAACCCGCTGCGAATACCCAAGCTAGATTACAACATGTTAAATGATAAACGCGTAAGAACACGGCAGTTTCCAAGTGTATGAGAAATCGTAGTTTGATTTGCCAATTTACTGTCAGGTCTTCCTTTGAGACGTTTGAGATATTTGGAAATTCGTCAATCACACAATTTGTAATTCGCAGTCCCATTAATTAAGTTATTCGAAGACTACCAAAGCCTGTAGAATTTCAGTTTGCTGATGGTGTAGCTTTTCATCAAATTGTACTAGTGAAAACTAATTCGAGGTAAATTTTTGTAATCAGCACCACTTATTCACATGTTGCTTCGGCAGCTTCATTTCAACTGTTTACATCAAGTTATCACACTAATCCTATTAGGCTATTTGGGAAAGCAGGAATCGTTAATATGTTAAAGTTTTCTTCCAGTATATATTTGTTGACCGAAACGACTAGCAACATTGGTCCACAAGAAAACCTACTTTTTAGGTAAGAAAAGCTACTACATAGGCAATTTCTTTCTTTAACTGGTAATTTGGGTTAAAATTGTGTTATTAATCCTACATTTAAAGGGTTTATTTTGGTCCCTAAATTTAAAGGACGCGATCAAGGAAGCCACCATTTTCCTTTAATGAAAATTAGTGATCTGACCAGTCACTGTGTGACTATAGTCGTACTATGAACAGGCCGCAGAAATGCACAAAGGAAAATACGGCATATATATATATATATATATATATATATATATATATATATATATATATATATATATATGTATACCTGCCATTTCTTATTACAAGGATAAGTACAACCTAGGACCTTTGTGTTAATGTTAGGAGCTACGGAAATACCCAGAATGTGGGTAGTTTGTGACTGGATAAACGCCCGGTATATAAAATAATCATGGCAATGAAGGAAGTGAGAATTAATTATTCCCACGTGTATGGTTGAGGAAGACTAGGAATTCTAGAATATTATTATTCAATGTTCTCTTCCTGTGATTTGATTCGTTCTCACATTCTGAAGTTCTTTAATTCTGCTGATCTTTGAGAAGAGTGTAATATGAATTTTCACATGACCTTGGCTTATGACATCAGCTTCCTGTTTGCTCGTGTCAGCTACGTGGAATTGGTCGAACATGCGTTGGGCTGACCAGTGTAATCCAAGTCAAGTAGACGTCGAATTGTAGTAAGGATGAGGAATATGATCATGCTTAGCTTGGGAAACTTCTGTTCAGCTTCTATTTCGTGGGAACGCTGATTCGGCAATGCGTAGCTATATTGAAAGTAACAGTCATCAGACTGCGTATTTTTGCATGCGCGGTGGGGGGCACTGCAATTATTTGTGATGTTTCATATGTTGTAATGTATTTGGCATCGACAACTTTAGATGGATTAATAATTGCAATTGATCTTAACAGGTATGTAAGGCTTAGCTGTTTTCTTCTTACTTCAGGTGTCGGTTCATCTGCTTCAATCTGTAAGCTTTCAATAGGACTTGTGCGATGAGCTCCAAGAATTAATCGTAGTGCTGTTGAATGTATCACATCAAACATTTGAAGTGTCCTGGGTCTGGCTGAATTATAGATTACAGATCCATAGTCTATCTTGTTTCGGATTAATATGTTGTAAGTCATACTAAGAACATAGTAATCTGCTCCCCAGTTGTTGGCTGCCAATGTTTTGAGAACATTCAGATGTTTTATACTACCCTCCCGAAGTTGTTTTATGTGAGGAACCCATGTTAACCTTGAATCAAATGTAACACCGAGTAGTTTTATTGTTTTAATTACTTGATTTTATGAGTATGGACATGTATTACAGGTTCAGTAGGTATTTTCCTAGTTTTCGAAAAATACTATACATTTACTTTTGTTCACAGAAAGTTTTAATCCAGTCTCTTGTAACCAAGTCTCTATATTTGATATCGTTCCCTCTAACAGTTTTTCCGTATTAGACATATTTTTTCCTTGATAAAATATTGTGAGATCATCTGCAAATAGAGTTGCTTGTACAGGTGCCTGAACGTTAGATATTATGTCATTGATAGTAACTAGGAATAGTGTCGGAACACCATTGTTTACTTATACTCTTTTGGAAAGTTGATCTTTCAGTGTTACTTGAATATTCCTACATTTCAAAAAGATTTCTATTAAATTTATCATGTTTATATTCACATTATTTTCCAGTAAGGTTTTCAGTATATATTCCTTGGATACAGTGTCATAGGCTTTTTCTATGTCCAGACTCATTGTTACTAAATGTTGAGAGGCATTAAATGCTTTCCATATTGCTGTTTCAAGGGATAAGAGATTATATGTTGTAGAGTGATATTTTCTAAATCCACTCTGTAAACAAGTAAAAAAGTAGTTTTTTAAGGTCCATAGCAGGCTGTTATTTACAATTTTTCCAATATTTTACACATACAGCATGTCAATGCTATAGGTCAATAACTTTGAGATAATGAGCCATCTTTATCAGGCTTAAGAAGTGGTATTACCATGGCATTTCGCCAATGTTCAGGGAATACTTTAGTAGACCACAAAGTTATATAATGCCAGTATGTATATTAGACAGTTTTCGGGCAACTGCCCTATTATTTCATACGGTACTGAGTCAGGTCTTGGACTAGTATTACATTTTTTTTTTTTTTTTTTTAGAATTTCTTTCAATTCTTGCATTTCTATGACATCATTAAGTTCCAGTGAATCATCGTTCTTCATTCTTTGTGTAAGAAATGTTTGTTGTTCGTTTTTGATTCTTAATAACTCTAGATCATTATTGTTACATATTTCAGAAAATAATTCAGCTAAAAGATCAGCCATCTGCTTGAAATCAGTTAGATATGAGTCATTGTGAGGATGCCTGAGCATATTTGTTTGGAGAAAGTTTGGGCTGCCATTGATTTTCTTGATTTTTTCGATATTTCACGTTGTGGTGTTGTGTGGTTTAGTGACCATACAAAATATATCCAGGATTCCTTTTTACTGTATTTAATCGTTCTTCGTGCCTTTGCGCGGTGCTGAAGGTAATTCAGTTTATTTTCTAGTGTGGGGCACTTTTGTATTTGAAGTATCTCTAGTAATTGTTTTGCATGAGTCATTCCACCATGGAACAGTTTTGGAACTTGTAGTACTAGACGTTTGTGGGATGTTAGATTTGGCTACTTTAACTAGCGCCATAGAATATTGTTCAACTAAGTCACATATTATAATTTGGGAATTCAGTATGTGGTGGCAGCTCTTTCAGAATATAGTTGATGGAGAGTCTTAATTTTGTCCAATTACATTTATTTAGGATCCATTTAGGTACTCTAAAGTTATTAGTAGAAATTGCATCGCTGTTTATATAAATCGGAAAATGGTCAATTCCATGAATAATTTGAGAAGCTGTCCAATTTAACAAATTTGCTATATCTGGTGAGCTCATAGTAAGGTCTATGCAACTTTGAGTATTATGGGCAACATTATAATAGGTTAGTTGCCCTTGATTTAACAATATTATATCAGTTCTCTCAATCATCTGTTCCTTTACTTTTCTCCTTTTATCAGTGAAAGTAGAGCCCCATAACCTGTTGTGACTATTAAAGTCACCAATTATTATAAATGGTGTGGGTAATTGGTTTACCAATTCTAATAACATATTTAAATTGATGTCAACATTCTGTGGCAGGTAGACATTACATATACAAATTTCTTTAGGTATGTATATACCTTAACTGCAATGGCTTCAAGTGTAGTATTCAGCTGTATAATTTTTGGTTTATACTACTATTAATGTAGATTGCCACTCCTCCACTTGCATGGCGAGTATCAAGTCGGTTTTTATTATATAGCATATACTTTTTAATTGGATAAATTTAATTTTCTCTGAAGTTTGTTTCCTGGAGGCATATAGTTTTCGGTTGATGCTTATTTATCAAGAATTGCAATTCCTCTACAGTTCGCCACAGTTATGGAAAGCTCCGAGGGGCGAGACGGAAAGGGGTTGGAGAAGGTTCCACCACCTTGCCCTGAAGTATTTATGGCATTTTTATGACACTCCGGCCAGCTCCCTTACAGCCCATTCAAAAACATCTGACGATTTCTCCTTTTGTAAACATGTAGTGCCTTCTGGGTTTCAGTATACTCAGTGATTTCTTTTGTGCACATCGAGTGATCCTGTGTTTGCAAACGTACGTAATCATTATGTCTAATGTGCGAAAGCTAGGAAAAACAGTTCATAGCGAGGCTCGTGAAATAATAGCAAATGTCCTTAAAGTTTGTGATGACGAATCGAAATCTAAAGAGATAGCCATACCTCATGCTCGTGCTACAGAAAGAGCAGCTCATTATACGGGAGTGTCCAAGTCATTAATAAAAGTAATTAGGCGTCAAACGAAAGACAGAAAAGAAGCCGGCTCTTCTTCGCCTCACCATACGCCGGGGAAACACCGACCGAGGTCATGTGAGCAGAAGGTAAATATTGATGATTTCGATATGTGTGTAATACGAAGAAATTTGCAGGAGTTTTACACTGTTCGAAAAATAGTACCTGTCTGAAGCTACTGTTAGCATTACGGCAAAATTTGACTTTCCATGGTGCGCCGAGACCCTCCGCAGGCAGCTGCATATGATGGCGAAAATGTAGGAGTAAGCGTAAGCTTCTTTTGGAGAGACCTGACATCGTACGTTGGCGCGCACAGTATTTGAGAAACATAAAACGACTTCGCAGCGAGGGAAAGAGCATATTTTATTTGGACGAAACGCGGGTAGACAGTAATCTCACTTTTCGAAAATGTTGGCAGAGTGACGACGTTTTTGGAGTTTGTACAAATATAAATTCAGGCAACAGACTGATAATTGTGACCGTTGGCTATCGTTCTGGATTTTTAAGTAATGCGGAATTGATTTATAAAGCTGGGTCTGTAGTGGGAGATTATCGTGGACAAATGAGCAGTGCAAATTTTGAAAAGTGGGTCATAAATAAACTGTTAAATTGTCTGCCACCAATGGCAGTAATAGTACTTGACAATGCCCCATACCACAATGTGCAACTCGACAAATATCCATCTCAATATGCAGTGAAGTCCGAAATGGTTTCGTGGTTAACGCGACAAAACATCGTATCCAACGTGGCAATGAGAAAAGACCAAATGTATGACCTCATATGTGTAAATAAGCCTAGAGATAGATCTTTAAGATAGACGAACTCTTAAAAGCTCACGGTCATACTGTTGTAAGATTGCCGCCTTACATGTGTGACTTTAATGGTATCGAGTACGCATGGTCTAAAGTGAAAAGATACTTTCGGGAACATAATGTGACGGGCGATATGTCACTGTCGCGACTTAAAGAATTAGCAATGCAAGGCATCGCAGCAGTAACAACAGAAGATTGGGAGGGCTTCTGCAACCATGTTGAGAAAACTGAACAGGAGTACTGGAAAAGTGGTGGAATCGTCTCAGATGTCATCGATGCTATTATCATCGAGAACCCAACTAATAACATTACTTCCAGCAGTGACACCAGTGAACCTGAGGAACATCTTTCTGATTATGAGCCTGCTCAACCTTTGTAAGGTAATTCTTATTTACATTATATTACTATTTCGGTTATACACAGTGAAAGTTTCATACGTCAGTAGGGGGCAAGTTTTCTGAATAGCTTTACTGCTTGTGTAGTATGTATTCTCCGTCACACATTCGCTGTCCTTGTCACACAGAGTAAAGCTGCCACATTCCTCACAGGGACTTTCTCTCTGTTGCTGGAATATAGTTGGGATTTACTCCATTAATATTCCACTGCAAAATTGTACAGGCCATAACACAAAATTAGATAATAGTGAAGGATTGTCTTTGGTAAAAGGGTTTCTTTCCATATTAGTAGCTATTACTATGGGTATGTTATTGACCTGTAGCTAGAGTGTTTCTTTCAACATTTAGGGCGGCGAGTAATACTTTTTTCCATTCGTGAGGTTTTGATCTTTAAACTTTGGTTTGTGAGATGTTGTCTAACTTTTCTAAAAGTTCAATTAGTATGTCTAAACTAATATCATAATTTTCTGAAATTTTAATAATGTCATTATTGTCAGTGGCATTCTCATAGAATGCTTGAAAGCTGTATATAGTTTAATGCATAATCTTGTGGTGCTTCTTCTATTACTTTCTTTACTGGTGAAAGCATTTCGTTCATACTAGTTTTGCCTTTTCTGACAGGAGGTCTTTTTAGATGTTTTATCTTCTAAGGGATCTTCATCTAATAGAAAAGAAGCACTTTCAGTGTAAAGATTCGGATGTTCATTGGGGTCAGTCATCTCAGAGGTGGTTGGTTCAGAAATTTGTCTTTTGCAACCTGTTTTCTGTTTGTCAATGTTTATTCTTTGAGTAGTGGCAACGTGAGCTAATTCTAAAGTGTCATCTGTGCTGTTGTCATATGAAACCTTTTGTGATAAATCTATTGGTAAATTCAAGTTATTTTCTTCAAAACCTTATGTTTTGTCCTCATTAGTTGGTTTGTCAGCTGTAATATCGTCAGCTATACATGCACTTGCTGTGTGGTGTTTTCTGTATTAGTAACATATACTTCATTTTCAGTTAAATTCACTGTTAAATTATTTAGTGCTCTGGAGTTTTTTATATGTGTGGTTTCTAGCTGCTTATTTGAAGCAGGTTCGGAAGTGCGACTAGGTGGTGGATATTCAGTTTCTGAAGGAAGTATTAGGTATGAACTTGTGAAGGAGTGTGATCTGTAGCTTTGGCTTGGCCATTTTGTTTACACTGTCTAGCTAAATGACCTTGTTTACACAGAAAGCACACTGGTGTGTCTGTTGAAAAGTATATCCAATAATTTGAACCTTCATATTCAATTACCATACTGTCTGGGAGCTTTTAAACATTGTTTGGATGTATATACATTTGGGATCTAAAACTTAGGATATGGGAAAATCCAAAAGCCGCAATCCCAGCCTTTACATACTCTATATGAGAAACAGGCTGAATTCCGAGCTGTAGTAAGCTTTCTTGGAGAATAGAATTTGGTATCACTGGACGGACATTAGATATGATCACCCACTTAATTTTTTTCAAAAGGGGCCTCATTTGAAGCGAAACATTGTTTATCATCAATTTTGGGTGTCTTGTGGTTAATTCATTCACAATAGATTTACTTGTTAAATGCATACATATTCTGTTGTTTGATATTCTTCAAACAAAACGTATGTTTGAGGAATCGGTTATTTGGCCTATTGCTAGGACATATTCTTTTATTGATATATCATTGTGGGCTTCAATTACTATAGCTTGCTCTGTTCGGGTGTAAACTTCTAGAATATGATACATTTCTAGATGAATCATTAGCTGTATTGTAAGCATTGATCCTGTATAGCTGGCAGCGATCAGCTGCAGCCATTTTTAGGTTAAGGTTAATACCATCAAATATTGCCTGATTAATACTTATTACAGTTATCCACTACCTGATTCTATTTTTATAGCTGTGCTGAAGTTACACTGTGTAAATTTCAATATTTAATACTCTTTAAAATAACTGTATTACTAATTATATCTAATTATTTATGCAGAAACACTTAGAATTTTAAACTTCGATCACGACCTCCTGCAGACAATCCATAAGGAATTGTTTGTACTCATTCTCACAATATTTTATACTTAGCGAATTAGTGAAATAAAATTTTCACAGCCCGCCTCGGTAGCGAGTCTGCCTCACGTTCATGAGGTCCCAAAATCGAATCTCGGTCAGAGTGAGTTACCTGGATAAGGTTTTTTCTGGGGTTTCCATTATCCTGAAAGACGAATGTCGGGTAACTCTAAGCTCTATGGACCCTGAGCTCATTTGAACATCATTTAACACATTCCATGCATCTTCGGATATGACTTAACGTTGGAGGACGTAAAATTAAAAAAAAAATGTTGTCAGATTATATATTTTATTTTAGGAATGATACTTTTAGCTAGTAAACTGAACTTACTATTACAAGTTCAATCTGCATTTTTGAATTTCATTGGACATCAATTTCTACACATCTGCTTTTAATTTTAAAAATATTATTGGAAATTAAATGTTCTCTCACATAGCCGTGTGCAGGACAGATTTGGCTAAGTAGAGTCAGACTGAAAAATTCAATGCTATTGCTGGGATTGTTCAAATCCTGCTACGGTATTGAATTTTTCACTCTGAATGTACCTACTTTAAATAAATATTTTACCTACTTTAAATAAATATTTACATATTCTTTAGACGGAATGGTTACAAATTGTTAGGATAAATTACGCAAGAGAAGCTGAGACATAACGATAACTTACCTCCCAACATATTTTGAAAAATTTTGAGTATCTCTCGCTAATGTCAAAATATTACGAAAGAAGACTTAATACTCTTCAGTATATTCATTTTGAAACCTTATCAGTTTCCGAAAATCTAGTTTATCTTAGCACCAAATAATGAAGCCCTTTTAGAAATAAAACACGCCATTTTAACCAAAGTACATAATGCATCTAAAATTGCGCTAATGTTTATAATAGTGTGACTGTTCTCATGTGGGTTCAAGATCCGGTACTTGAATAATTCATGATCCTTTCTCCGTCTGTCGATGTCCAGTTAAGAGGACTTCCGCACTGACGTGTATATACTGCTAAAATTATCTAAGTTGCCTGTCGAGTCAAACTAGGATGTTGTACCATCAACCCTAACATCCCTTATAGCTCATTGTTATCCTTGTCAGAGACAATTAGTTGCTCCAGGCTTACGAAGTTAGTTAGGAGAGCTGTGGCTTGTGTACCGGTTACAACCTGAGAACGCTGTCTTGGTTCACGTAGCCGAAAATTCTTCCAGGCTAATAAATGTCCACAATGGTTTGTCTTCTACTACACAGGGAGACCAACAATATTACGTATCACTCATGGAGCATTATGGATAACTCAATAATGAAGGTGACGTTTATATATTAGTTGGAGCTGTAATCGACTTGCGTTCATTATGAACTACAGCAATACTTTATTGATTAAGAATTTAATAACACTTCATCTGAATAAGGTGTGTAAAGCTAAAATAATATGATCAAGCTATGTTTGACATTCAAGTTTTCAGATATTAGTATCGCTTCCTTGCCTCTATCACTCCGTATGCATCAGATGGTCATATGTTGATCAACTGATTTCAAACCCGGCCTAGACCGATGGTTTTTTAATGAGCTGTGAGCGAGTTTTAAAAACTGTAGTGAATCGATAGAACTCGCGAGAAACATTCTGTAACATCGGCGACGTTGAAATGATCTTGGAAATTGATAATTATCTGTTATTAAACAGATTTTAAAATATATTCTTAAAATAATTTTATGTTCGTCGAGGAATTTCGTGAGGGGGGATGAAACGATTTGGAAATCGTTAACCAATGCGATAAGATCGTTTTGGACTAGAATTTCTGGTGTGACTTTATATATATAGTATATATGTAGTATATATAGTATATATACATTGTATAGTATATTTGTGTGTATATGTATATCGTCCACTATACTCATAATCGTGACGGCAACACAAGGTAAAGTCTGGTTAACGCATGTGCAGTTCCGAGTCAAAGGAACCTGAGCCGCCCGCCCACTAATGACCGTCATAAATCTACCTCCACACTTCAGAAATGGAACACTGTCGTTGAGGACCAATAGCAACCCTGATTTTCTCGAAGTAACAGACGCATGTCTACTCCACGTGGAGTTTCAGTTGCCAAAGTTCCAACTTCTAGTTGATCTGCTTCATTTCGTGCAGAAATTCGTTGTGTGTCACGATGTGGAGACCGTAGGAGGGAATTGCAGTGGTAATTGCAAATGAAGTAGAGATAACTTTCAGTCACGTGAAAATAATCAAAGTGAAGACAGTGTGACTAACTGGGCCGAATTATATTACTGGAAAAGCCTAAAAAAATAACAAAGTTATAACGGGAATTGTTTCTAAGCAAATTCAAGCGCTTGTTTTGAACACATATAAATATGTGCTGACAAATAATCCTGGTAAGGGTTCATGCAATTAACCTGATGATAAATTCTGGGTATTCACAGAAATACAGTGAGAAATATTGTGACGAAAGGAATACCAAAGACGCCGATCAAGTGTGAAAACAAAAGGAAACGTTTCTCTAAAGTAGATAATTTCACGTGCGATTTAATTCGTCGATAAATTTATAGATTCTATGCAGAAAGGAGAGTGCCCACCTTAGACGAATTGGTTGCACATTTGCAAGAAATTTGTGATTTTCCTTATGGGCACTGCATTTTGCGGGGTCTCCTAAAGGAGCTGGGTTTCAAATACCATACTTTGATTAAGATAAGGATTATTATGGAATCCCGTAGAATTGTAGCTTGGCGATATATATATGTCAAAACTAAGGAAGTTTTGCAGTAATGGACATAAGATAATTTATTTAGACGAAACCTCGTACGTTACCCATGACGTATCGAGTAAGGTGGCAACCTTGCAGAACGGTCTAGGTGAAGAAGGGTCGGGGGTTGTAAAACGATTATAAGGGTTCGTCAAAGGCAGAAGCCGACGTGCACACGCGTAAAATAAACAGACTTTAAGATTTATTAAGTAACATAAAACAATTAACAATTTATTATAAAATACAACATAATTAATTCTATTTCTTAAGATTTGGATGCAGTGCACTCGAAAATGAACAAACAGATTATTTCTTATGGGAAGATTCTTCTGTCGCTGACTGTCTGTACTCATATTATACATTGTTGCCGTTACCGTATCATGGCAATTACCGACACTAATTCACCAGTGATTTGCCCATGTATTGTGCCATGTGTCTTCTAAAACACATCAAGACAATCACTGGATGCAGTAAAGTGCATGCTGAGTTCACCTATTTCTAGTATTTTGTCTTTTATGATTGCGCTGGTTAATGGTAATGAAGCACCACTTGATTTTGGAATCTATTCAGTTAAGGTTTATTTAGGCGTTCACTTTCCTCCACTGACTATCACCACTCGGCGCAGTGGTAATTTAATCCCTAAATTTTACTATGGTTCCTAAACTAAAGGAAGGAATTTCTGGAATTTCGGCAAAATCCATTTTAGGATGGAATTTGCAACATGCTTCTGCAGAATTTCTAATTTCAAAGTTACAGATACATATTTACGCTTTGCCCTTATATGTCTGTATTACAACTTACTGCACACTGCACAAAATTCAAAATAAGCCTTGCGAAACACGCTAAAAACAAATCTTTTGAAAGCGTAAATTGCTTTCTTGAAAAGATCTGGACGGATGGGCTTTCCTGGTACAGTGATCGAACTACAGAGGTCTCTCAGTACAATCACGGAAACTATTTTCTTGCGATATATCATACATTTTGACAAAATTGGTGAAGTTAGCATGTAAAGAGAATTCAAAATTAATTTCAAGGATTTATTACTGTTTCCAGTTGTCAGGCCACTATAACCATATACTTATTTTAAATACAACACATTTTTATGGATTTGAATGGTTGTTATCAATAAATGTTACATGCTGGCAACAAAAATCAGAACAAGAAAATTTAATGTAGTTCACCCTCAAAATACTTGATACAACTCATTGCTCTCAGCTGGTTGACAATAGAACCGCCAAACACACGCACACACACGCATGCACACGCACACAATGAGATACCTTTCTCAGAAAAAAAAAATATATATCCAATTTTTGCAGGAATGGCATTTATGGAACCGACATATTCTAGTAATGAATTTCTCATTTTTGAAGATAGCTTAAAGTGTGAAAGGGCAATAAGAACACTGAAATGCTCTTTCAGTTCTACTTTTAGTGTTAATAAAATAATTATAACAAGTTTTAATTATATTAAACAAAGGAGAAGTGAACTAAAAAGTATGTACAAATACGTACGTACTTCAAATCTTTGAGAATAGGATTTCAGTACATCTTGAACGTTACCATTATATGAAGTTAGGAAAAACTAATGCAATTAGGAAGTATAGTAAGGTTCGTTTTTATTTTGATTTAAATGTTCATGGTATATTTCGCTTATTTCTTTAAGCTGTACATACAATGCTCTGTTTATAACTCGGGGTGTAAAATCGCATTACTGGACCTGATATGAGTGATATCCATTAGCAATGAGACATTCCCAGCATTGTTCGTCATTAAGATGTTCTAATACATGAGTTATAATTATTCTCTAGAACTTCAGCGTTAAACATTTATGACCAAAGGTATATGAAACACTCACTTGCTATACAATACAATTCACAAAATTATTTGGAAAGCGTTCGAATGATACAACAATATTTCCGAGGAGGAATATGTGTTATTCACTTCTCTGATATAGCCTTAAGGAATCTCTTTGTCTTGAAATGATGAAAATATCTAACAATTTGGAAATTGCCCTTTCTCATTATTCATGTGTATGGAAAGTTTAGGAAAGGAAGAATCAGAATGAAGAATTCAAAACCATAGCCGGGATTTGAACCATGGATCTTCCAGTAGCTGTGCAGATGCTCTATACACCGAGCCACCATGGTAACGTGCCGACACGATATTAAATTTTACATCTGACTCGCAGTTTCTTCGGTAAACGACTAGAACTCATACGCGCCGAAGATGAGACATCATTAATAGCGACTTACTACTTACAAGTAATGGTAGATCCGTGGTTATAATCTCGGCTAAGCCATGAATTTTTTAGTCTGAATCAGTTTGTCTGTTACTGAATAACAGGGTAAATCTCCTGAAATTAATTGCACGTTTGCTTGGAGTGTGATATCTGTATTGGATATTTTAATACACTAACTTTTTCTAGAGGAATTTACACATAAGATAGATGAACTAGGACAAATTTCAATTGTTAGATGTTCAATAAAGAAATTCAAGTTCGAACTGACTACAATAGCCAGGTGATAAGCCTAGCCTTGAGGGGGTCATTCGGAGCTAAAGAGCTATAATCAATTAACTGTATAAATAAAGTAAATGTCAAAGAAATAGCAGTGGCAATTGACTACCTAGCTGGCGGGTTTTGATGTTCCCGTTTTCTTCCAAAGCATGGTTCTTCAGTTAATTATTATTAAGCTCCACGCTTTACCTACTTTCAATAGCCATAAAGGTTATTGTTACAATATAGAATATTATAATGCTATATACTGCAATATCATACCCTACATTAGTTAAACTAAATTCTCCACCTGACTCATTTTCCCGGTAGACCACAAGGGGCTCTCATATTCGAGATATACCGTTTGTGGCAACTTACTGTTTTCAGTACTTGAATCCCAGGCTTCATTAAACTGTTATTAGTTAAATTAATCCGTGTTCCAGGAGATCCGTGGTTCAAGTCCCGGTCGTGGCATTGAATTTTTCAGTTTGACTATTTATCCAAAACATGCTTTTCACCTCATCACTAATAGTACAAAATTGAGTTTAGTTATTTTGAGGACATGGTCAATCGTAGCGTTCACCACTTGCCTTAGCGCCATCTTGGCATGCGAAAAGGAAGCAACATCGGGTATAGCTGTGCTGCATTGATTATTCTTGTAAGAGTAAGAGGGAAGCATTAGAAAAAGATATTTTATATCTTCTGAGAAAGCCACACAAGTCTTCAATCCTTTATTTAACAAGTCTAATTCTTGATTAGATAAATTAATTACTTCTTTATTGTTCTTATTCTTGATTTTTGGAATATAAGTCAGTAATCCAACACTACCATGGATTTACTGCCCTCCTAAACCTCATAAAAAAGATAACAGTGCCACCTATTAATAACATAGGTTCGCACTGTTATCTGTTGGCAAAATGGGTCTCAAGAAGTTTTCATCTTTAAGAAAATTTGAAAGTAGAAGCATTAAGAATTTTCTTGAACTTATTAAGAATGTTACAATCATTGAAAATGACATTGTAGTATCCTTTGATGTCACATCTTTATTTTTGAACGTTCCAACTGGAAAGAATTCTACACTACTACAGGAGTGGCTTACCTCAATCAAATTCAAGATCTACTAGCCTTTACTACCAGCTGTATTGACCAGAATACTTTCACATTTAATGGAAGCTTATACACTCAAACACATGGTTTAGCTACGGGTAATCCATTGTCTCCAGTTCTAGCTGACTTATATATGAGTAACTTAGAAATTAAAGTAACGTCTACTCACTCAGACATATTCAAAGTATGGTATAGATATGTAGATGATATTTTCGCCATTCTACCCAAGGATAAAACTGATGAAGCTTTAACAATTCTCAACAATCAAGATGAGTCTATAAAATTTACCATGGAAATGGAAGAAAATGTATTCATAGCTTTTTTGGATTTAAAATTTTTTTAAATATCATTATAAATTGAAGTTTGATATTCATAGAAAAAATACACATGTAGATAACTATATCAAAGCAAACAACTACAATCCAACATCATATCAATTAGCAGTGTTTCCTTGCTCAATTCATAGATTTATAAATGTTCCAATGCTTGAATCTGAACATCAACTAGAATACCAACACATTTTACATGTTGATGAAATCAATGATTTTAAGAAATCAACTATATTTAAAATCATTAATGAACATATGCAAAAAAAATCACATAACATCAATTACTACTTTAAAGAAACCAGAAACCATAGCTATTTATAAGAAGTTTATTAAACATGCTTGGGGCTTCAACATATTTAAAAGAATCTTCCAAAACTATAATATAAAATTAGGTCCAAAACTAACTTCAATCTCAAGAATTTACTTAAGAAACCTTTAAGCAACACCATCTATAAATTAAAATTATCTGGAGTATACAAAATACCATTTGACAACTGTGAATCATACTATATTGGAAGAACTAAGAGAAGTCTTAAAACTCGTCAAAACTTAAACAAATCGAAAAATCAGCAGTTGCTAATCACTTCCGGAAATGCAATCATGAAATAGGTCAAATACACATGTACAAGCTGTTAATAAACTGGTTGTTTGGGAAAAATTTATATTCTAAATGGTGAAAAAGAAAACACTTTGAATTTTGATACACCAATGTTCTACAATTTATTAAACAAGTTAAACAACTCAACACTGACGTAGCTCAACCCATCACTATGAATAATATAGATCAGGTTAAAATGAACCCAGATTTCAACCAAACTAGGTTACCCAGGAAGCAGATGGAAGAGAAAGTACATCTACTTCAACAGACAACTGGTAATCAGGATATTGTTCCAGAAATGAAGATAGAAGAGTAAGTATATTTGCCACAACAATCCAACAGTTCAAATTCTTCACATCCAGAGATGAAACAGCTCCAACCAGTTAATACCACAGGTAACAACCAATCTTCTGTGTCCAGCCCCAATGTTACAGACCCAAATGTTGGTATTGAAGATCAGGAGATCTTCAGAGCGAGGGACCTTAATTTTCTTGGAGTCAAGTTTGCGTCCGCCGACAGTAGTTGGAGCAGCATCCACTGTAGATGGTCTGAAGCAAAGACCGAAAAGCGCTTTTGGAAGAAATGGTGAACACCTGCCCAGTCTGAGTGAGTAATCCTACAAATTAAGCATGCCAGATACTCATATTTATATAAAACATTAACTTGACAAGTCTTCTTTAAAATGGCTTTTATATTTAACAAGGTTGATGGCTGATGTAAAAAGAAAGATAAGAGGTAAAATTAAGTGACGGTATTGTTAATTCCGTGAGCACGTATAGATGTTATGCAATGGCGTAGTCTGTGCGGAATGCGAGGGATATTTTATTCTAATAGCTGATATATTGTTCTAACCGCCGAGGGTACCACAGTGGTGGGAAATCTCATTTACATATTTATTTTCAGTGACTCACTTATAAATGGAGCGCGTGATATTTACGATTAAGAACATAGCTCACCAAATTATTTTCGTTTGAGGAAATATCTGATCAGTACCATACATCGCAATATTTTTAAATGATATATGTAAGAGACAGTGAAAAATGGAGTGTCAGGAGCAAGAAAATATATTATTAAATTACTTTCAACCCCAGTAATGCGTCGATATGCGTTTAATATTCAATAGCTTAGAATATATGGTGTTATGGATAGAAAGGGAAAACAAATCAACGAGGTCACATCCACGAAGCCTCCCAGGAGATATTCTAAGTAAAGTACATTATCGGTTTTCCAGGGAGACATTTCAGCATAAGAAGAATGCATTGCTCTTACTGAAGGATCACATTCAATAAAATTCACTTCACTGTGTTGTAGAGAACTGTCCCGAAGATAAAAAAGAGGAGGCTCTTGTAGGATGATCCTCTAAAGCCATTCTATTCAAACAGCCCCTATTGATGCTGCACTATGGAAAGCCCGCTTGGGTTACCATTTGTTCACAACGCAAGGGTACCATTGAAATCTCTCGTGGGAGTAATAGAGAAGCATCGTTAAGAAGTTCTGCTTCGCATTAGAAGTATACGCCTAACGTTTTAACAGGAAACTTTATATCATATTCCCAACGGGATACTCACAAAATCATTACTCCACCAAATTTAAACACAATATGAAGAGCAGTGACACATTAGATTTCATAAAAAAGAAAGAAGAATTAAAAGTCAAATTTGTTCACTAATAAGTAGTACGGTATATGACGAGCATGATGGCTTAGGTGGTAGCGTCTGTGGCAGGATCGGGAGATCGTGGGTTTGAATTCCATTAGCCGAACTTGTATCAGTTTTCTTTTCTCCCGGAGTTTCTTGGGGTTGCTGGGAGAGCGCAGGGAGAGTTCATTACATGCTTCGTATTTCCCTTCTTTGCACTGCTCCTCCATTCTCAGTTTACTTCACCCTTCATCAAGTTGGCTGATCCTGATTGACAGATTTCTCGGCGGTACATAGATCTGTAAAACTTTGCCTCCCGAGGGTGTATTCTCCGATTTCACGGAGGCCATGTCCTCTCATGTAGGTGAAGCTACTGTTAGAATTGGACGTCTCAGGGCATATTCAATATGTAAGTGTTAAGTACCTTATCTTTTGTCATGTCAGGCCTCATGACAGCGGCCCTGCCTCCTTTCACCTCACCCCTTCCTCCTTACGAGGGCACAGCTACAAAGGTCACGTGCCACAGTCCCTCTCCGAATACATCAGCGGAAGACAGCTTCGAGAATTGTGACGTATTCAGCTGGGAGAGAGGGCTGCAGTACTGTGACGTCAGGCAACAGCCTATAGTACAAGTTGCGTATATAAATAGCGCTTGAGTACAGAATCTGAGGGTTGTCAGCTGCAGCGCACTCGAAGACAACAATGTAGCAGCCACGTAGCAAATGGGACTGTTAAATTTACAGTGTGACGATTATTGAAGGGAAAACATACAAACTAGTAATACTTGGCTAATTTGTAAAAGAATGCCCCCAAACCAGATTTCCGAGGTTGTATTCACTTGCCGCACGGACGTTGTGTATGTTTGTGCGAACAATTTTGATTCTGTTATGAAATTAGCTAAGTCCAAACCCCGAAGTACCTTGTCAGATCTTAGTCTAACAAGCAACCTTCGATTATAAATTTACCAGACATCACGTCCTGACTTTGATAAACTAATGAAAGAAAAACGAAACAGAAAGTGTCCGAAAATGCCCACGTCATTTTGTTCTGAACGGGTCTCTAATTTGCAGAGAAAATTATTTTATGTTTTATTTTATTTACTTCATAACATGCCTGAACTTCAGATAAACTACGAGTTGAAGTTTTACATATTTTCTCATAGCACAGTAGCGAAATTTAACTGCTTATAAACGTGACGAATTGTGTAATTAAAACAGTCAGCATTAATATTATAACAACCAAGATGTAAGTTGTAGATATTATGCCGGATACGTTTGCTGTCTTTCCTGCGCTGTCAGAATCCTAACACATCAGACTATTTCTTTCTTCTTGGGCAGCAGAAATCAGCGCGGTGACGTCACAAGCTAAGCTACCTTTCGTTCGGAAGCACATTAGGCGGTTAGAGTTGACAGAGTTGACGACACATCGCCACTACCTGTCTTCCCCTGGATTTTTTTTTTTGGGGGGGGGCGGAGTGTAATTTTGCGTCCTCCAACTTCAAGTCATATCGGACGGTGAATGAAATGGGTGAAATGATGCTCAAATGTGTCCAGGATCCATGGAGCTTGGAGCTACCCTACATTCGTCTTTCAGGATAAGGCACAACCCCGGAAAAAACCTTATCCAGGTAACTCATCCTAACCTGGATTCGAACACGGGACCTCTTGAAAGTGAGGCAGACACGCTACCATCTACGCTACCGAGGCGAGGAGTACATCAGCTTTCATTAATACAATATATTCCAATAAACTCAAATCATTAAGTCATTAACTTACTGATTCATATTGCACTAGTTTCAGCACTCTAGTTATGGCAACACTCAAATAACACTTGTGTATAGCCGTGAATTCGTTAATTATATCCAAGTATAAATATGCCTATTTAAATAACGAATTATTTATTCATAGAACTGTAAATTAATAACTTTACTAATATTATTACAATTAACGAAACAATTTACGTGAACGTATAGGTACAGTATGAAATAAATACAGATGAATACTAAGTGGTATTACATAGCCTTATTATACCTGGCAGATAGTTGTTTTAAGAGTTGCAGATTTCAAGAGGGCAATTCCAAATAAACAGGTCACTGAGTAAATCGTCTTTTAGCGTAAGGGAACTTTGTTCCCCTTCTCTTCCTTATCAACGAGGAAGTCGATAAGCTGATGACATTTCTGGAAACAGAATTCTCAGGATGCAGTAGAGTGACTTGAGCAGGATGTTTATAAACTAGACGAAAAACCTACGGATCACATAAATACCTTTGGCAGTGTTTCTCTTAAGGCACCCACTGCTACGATGATGCTAGAAACACTTCTGGAGCGTTATCGACTGCGTTACATCCACAGATAAATGCTTATTTATAGAATGAAGTGCTTTCCTTCAGAATTGCCTTCGAGTTGGAGACGAATCTATAGTAGATAAAGTTGGAATAATGAAAAGAACAGTTTGAAAGCCATAAATAGAAAACTATTTAACGGTTCTCGTTATTCAAACATTACAATAATAAATAATAGTGCTGATGATAATAATAATAATAATAATAATAATAATAATAATAATAATAATAATAATAATAATAATAATAATAATAATAATAATAATAATAATAATAATAATAATAATAATAATAATAATAATAATAATAATAATAATAATAATAATAATAATAATAATAATAATAATAATAATAATAATAATAATAATAATAATAATAATAATAATAATAATAATAATAATAATAATAATAATAATAATAATAATAATAATAATAATAATAATAATAATAATAATAATAATAATAATAATAATAATAATAATAATAATAATAATAATAATAATAATAATAATAATAATAATAATAATAATAATAATAATAATAATAATAATGTGACTTTGTGGGTTCATGAAATGAAAAGTCCAATTTCACCACTCAAAAATGTTCTTTATTTCCACCGACTTACAGTTAAACACTTGCCAATTACACAGAATTACGTGCTGCACACAATCACAATTCACCAGTTCGTCCGTTACAATTTCACTTGTCCTCGCGATTACGTAACTCCGATACACACAGTCTTCCGTTGCACAATCTTCTCGTTCATTAACACGTCACTGACTAACTCTTACACCAAGAACTCCGACTGTCTCCTCACTCACTCCTCGTGCACGACGTGTAGCTTATATAGGGTACGCTTGCCGATCTCGAAGGTTCTCCAGTAGATGAAAGATCCCGTAATTTCCAGAACACAGGTGGAACAGAAACAGACGGCACAATGATGTTTTTCTCCCGGCCATCGCCTGTCACCACTATAAGACAAACGAGGGGAGGGCGTGGCTAACACGGACCTGCTTTGCTGTCCGCTCCCAGCTGCTTCTATAGGGTGTTCCAACGCTCGCGTGACAATAATAATAATAATAATATTAATAATAATAATATTAATAATAATATTAATAATAATAATATTAATAATAATAATATTAATAATAATAATAATATTAATAATAATAATAATATTAATAATAATAATAATATTAATAATAATAATAATATTAATAATAATAATAATATTAATAATAATAATAATATTAATAATAATAATATTAATAATAATAATAATATTAATAATAATAATAATATTAATAATAATAATAATATTAATAATAATAATAATATTAATAATAATAATAATAATAATAATAATAATAATAATAATAATAATAATAATAATAATAATAATAATAATAATAATAATAATAATAATAATAATAATAATAATAATAATAATAATAATAATAATAATAATAATAATAATAATAATAATAATAATAATAATAATAATAATAATAATAATAATAATAATAATAATAATAATAATAATAATAATAATAATAATAATAATAATAATAATAATAATAATAATAATAATAATAATAATAATAATAATAATAATAATAATAATAATAATAATAATATCCTTTATCCTACAACTTCATATAATTTGATTCACGAAAATCTAAAGAATTAAAAATTGAAATACTATATTAAGAGAAATGACTGAAAGCCTGTACAATTACACAGTATGCCAGTGCCTTTCATTTAAATTTGTAGCTATATATATAGATATATATATATAGTTACATATAATTTACTATATATAATTATATATAAATAATTATATAATTGATAGGAAAAGTCACAGGTTAGTTTTGAAACATTGCTGTCCTTTAAGTGGAAATTCTTAGACTTTTTGAAACGTTAGAGAACATTTGCTTACATTATTTTAAAATAAGTGAAATGGCATGCAACATAATTTGTAGTCGGAGTTGGGAATTTTTACCAACTTACCAACTTTAAGCAAACTAATGCCACACGATGCTTCTTTGTTCAGTATGTTCCTTAGCACAACATACTGATAGGCACTCAAAATTACTGTAGATTATTTTCCATATGAAGAAGTCGGCTGCAATCCACTGGCAAACCTTTGTTTAGTGAGAACTTTACTGAATAACGCTGTCTGTCTGAAAAACGGAAATGCGTATGAACTGGCGAGCTACTATATAGCAATATATCATGTGAAATAGTTATGCACATCAATGCTTCTCTTGAACAGAAAAAACGTATCCAGGTGGAGGGAGAGTCAAAATTATGCACTGTTCATAAAAGAATATGTACGACAGATTCACCATGCAAACATACGCAATACTATTGTAGAAGAAATGTACCGCAATTAGTTCACCGAATGAAGAAAGGCTTCTTGTCCTGAAAGATGAATCTTGGGTAACTTCAGTCCCTATGGACCCTGGGCTTCTTTGAGCATCAATCCTCCCATTTCATTTATCAACCGACATGACATAGGATGGAGGGAGTTAAAACGATTTCCAAAACGGTAAAAGTGAGTCAGTTGGAGTATTTAATATCGTGTTGCCATTATGTCAGGACAGCTCGATAGTTTGATCTAGCGGGCGGAGACAAGAGCCCTTGGTTCGGGCGTCGGCTATGGCAATGAATGTTTCTATCTGATTCTTTCTTACCAAACGTTGCCCTGAACAATAGCTATAAAGTGTGGAAACGTTGAGTCAGACTGAAAAATTCAATGCCATAGCCGGGATTTGAACCACGGATCTTCTGGTTTCCGTCCAGCCGCACTACCATTGTGCTACTTTGGCCAACGTGCCGATATGACATTAAATTCTCCAACTGACTCGTATTTTCCCGGTAAACCACTTAGGAGTTCTCATAAACACATGAGACAGCTACCTTAATGGCGACTTACTACATGTAAGTACTTTAAGGCCCGGGCTTTATAGTTAACCACTATTAGGTTAATTAATGGAAATTAATTATTCTTTCACACTGGCCGTGTGTAGGCTAAATTGTGGAAACGTTGAGTCAGACTGAAAAATTCAATGCCATAGCCGGGATTTGAACCACGGATCTTCTGGTTTCCGTCCAGCCGCACTACCATTGTGCTACTATGGCCAACGTGCCGATATGACATTAAATTCTCCAACTGACTCGTATTTTCCCGGTAAACCACTTAGGAGTTCTCATAAACACATGAGACAGCTACCTTAATGGCGACTTACTACATGTAAGTACTTTAAGGCCCGGGCTTTATAGTTAACCACTATTAGGTTAATTAATGGAAATTAATTATTCTTTCACACTGGCCGTGTGTAGGCTAAATTGTGGAAACGTTGAGTCAGACTGAAAAATTCAATGCCATAGCCGGGATTTGAACCACGGATCTTCTGGTTTCCGTCCAGCCGCACTACCATTGTGCTACTATGGCCAACGTGCCGATATGACATTAAATTCTCCAACTGACTCGTATTTTCCCGGTAAACCACTTAGGAGTTCTCATAAACACATGAGACAGCTACCTTAATGGCGACTTACTACATGTAAGTACTTTAAGGCCCGGGCTTTATAGTTAACCACTATTAGGTTAATTAATGGAAATTAATTATTCTTTCACACTGGCCGTGTGTAGGCTAAATTGTGGAAACGTTGAGTCAGACTGAAAAATTCAGGGGCCCGGGCCTTAAAGTACTTACATGTAGTAAGTCGCCATTAAGGTAGCTGTCTCATGTGTTTATGAGAACTCCTAAGTGGTTTACCGGGAAAATACGAGTCAGTTGGAGAATTTAATGTCATATCGGCACGTTGGCCATAGTAGCACAATGGTAGTGCGGCTGGACGGAAACCAGAAGATCCGTGGTTCAAATCCCGGCTATGGCATTGAATTTTTCAGTCTGACTCAACGTTTCCACAATTTAGCCTACACACGGCCAGTGTGAAAGAATAATTAATTTCCAATAGCTATAAAATCAACCAGTACAATAATTCATATTATCATCGTCATCAGCAGCAGCATCATCCAGTAAATGTTAATTTCTCAAAATTTTTCGAGATCCTCAAACCTCAGAACGCTGTTCGTATCCTATTTCCTCACTCTGTTGAAAGAAACTATTTCCTACACTAACCTAAGCGCATCCATCAATTTGGGGTACCACATTCGGCTAACTGTTGCATCAATCATTGCAATAATCAATGGCGAGGATAGGAAGGGAGCGCGGCCTTTGCGCTGTAGATGCCAATCATCGATCCCATTAAACAATTCTATAAAAGTATAAGGCAAAAAGTAAATAAACAGGTATTTTGTTTGATAACAGGGCTGTAAATTACACGAATTTTATCGGTGCTAGCGGTCTGCCGGAATTTCATTTCGTATTGCAGTAAATGATAGAGTCGACGCCTTTAATTGTATTTAAAAACAATGATCCGATCCAGGTTTGAACCTGCGCTTTGGGATCAGTAGGCCTACACATACCCAACTGATCCACCCAGACCTACAGAAGATATGAACGGAACGAGGCAAATTTTACAAAGCACGCTCTTTATATAATTGAAGTCTCGCCTAGCTATCGCTCTCATACAAACTTTCATACAAAATGTTACCAATCTTTAAGTTTATAATAGCAATTGTATATGAGACAATATTGTGACATGCTCAGCGTTAAGAACTATTTCCCTTTCATTTTCAGAATTCTCCATTTTAGAATATAGTGACGTAAATAGAGTTTTATTACTTTATCTTTCTTATACCTGATTTATTTTATTTCTTGTTGTCTTCTGCCACTAATGTGTGTGTTTATTTTATCTATGAATTTATTTAGAATCTTCCAGTTCTATAGTTCTATTATCTGGCATAGATAGCAATATCAGTTATGTTTATCAATGTATAGCCAAATAAAACTGATTTCCAGAGGCGCTTTGTTTAATGATTTTTCCCCTACAGTGCCCGTTCCAGATCTTTTAAATTGCATCACTGATAATTATCCAGCATGAAAATATTCTACTTCATGCTTCTACAATATGCTGAATGAATTCCTGCAATTATTTATCCAATTGTTTACAAAATTGTCATACATATTCGTTAACACTTACGGTATTGATTTAAATACAAGAAAATGGCCAAATCAATTCGTCAGGTATAAGATAATTACAAAATGAGGACCTGCATATGATAAAAATGTTCTAAAATAGAAGTTAGAAAAAAATTATATAAAATGCACTTTTATAATCGAGGACGAATATAAAGAATTTACACCATCGTTAGTTCCATGATGTAACAATTAAAGGCTGACATGTCACTGAAATACGGATTCTGGTTATGATTATATAACGATACAAGTTTAGAAACCTTAATAATTGAAAAGCATTGTGATACATTATTTTGAGAAATAATCGTAGGTTGCTGAAATCGTGAATTCATTTTAAGTACATAAGCGTAATTTCAACCTACCAGTGTTTGTAGTCAGTTATCTCTTAGTAGGGATCATAATATTATACTCAAGAATTTATACTATCCTGATTTCATAACAAGGAGGTAACCATGGTTACACATTACGTGGTATTATTGGTAGAAAAATTATCTTATTTAGGGAAATGAAGTCACAATATGTATGGAAATATAATAAACATTTATACTCAACTAATATTACGTTTGACACATAATTGGAATACAGAAGTGTAATAAGCAACTTTTACTTCCTCTATATCAGGTAAAAGGTAAAGTAATTCAGGCGTAACAGCCTGTCTGAACCGCCAACCCGAATGCCGGTCTTAGACCTACATGCACAAGCCAGAGGTGAGCTATCTTCCAACTGATATGGGGAGGAGATTCAGTCAGCATCTCGTCACCTCCAGCCGGTAAGCTGGCATTCTGTGACCGGGATTCGCTACTTACTGCGACTCTTCAAATTCCTTACAATGCTGAATGGGTACCGATCCTCAACTAGGGACCTAAAATGCCTAACCCCACAGGTGGTATCGAACACGGGCGAGTTTGTCAGACACTGGCGGACGACCTGAAAACTGTGGCCAAGGCTTTAAGTTGTTTTTAAATTCTAATTTTAGAATATAGTAACGCAAATGAGTTTTATCCCTTTATCTTTTTACTCTTTATTCACTTTATTTCTCGTTGGCGTCTGCCATTAATGTTTATGTTTACTTAATCTGTGAATTTATTTTGAATGTTATTGTTATTTAGTTCTCTTTTATGTGGCTTTTAACGCATTTGTCTTCAAAGGGGGCTAATGACCGCTCAGTTGAGTGCCTTTCAACATACCTCATACAACACCTCAAACAACTCGGGTGCATTTCCTATCAGGGTACCACAATACAATGCCCCAACGCACTATGCCACATCTTAAGAGCATTGAATTAAAAATATCTGAAAGTCAAACCCCGAAATAGCAAAGCTGCCAGCCCCATTCGAATAATGCTGGGTTAGATACCGTCGGGTCTGCCACTTTGACCATGGCCTGTTTTGCGGCTTCCGCGAATTCTACTGTGCTTTTCCCTCTATCATGGATTTCCTGCCTTATGTTTCCTATTGTTTATTATAGGGTTGGAAGAAAAGACGACGCAATTGGGTGGTGGAGGACCACTTTGGTAATGTGTCTGTTTCGCTTCGGTTGTACTGTTGAGGGACCTGTGTTCCAGGCATCCAACTCTAAGATCGTCCAAGGATGTGTTTAATCTGGAATTGCTAGAGACTCCATCCATGTTTGTGCATATCGCCGCCCGCTTCTTATTGGGCTCCTGATGCCTCCCTCCTAGCAGTAACGTTAGAAGAACTAAGAACTACGCCTGATTTTTGGCTGACCGTGGTTGTACTCCTATACCAAACCTAATATAAGTATAGAATAGTAGCATAAAATACCTAAAATTATACTCCAATGAATGACTAATGAAATGATTACTTAAGACTAGACATACTCGTATATAAGTGATCTACAACCGATCAAAGATTATATATACCAAGGGTGTATCTGTAGTTCTTCTCACACAAAGCGAATGATGAAAAGATTACGACCTTGATAGTAAAATTAATTCACATTTGAGCAGCGGATTACAATAAGAAAATCACATTCTGTCCAATGAAGTACTAAACTTACTGATATTAGCAATAATATAAACTATAATTCGTATCATCATGTAACGGCAATATCTAAGTATTAATTACTGTGGCTGCAATTACAACTATAACGTTGGTTTTGTACAGTTTTGTCGCAAGCCAATTATTGATCGAGGCGGCAAGGTATTCAAAGGGATGGGCACTGCAGTGTGTAGATGAAAGCTTGCCGATACGGCGGTGGGTAAGAGACAGATATCTCGAGAGTTCTAGTTCTGTTCTAGCCGCGTCTCGATTGTTTGACAAATTCCTGGAATGTAAGTAATCTCTAAAAAGACAGCCCGCCCGCCACAACAGTCAGTTGTTAATTGAACTCGCGTGCGGAAACGGCTATTTGCGATCGATGACCTTGCAAGTTGTATTGTGTATGTGACGTAATTCTGGACTGCTGTGTACGAAGTGTTTTTCTACTGAAATAAAGTGCAATTTTTGGTGTTTGAATCTGGACTTTTAATTTCACGAACGCACAAAGTCACAAATGGTGTTAGGAGTGGGACATTTCGAAGATGGAGGCAGCATTGGCACAGATTCTAGCGAAGATGAACGAATTAACAACGAAGACGAAAGCTGCAAACAACAAGCTCACCGCCGAGATGAAAGAAATAAAGGCGGCTAACGACAACCTCACCGAGTTCGAATCTCGGTCAGGGCGAGTTACCTGGATAAGGTTTTTTCCGGGGTTTTCCCTTATCCTGAAAGACGAATGTCGGGTAACTCTAAGCTCTATGGACCTCGGACTCATTTGAGCATCATTTCATCCATTCCATTCATCGTCCGATATGATTTAACGTTGGAGGACGTAAAATTACACACACACTCTCTCTCACACACACACACACACACACACACACACACACACACACACACACACACACACACACACACACACACACACACACACACCGCCAAAATGGAAGAAATGAAGGCGCTTAAACATAACATCATCGAGAAAATGGAAGAGAAGTTGGAGACGGCAAATAACAACTTAGCGTCAAAGCTGGAGGCGGCAAATCACAGCCTGACCGCGAAGATGACCGAAATGACCACGGAAATGAAGATCGAACTATCTGAAATGAAGGCTGCGAACGAGGCCCTCGCCAAAAATTTGAGGAGCAGTTGGTTGTCGTAAAGGAGGATGGGCGAGCGCGTCGAAGGCCTGGCGAACCGCTTTATTGGCCTAGAGGAAAAGGCCAACAATAACACCAAATACCTCGAAGACCTAGCGAGCCACGTTAACAACCTAGAGGGAAAGGCCGACACCAACACTAAGTCCCTGAACGCCATGGTGGAATACATCGTCGGCAGAAGGATGAAAGATTTGAAGGCCGACGCGTCGGGGCCCGACAAAACTTCAGTGCGCGTCAAACTCCCGAAGTACGATGGCACGTCCGCGTTCCAAGACTTCCGCCTCCAATTCGACACGGTGGCCAAGCACACCAAGTGATCACCAGAGGAGGAGGCCACACAGATAATAGCCAGCCTCCAGGGACAGGCCGCCGAAGTCCTGAAAGCGGTTCAGAAAGCAGCGGCGCCCAAAGACATCTGGGAGGCACTGGAGAAGCGCTTCCGGAAGCAGCCTACCGCAGCAAACTGAAGTCAAGGATGCAGTAGCCTTGCACAGCTGGCAGTGGTTCCCGATACCCGTGGGAGATCAGGTACGCCCCTGCACGGGATGGAGGGAAGCCAATTAATATTCCCGCGTACTAGCCAGCATAGCTAGTAGGAGGTGTGCTAGAAAACCAGGTGACCCACCGAGGTCATACCGGTAGCCTTCATATTTTAGTGTTCGCGCGCGTGAGTGACGTATCCACTTCTATCCCGTATTGAGTCCACAGGATCAGATGGGGCGCTTGTTATTCTCTAGGTGTTGCCCTATGGAAAGCCCCATGGAGGCGCCGGGCGCCCTTTCTAGACAGCTCGCTAACTGCCTGGTCGAAGGAGGCCTGAGCCATTGGTCCTGGGTCCAGTACTAATGGGATTAGAACCTCTGGCATCTACTGAGGACAGCCGGGACACCTGGAGAGATACTGCCCACACCAGGTAGAGCAGCCGGAGAAACGAGAAAGGGCCGGCGTGGCGAGCAGCACGTCGGCGCCGTCAACACCATCCCCTCGTGTGAGACTATGCGCCGTCAGCCGACGGATGGATAACAGCCTCATCGTGGACTGTTGGGTGAGAGGGAAGCCGTGGCGCGTGCTGGTGGACACCGGCGCAGCCGTGACTGACATCAGACCCAACGTAACCAGGAGTTTGCCGCCGAGGAAACCCTGTAACCTTGATGACGAAGAACATTGACTCTTCTGCGTGGGCTACAGGAAGCTGAAAGCGCGCACCAGTAAGGACTGTTTCCCCTTACCCCAGATTGACGACAACCTGGACACGCTTGCTGGTGCGCAGTGGTTCTCGACTCTGGATCTGAAGTTGGGCTAATGGCAGGTGGTTCTAGACCCGAGAGACAAGGAGAAGATCGCATTTGCGACAGGCCAAGGGCTTTGGCAGTTTACAGTTATACTTTTGGCCTCTGCAACGCAGCAGCTACCTTCCAAAGCCTCATGAAGTCAGCGAAGATAGGATTGACCTATGGTGCCTGCCTGCTATACCTCGATTACATCATCATCGTCGGCAAGACATTCGAAGACCATCTGGAATACCTGAGCAGGGTGCTACAGTGACTGCAGGCGACCAACCTGAAGCTGAACGAGAAGTGCCAGCTCTTCCGCAAGGAAGTCAACTACTTGGGCCACATAGTCTCAGCAAACGAAGTGGTTACAGACCCGGAGAAGACACAGGCCATGAGAGATTGGCCTCGGCCAAAGAATAATAAACTGTTAGGCAGTTTTCTGGGGCTGCGCAATTATTACCGCCGTTTCATAAAGGGCTTCTCCAACATCGCCAGGCCCCTCAACTGCTTGACAGAAGAACACGATTCATATGTGAGGACGGAGGACGCCGAAGTTGCTTTCCAGGAGCTGAAGAAGACACTGTGCAGAGCTCCTATTTTGGTATTCCCACAACCAGGTGGCACCTTCATTGTGGACACCGACGCCAGCGACCATTGCATTGGAGGTGTCCTACCCCAAGTCCAGGACGGCCACTAGCGGATGATAGCTTACTACAGCAAGACGCTGTCTAAGGCAGAGAAAAACTACTGCTTCACACGGCGTAGAATTACTGGCGGTAGTAAAGACCTTGGAGCACTTCCAAAAGTACCTGTACAGTCAGTCATTCCATCTGAGGACTGACCATTCCGCCCTCACCTGTCTGAATAGCTTTAGGAACCTGGAAGGCCAGACAGCACGTTGGGTCCAGAGGCTGCAGGAGTGCGCCTTCAACTCTGAATATCGTAGAGGGAAGAGCCATGGCCACGCAGATGCCATGTGCCGAAGAACCTGCTCGGAAGAGTGCGGCCAATGCACAAGAGTGGAAGAGAGGAGCGCAGGGCCTGAGGCGGGAGTACCTGGCGGACGCCGACTTGGAGCCCTCTTGCGGGAAGTGGAGACCGGTGCGAGGCCGACCTTGGATGGACATCGCACCCAGAAGCGCTACGTACAAGACGTACTGGGCCTAATGGGACTCGCTGAAGATCAGAGAGGTCGTGCTGTTCCGGGTATGGGAATCACCCGATGGGAAGACGCAGAGTTGGTACTTCCCCGAAGTAAGGTCCCGGAAGTCTTGGAGGAAGTGCACGCCGGTACTTCAGGAGGACACCTGGGAGCGAACCGAACGATTGACAAAGTACGGCAGCGCTACTACAGGCTGAGGCTCCGAGCAGATGCTGAGAGATGGTGCCGTCCATGTTACGTGTGCACGGCGAGTCGCGGCCCCCAGAATAGGAGCCGGGGTCGTATGCAGCAGTACAATGTCGGTGCGCCATTGGAACGTATCGCTGTCGACATAGCTGGACCATTCCCAGTGTCCGATCGACAAAACAAGTACCGTGGTCGTGGACTACTTCACCAAGTGGCCGAAAGTGTATGCCATCACGAACCAGGAGGCGAAGACCATCACTGTCTGCCTCCTGGAGCAATTGTTCTGCCACTTTGGGGTGCCGTTGGAGCTCCCCTGAGGCACCAACTTTGAGTCTTACCTGATGAAGGAGGTACTGGAAAGTCTTGGGGTGAATACGAACCGCACAAAACCCCTACACTCTCAGTCCGACGGCATGTTTGAGTGGTACCTCAAGACTCTAGAAGAACATCTGAGGAAGGTCGTGCCAGCCATCAGCGAGACTGGAACGTGAAGGTGCCACTGCTCCTGCTGGCCTACCACTCGTCGGGGCACACCACTGGGATGACGCCAGCCAGCTTAATGTTCGGCCGCGAGTGACGCGTCTCTTGTGACCTGGCATTTGGGAGCCCCTCGGAGGCGAAGCACCCAGCAACTGAGTATGCGGAGAGCCTGGTGGACCGTTTTTACGACATGCACGAGATGGCTCGTCAGAACATCCGGATGGCAAGTGACCGCATGAAGACCCGATAGGATATGCAAGCCAACAGCTAAGGGTTCCAGCAAGGTGACCTGGTCTGGTTGTACCGCCCAACCCGGACCAAGGGACGCTGTCGGAATCTTCAGCAGCCATGGCAAGGACCGTACCGACCTGTAAAGGGGATTGACGACGTGATCTACGGCATCCAGATGGTGCCCGGAGAAAAGATGGTGGGACACCTGGATCGCCTGACCCACTACGATGGTGCTGTTCGGGACGACCAGCCTTGCGAAGGGAGCAGTGTCGTGAGCCCATTGTTGATCGAGGTCGCAAGGCATTCAAAAGGACGGGGACTGCAGTGTGTAGATGAAAACTCGCCAAAACGACGGTGAGAAACAGACAGGTTTCTCGAGAGTTGTAGTTCTTAGTTCTAGCTGCGTTTCTATTGTTTGAGAAATTTCTGGAAAGAGAGTAAGCTATAAACAGGCAGCTGGCCCACCACAGTCAGTTGTTAATTGAACTCGCGTGCGTAAACAGCTGTTTGTTTGTGATCGATGACCTTACAAGTTGTATTTTGGTGTTTGAACCTGGACGAACCCACAAAGTCACAGTAATTAGCATTCATTATCATTTACTAAATGTTGATCATATGTTACGTATGTGTGCTACATACTACGTGAACATAGCAACCAAGAAGTAATCCAAAAACATGATATATTGTGCTCATAGAACCAGTATGTTGCTTCTGATTTCACATTTGTATTGGTTTCTCTCTGAGTCACAGGGATGTAATTAAATTGCATCAAATTAAGCATTTCGCAGTAAAGGGTCTCGTTGAGAGCTTTTGTAAATCCGCTTTATATGAAAACAAACAAAACTTATGAGGGAGTTTAATTACTGAAAAATAATTACTGACCTTCGCGTGTTTAACAATAAAATCCAAGAATTAAATTTTATAAAATTTATTGGCTTAATGCAGATTTTCCCTTTAGAGCGGCACAAGTAATTAATGTTAGCTAGCTACTAATTAACACAACTGAATGGGTTGGATGAGGTATGGGTTAGCATGGTCAGAGTCGTTGGCTGCAAGGAATCGAATCCTGGAACTCTAGAGGGCACATATAGGCCGCACCTCTTACAGGGATATATTCATAGCTGCAATATTCATTCATTCAAAGATCAGCGATCATTTTATTAATCGTTCTTTCACTTGCTTTTTCTCTTCCGCATAGTGAACACCCGTTGACCTGAATCCATCCTGCATCATTTCATGACTTTCTTGGTACGTTTATCTAGCAGTATCCTCTAGCCGTCAAGCCCACCAATCATCTTCCTTACTGCACACCACAAAATACAGTTAAATGCAGTAAATGCAATTAAACTGAGCCATCATCACTGCCGCCGAAACATGAATGCACTGGTAGTGCCAGAAATTCTTCCGTGAGGATTTTGTAACTTATCAACACCAAAAATACCGCCGTTCGCACCATCTTTCGTCGCAAGAAGTTGAAGTTTCTTGGTTCAACACTAGCCAGCCAATATAGTGGTGAGCATCCTCTTCCCGTGTATTAAATGGCACGAACGGGAAATTGATGCACGTTGGCAATAGTTGTTTCTTCTCCTGCCGTTTCATGATGCATTTTGTATTTTAAGTTGTCGGATATTTGAATTCCATTCTTCTGTGTCTAGGCGAATTATTCTGTTACCTTCTGATTGAATCTGGGCATCATGCTCGGAAACATTGTTTCACATGAAAGCATGGTTACTGTGTCCAGTCTTTATTCATAAAGTACATTTCGTGCAAATGTCTACGCGCTTAAGGTTTGAAAACCTCTTTCAGCCTCTGATGATGTCAGTAACAGCGTGATTAATAATTTCCGAGGATTCTTTCCTGGCAAATATCTCAAATTTTCTGCGACGGTATAGTTTCCGTAGTAGAGCGCAATTTTATGCTCATAAACAAACCTCTCCTACATCATTTAATGTTTTCTTAAAAGAACGGATGTAATTACACTAGTTTTTTGACAAACATTTCAAGGATAATTATTTGATACACATTAAATTTGTCAACGTCAAACGCCATGTTGTGTGACCTTGAATATTTGAACCTTGTTTTGTTTCCAGGAGAATTTTGTCCCACAGTTCCTAAGCTTACTTCCTCACTTCTAGTGGTTCATCTTCTATCAGGTTTTTTTGTTTTCAGCTTCTGATTTTACTTCTCAGATATTATTAATCCAATCTCTGACATACTAAAGCATTTTTAAGTATCTTATGTTTTGTTTACCCTTGACAAATTATGTTTCTGCTTTCATTTCATCAAGAATAATTTCCGCTAGGAGCATCGTTCCAGGAAGAAATGTTAGCCAGCAGAGAAGTTTCACCCAGCATATAACAGTAAGGAGAAGCTTGAAAAATATCGGTCTCTTATTATATGCTGTTTTGTCAATAACAATAACTACACTTTGCTTTTGCGCAACTTGTTTATACCATGAGAATGAAAATTCTACTGCTCTTGAGTCGACATAGGAACTCTTTTTTGCATTATTTCTTGTGTTAGTTATCTTTAACGAGAGTTAAAACAAGTGCACAGATTCTAAATAAGTCTGAATAAAATATGTGAATTGGGCTGTTTACTTAAAATAAGGCCATCATTTCATAAATTAACAATGTGTGAAACTTGCATATTAATATCTATCACTTTTCTGTACGCCACGCTACTGAATAGGCTGCCACGCTATCGCAGCAAATGTTTGAGGAGGCAGCTTCTTTAACTGAAGCTTCTGAGGATACCCGTTCGGAATTTTGTATGGATCTCTCTAAAATGACGATAACCATAAGTATTCACTTAAAATATTAAACAGTGTCAGCTTTAGGTCTTTCTTTGATAAACATATCACTAAGGCGAGCAGTTTTGTTCCCGAATGGTTTTGGAAGCTTATCTGTCAGTACTGTGTGGAAGGCAGGGGTCAAACTCCAACGCTGACTGCATGTTCTACAAAGCTTTGCAAGGCACATTTCTGTAATAGAACATGCCGGACATAAACGTAATTGCTACCAAATTTAGTCTATGAATTCACTAAATTTTAAACATAAAAATGCACTAACATTCCCATTCACAGCATAAGACAAACTATTTTGATGTTAATATATAAAATACATTATCTTAATATATAAACAAACACAACATCAAACTTGTATGTACAT
Source organism: Mantis religiosa (assembly GCA_030765055.1). Classification (NCBI taxonomy): domain Eukaryota; kingdom Metazoa; phylum Arthropoda; class Insecta; order Mantodea; family Mantidae; genus Mantis; species Mantis religiosa. Next base: position 170,535,745 of record CM060949.1, on the reverse strand, counting down.
AATCGATTAGTACATAATACCAAAAACATATTTCAAGAAACAAATACTATCACACTGAACGAAAATAAACATTCTGTGGTTGTGAAAAGCATGTGAGTTACGTTTGTCACTTATAACCTGTTTAAACGGAGTAAGCGTTCTCTACGTCACATAGCGTCGTAGGGGCAAATTTGAAGTATTTTACATTCTTATACTTCTTATTGATCAACACTGGACCTTCACTTTTGTTACTGGCATTTAAAATTCGGTTAATTTCAAACATTTTAAAAAGGCCAGCATTCTTCTGAATCACACCTTTAAGTTTTTGTTTTATGCGATCTGTAACAGTTCCCTCAGCAGAGTTTCACAGACCTTGTGGAACCCGTCAAGAGCATCAGACATTTCACATTCGGACTTTTCGGGATAGGTAATTACTTGGAGAAGATACCGAAATCGTGTGATATAAAGTTTTGGTAAGGTTATTCTGAAACAAGTAATTCAAACAGTTTTAATGACAGGATAAAGAGATTAACTACCTTAAATATATTTACATAATATTCTGTATAATAGAAGCACGCTTGTAACTAAGGACACCATCGTGTTACAATTGGTTGTGGAGGCATTGGAACTTTAGGTGCGATTTGCTTAAATTTGGATATTCCATATGGAGCTTCCAAGAACACTTTTTAACATTAGATATAAAATTATCGACATCACTGAGGCTACTTTGTGTAGAGCATGTGCTAAACAGGTAAAGTGCATAATGTTTGGATTAGAGGTTCTTAATTTCTTTACCGGCTTTTAGCATGTAAGGTGCACCATCGGGAATAAATAGTAATATATTATCTCTTTATGCCATCTGGCTACAGCAGACAGAACTCTCAAAAAGTTGAACAATTAGTGCATAGTTGACATTCTCTAACATTTCGCACGTCAGAAGAAACTGTTGTCCGTGTCCATCGCATGACAGTTCGAACCACAACATGTGCGACGTATCTTCCAACACTATCTGTGGTCTCGTTTATGGACACCCATATGTTGTTGCCCACAGTATTACGTAGTATAATGCCCGCGAATTGTGGCCTCACTTGGCACTTTCCTCTATGTATTTCTGAATTAAATTCTTAAAATATTCATCTTTTAGTTTCTTGAAAGGTGTATTTGTACAAATCATCATTTCACACAAATCACACAAAAATTTTGACTGTTCATTAACATATACGTCGGAAGTTCATTTAGCAGGATACAACTATAAATGTGCTTTGTGTTTTCTACTGACACAGTGTACGTTTATACCAATGTGTTTTCTAGCTTTCAGTTCTATTTTACAGCTCCTACAAAATATATTTCCATTTTTTATACTGAAATAGTCTTTGTAGACTGTTCTTCTGCGAGTCAGGAGATAGCTCCACTTGTTCACTGTAGGTGTCGGAGTGCCGTCCTCAGCGGTCGCTATAGCCCTTCCTAATGACTATTCCAAGCACAAAAACATGCCACTAACTCTGTTTCTCAAGTTGCTTATTTCACCCGCCAACATAATTGCCTCTTTCTTTCACTACTTATCCGTATGACTTCTGGAATGCAGCGCTTGTCTCACCTTATTCAAGTGGTCGAATAAGACTGGCACAAGCATGCTTCCAGCTTCTCCCGCCATCAAATCTCCTGTGTTGCATTGTTTCATCCACAACCTTCTATGATGCTTAATGGCAAACGACAACGAACGGCGGGATCGCGGACAGATAAACACCGCGCAAACAGATCGGATGTTTTGGGTCTCTCCGTATAAGCAAATTACTTATTGCTTCTGGACAGCTTTTACAGTGAGTTTGAAGAAAAGTTCGGAGTGCTTACAGTTTAGGAACAAGGCATATATATATAGTATATGCTACTCTTCACTTAAATTTCATAATCTTATTAGAAGGTAGTATCCGCATAAAATCAACGACAAAACAGAGCTTAAACTCCATTAATTGTTGATATAGAAATTATGCAATGTTTGGCACAATATTTGTCCCTCAAATGTCGAAACTAAGTTACACACTACTGTGGAGTTTTCAGACTGAACATTTTTTCCGCCACTGTTACGGGATGTCGTGCTGAAAGGATAGAAACAATAGGTTTGAGTGTTATTGGAAGCTGGATGATCAGAGCATACTGCCCCTTCCCATCTTTGGATTTCTTGCGGATCACATTTCTCCCCCCTCCCCGTCCAATCCCGCGCCGCGGCTTAGTGGTTGGACCGCTTGGCTCTCACCAAAGCGGCTCGGTTTGGATTACAGGTGACCACAAAGTGAGATTTGTGGTGGAAAACACGGCACTGGGATGGATTTTCTCTGGGATCTCCGATTTCCCCCGCCATCTCACTCCACCGGTGTTCCCCTTCATATCACTATCAGTGTTACCGTCTCCAGCGCTGCATGTGATGAAAGCGGGCGTTATTAGACCCCCCCCCAACACTTGAAGTAAAATCACTATACCTCCTTTGGCCAGTGGTTATCTCATCAAACTGAATGCATGGACGGAATAAATCTCACATACACAACTCTAAGGTGGTAAACCGTTGCTTCTTTTTGTTCTGTATTTTGATGGAGATCAGGAATAAATCTTCAAATGAACTCTGCATTCATCTTTGTCTTTTAAACAATAAATTCGAAAAAGACTATTTAGTAGTGACCTCGTTTTATTCATCTTACTTAGAAAAAGCAAATGGCACACACCAAACACGTGCCCTTTTTCATGCACTTGACCGTGTTTGCATAATCATGGCTGTATGAGGTTTAGTAATTTTGTCAGCAACATCTGTTTCCTCAAGAAAGTACAGTTTATAACTAAAACAAGTAAACTCTTTTTTCCTGATGTGTGTTTGACTTGAATACATTGGTCGTAAAGAAACAACTGATTCGAAAGTCTGGGAACCAATCACCGATATACAATCGCTAAAACTATAGGCGAAGTACGAAGCCGAGAATTCCGAACACTTCTGTGCCACAAAATGGTCTAGTCTCCCATTCATTATCATGGCTCCAGCTGATCATTACTGCAACGAAATGGGCGGCGAGCTTCTCTGTGCACAACGCCAAGCAGAATTTCCAATTTGGAAAAGGCGGGTAGCCGGCCCACTGCACTGATATGTCGGCGTTTGGCCCCTCGCAAAGCCTTTCAACCTGAATGTGTGCTGTCGGAGGACAAAATAATTGCTTGTGTTCGTATTCATTTCAAATGAACTATGCGGTGTAGCTTTTGATCAATTTTAATTATAACGGTACTCTTTTCTGCGGTGTGTTATGTGACTCGTGTAGATGATAAATGAAGTGAGAGTGGGAATTTTTTTCCTTCGGCACTCATTGTTTGTTGGAGAGCAAATCAGATATGGCATATATACAACGCCTTTGCATATGAGAGGCTAATTTACCAAAGACTACAGTTCCGCATCCCCCCCCCCCCAAAAGAATTCTGTGTTTCATTTAAATGACTTTTTCTAAATGCTCTTGAAAAGCTTCCCATTAAAAAGCTTATCCTTCCATTCTCATGCTATAATTAGACGTTCAGACTTTTAGATTGTTTATACAGCTTCTGTTACGGAATACATGAAACTTAACCAATACACAAATGTAGAATATATTTGAAATTCAGTTTTCCTTGGATAGGGGCTAAAAGAACTGCTACCAATAAAACTTTCTGATGTGTTTCATTTATATAATTTTCTTCAATCTTTCATAAACTTTTCTTAAAATTTAATTGTTGTCAATACATATGTGTTACAATTAGCTGCACATTTGGCATTAGCTGGGGTAAAAGTAGACTAAAATATAGTAGGAGATTTAAAAAGTGCCTCTGTGATAACTTACTAGGTTTATGTTTATTTCATAATCACTTAAACTGGCCTAAGCACTTTTTTATTTCAAGCTAATCCGATAAACATCTGTAAAGCTGACGTTTACACACTCGTACTTTTCGTACGAGGAAATGAGGGAGTTGCTTTCTTTGCAAAACTACAAGATACATGATAATAGCTATTTTGCAGCTGAAAAAATTAAAATAACTGAAATTGTGACTTGGACAATATGATTTAATGAAATTTACATCTTTTATATATTACACCTTACTGTTTATAACTTATATAAATTATCAAAATGAAGTCGCTTCATAGCTATTAGCGACAAAGTTCTGGTAGTCAAAATGTTTTTATAATAAACAAATCAAAACTTGATATTTCCAAAAGTGTCATAGAATGCTTTAATTCTTGTGAAAAGAAAGACGATCGAATATTTTCCTTGTGAAAAAATAGATTTTGAGAAAGTATTTTTTTTTTCTAAAACTTACCTGTTTCCCTGAGTGTGAAATTAGGTTTGTCCGGACAAGCAGGCACGAAACGGAGAATTTTAATAATGATTTTATTTTAACTCAGGAGATCTCACGGAACCTAATACTAATTTTTTGGTGCAGTACAATACTCCTTTTCACTTTAAATGATAGGAGAGTAGGTAAAAGTAAACTTCAAACCAGTAACACGGTATGTTTGGGCAATGTTAAAGGCACAAAAATATTTAATGAAAGCTTTAACGAGTTCAGCATATCTTGCGTTTTACCAATTACACAAATGTTTTCACAGCTTTACAGACCATTTCTTGAAACTCATGAATTATATTGTCATATCTTAATTAACTTAAATATTTAGAGCCATCTTTCGAGCAAACAATCTTCGTTGTAAAGGGTAATTAGTAGCAGCTTGATTTTCTTTAACATCCTTGGAAGAAAAATCACACTTATAAACTGTTATGTATAATTGCTAATCAATTTAGTTATACTGTTCAGACCGACAGGCAGGTAATCCGACAAAAGGACCCACCCACCTAGTGACACGGCTCTGCACACGCGTGCTATTGGACGCTTTTAGGGACCTTTGCTCTGAAAGCTTATCATGGAATTTTGTGGTGGAATGTATTTCATCCACCCATAATTACTAATTACTTAGGTAAATAGTGGAGATAATAGATAAGTGGTGCATAAAGCAGGTATATTTTCTCAATAAAGTCTCATATTTCGTCCAGATTTGTACTATAATTACTCTGAAATACACAATAATGTTTCATATAAACTATTACTAAAATACAAACACAATATCAAGGTGTCCGTTACGAGGATACGAAGGATACTTTAGTTAAACATTTAGCTATATGTTTTGCAGCTTTCTAAGGAAAACACTATGGTTCTATTTAACAGAATGCAAATATTTCCTTCTACAAACTTGAATTTTCTTCAACTTCTATATATAGTTTACTTAAATATATACGATATAAGTTTACGGAGTTTCATTATACATTGCATCCATTACAGATTCGATGACTTTAAAACATTGTATGTGCATTGCTATAGAATCAAGTTATACGCCATAAAGTAGGCAACAATTCTGAATAGACGTTCCACCTTATTTGATCTGTTGGGTTCTTGAAGTCACCTGGTTCTTCTCTGCAGTGTTGTTGCTGGATGTGCGTGAAACCTTTCTATAAAGATATACCTGAATGTATTGTAAGCATAGTTCTAGTTCAATTCGCTGATAAAATGTTTATTACTGAGAAATTTGGTTAGAAAAGAATACGACTGTTAATGCTCAAAATTGAATTATTTCCATAATAATGCCACAGCTACGGTGCAAGTCGGATATAAACATACAGAGAACTAACACTCTTCTTTCCTTAATTATTTCGCTGTAAACTCATTTAACTAGCAGTTTTTAATATGAAATTAAGCAAGAAGATCAGGAATGTCGATTTCTTTAAAGGACGTATACAGGTATATATTCTTTATTCCTTACTTTTACCTTTTGTTTTATTGTTGGCTATGCCTTTCAGCCTGCACTTTTTGGAGCTCTCTGACAAATTAAATAGGTGTAGCCTGCTACCATTGATAAACATCCTAATAGCTCTCAGAGTGACCTCTCCATTCATGCACATACATCAACTTTGGAGAGCCAAGATGAAATTTTGCCTCTTCAGCTGATTGCAATTTGTTTAATAGTCTAAGTATTGTTTCTGGGAAGGACTGCGTACACCAAATTCTCTCTGTTATGTCCGAGTAGATTTAAGTACTTCACAATTCTTGTTGCTTTAAAAGGAAGAACAATCAATGCAATGTGTACTCTATATTCAGTGACTAGGGCCAATGTTCACAACAGCTGCCAAGAATAAGATCAAAGACAAATCAAAAGAAAATAAATAACAATCATCTGCAAATCTCGTTACGGGAATAAAACATCTTGAACGTTTCGCTGATTTTGACGTTTCAAAGCTGCTTAGTAGCTTAAACTAACATCCAGTCGAGTAATTAAACGAAATTTTTCACTTCTACTTAAATCACTGTGAAAATCATCTTGGTCACAATAATGATCCAACTGTAAGTCGGAGGATAAGTGCGATACGCGATCCTATCTTTGCTTAAACAACGTCTAACATTTCTAGTTCCACTAGCTTTTCTATATTACGCGGACAAAATACAACCTAATATTATTTGTATCTCTGAAGTTCTTAAACTTTAGGAATTTTAAACCTTCAGTTTTTCTACAGAATATCTCAATCTGAATCATTGTACAGTGCCTGCCTTCCGAAAACCCTGGTTTACAACCCAAATGCTTAATAAATACCTCACGCTGAAACCTACACGGTTTAACCAGTGGCGTCTGATAAATGTAGACCGGCTTCGGTATACAGTAATATAACATACGGAAGTTATTTATTGCAATTATCTATATATTTTACTATTATTCATTACTTCCTTCCATAAATAAGATATCAATGTACATAACATGTGGCCCTAATGGAAAGCGATTAAGCTAGTAGTAATAAATGAGCCCCAAAGCTTACCCGCTTCATATTTTAATGTAATATTAATCAATAGAATGACAGAGTACATTATCTCCCCCCCCCCAAGTAGACCAAAATGCCGACGGACAACCTTACAAGTCGGTATGCTTGAAAGCTTCATACTGTTTTGTTTTAAAAATAAAATATAATACACAATAGAAGATAAATAATGTGCTAATTAACATAGCAAGATGTTATTTAGTTATGCATATAATCCTATAAAAATCTGTATTATGCTATGTGGAATAGGCCTGCCTTTCTTTCTGTTGTAGTAGTAGTAGTAGTAGTAGTAGTAGTAGTAGTAGTAGTAGTAGTAGTAGTAGTAGTAGTAGTAGTAGTAGTAGTAGTAGTAGTAGTAGTAGTAGTAGTAGTAGTAGTAGTAGTAGTAGTAGTAGTAGTAGTAGTAGTAGTAGTAGTAGTAGTAGTAGTAGTAGTAGTAGTAGTAGTAGTAGTAGTAGTAGTAGTAGTAGTAGTAGTAGTAGTAGTAGTAGTAGTAGTAGTAGTAGTAGTAGTAGTAGTAGTAGTAGTAGTAGTAGTAGTAGTAGTAGTAGTAGTAGTAGTAGTAGTAGTAGTAGTAGTAGTAGTAGTAGTAGTAGTAGTAGTAGTAGTAGTAGTAGTAGTAGTAGTAGTAGTAGTAGTAGTAGTAGTAGTAGTAGTAGTAGTAGTAGTAGTAGTAGTAGTAGTAGTAGTAGTAGTAGTAGTAGTAGTAGTAGTAGTAGTAGTAGTAGTAGTAGTAGTAGTAGTAGTAGTAGTAGTAGTAGTAGTAGTAGTAGTAGTAGTAGTAGTAGTAGTAGTAGTAGTAGTAGTAGTAGTAGTAGTAGTAGTAGTAGTAGTAGTAGTAGTAGTAGTAGTAGTAGTAGTAGTAGTAGTAGTAGTAGTAGTAGTAGTAGTAGTAGTAGTAGTAGTAGTAGTAGTAGTAGTAGTAGTAGTAGTAGTAGTAGTAGTAGTAGTAGTAGTAGTAGTAGTAGTAGTAGTAGTAGTAGTAGTAGTAGTAGTAGTAGTAGTAGTAGTAGTAGTAGTAGTAGTAGTAGTAGTAGTAGTAGTAGTAGTAGTAGTAGTAGTAGTAGTAGTAGTAGTAGTAGTAGTAGTAGTAGTAGTAGTAGTAGTAGTAGTAGTAGTAGTAGTAGTAGTAGTAGTAGTAGTAGTAGTAGTAGTAGTAGTAGTAGTAGTAGTAGTAGTAGTAGTAGTAGTAGTAGTAGTAGTAGTAGTAGTAGTAGTAGTAGTAGTAGTAGTAGTAGTAGTAGTAGTAGTAGTAGTAGTAGTAGTAGTAGTAGTAGTAGTAGTAGTAGTAGTAGTAGTAGTAGTAGTAGTAGTAGTAGTAGTAGTAGTAGTAGTAGTAGTAGTAGTAGTAGTAGTAGTAGTAGTAGTAGTAGTAGTAGTAGTAGTAGTAGTAGTAGTAGTAGTAGTAGTAGTAGTAGTAGTAGTAGTAGTAGTAGTAGTAGTAGTAGTAGTAGTAGTAGTAGTAGTAGTAGTAGTAGTAGTAGTAGTAGTAGTAGTAGTAGTAGTAGTAGTAGTAGTAGTAGTAGTAGTAGTAGTAGTAGTAGTAGTAGTAGTAGTAGTAGTAGTAGTAGTAGTAGTAGTAGTAGTAGTAGTAGTAGTAGTAGTAGTAGTAGTAGTAGTAGTAGTAGTAGTAGTAGTAGTAGTAGTAGTAGTAGTAGTAGTAGTAGTAGTAGTAGTAGTAGTAGTAGTAGTAGTAGTAGTAGTAGTAGTAGTAGTAGTAGTAGTAGTAGTAGTAGTAGTAGTAGTAGTAGTAGTAGTAGTAGTAGTAGTAGTAGTAGTAGTAGTAGTAGTAGTAGTAGTAGTAGTAGTAGTAGTAGTAGTAGTAGTAGTAGTAGTAGTAGTAGTAGTAGTAGTAGTAGTAGTAGTAGTAGTAGTAGTAGTAGTAGTAGTAGTAGTAGTAGTAGTAGTAGTAGTAGTAGTAGTAGTAGTAGTAGTAGTAGTAGTAGTAGTAGTAGTAGTAGTAGTAGTAGTAGTAGTAGTAGTAGTAGTAGTAGTAGTAGTAGTAGTAGTAGTAGTAGTAGTAGTAGTAGTAGTAGTAGTAGTAGTAGTAGTAGTAGTAGTAGTAGTAGTAGTAGTAGTAGTAGTAGTAGTAGTAGTAGTAGTAGTAGTAGTAGTAGTAGTAGTAGTAGTAGTAGTAGTAGTAGTAGTAGTAGTAGTAGTAGTAGTAGTAGTAGTAGTAGTAGTAGTAGTAGTAGTAGTAGTAGTAGTAGTAGTAGTAGTAGTAGTAGTAGTAGTAGTAGTAGTAGTAGTAGTAGTAGTAGTAGTAGTAGTAGTAGTAGTAGTAGTAGTAGTAGTAGTAGTAGTAGTAGTAGTAGTAGTAGTAGTAGTAGTAGTAGTAGTAGTAGTAGTAGTAGTAGTAGTAGTAGTAGTAGTAGTAGTAGTAGTAGTAGTAGTAGTAGTAGTAGTAGTAGTAGTAGTAGTAGTAGTAGTAGTAGTAGTAGTAGTAGTAGTAGTAGTAGTAGTAGTAGTAGTAGTAGTAGTAGTAGTAGTAGTAGTAGTAGTAGTAGTAGTAGTAGTAGTAGTAGTAGTAGTAGTAGTAGTAGTAGTAGTAGTAGTAGTAGTAGTAGTAGTAGTAGTAGTAGTAGTAGTAGTAGTAGTAGTAGTAGTAGTAGTAGTAGTAGTAGTAGTAGTAGTAGTAGTAGTAGTAGTAGTAGTAGTAGTAGTAGTAGTAGTAGTAGTAGTAGTAGTAGTAGTAGTAGTAGTAGTAGTAGTAGTAGTAGTAGTAGTAGTAGTAGTAGTAGTAGTAGTAGTAGTAGTAGTAGTAGTAGTAGTAGTAGTAGTAGTAGTAGTAGTAGTAGTAGTAGTAGTAGTAGTAGTAGTAGTAGTAGTAGTAGTAGTAGTAGTAGTAGTAGTAGTAGTAGTAGTAGTAGTAGTAGTAGTAGTAGTAGTAGTAGTAGTAGTAGTAGTAGTAGTAGTAGTAGTAGTAGTAGTAGTAGTAGTAGTAGTAGTAGTAGTAGTAGTAGTAGTAGTAGTAGTAGTAGTAGTAGTAGTAGTAGTAGTAGTAGTAGTAGTAGTAGTAGTAGTAGTAGTAGTAGTAGTAGTAGTAGTAGTAGTAGTAGTAGTAGTAGTAGTAGTAGTAGTAGTAGTAGTAGTAGTAGTAGTAGTAGTAGTAGTAGTAGTAGTAGTAGTAGTAGTAGTAGTAGTAGTAGTAGTAGTAGTAGTAGTAGTAGTAGTAGTAGTAGTAGTAGTAGTAGTAGTAGTAGTAGTAGTAGTAGTAGTAGTAGTAGTAGTAGTAGTAGTAGTAGTAGTAGTAGTAGTAGTAGTAGTAGTAGTAGTAGTAGTAGTAGTAGTAGTAGTAGTAGTAGTAGTAGTAGTAGTAGTAGTAGTAGTAGTAGTAGTAGTAGTAGTAGTAGTAGTAGTAGTAGTAGTAGTAGTAGTAGTAGTAGTAGTAGTAGTAGTAGTAGTAGTAGTAGTAGTAGTAGTAGTAGTAGTAGTAGTAGTAGTAGTAGTAGTAGTAGTAGTAGTAGTAGTAGTAGTAGTAGTAGTAGTAGTAGTAGTAGTAGTAGTAGTAGTAGTAGTAGTAGTAGTAGTAGTAGTAGTAGTAGTAGTAGTAGTAGTAGTAGTAGTAGTAGTAGTAGTAGTAGTAGTAGTAGTAGTAGTAGTAGTAGTAGTAGTAGTAGTAGTAGTAAAACACTACCCTAAAAGCTGTACCGGAACCACTCCTTCATTTTACATTGATTACAATGTTGATCATTGATATGTTCCTGAGTAGTTTCCCAGGCCAGGAACTAGTTAGTACTTATGGCTGGCGTCTTTGGAAACCTATGGCAGGGTAAACACTTTTCTGCATATCAGTGTATTAGGATTTCGTTCTGACGCTGTCGGAAATACGGTGCTTTATTCGGTTGCATCTGTGTTTAGTAAAAGTTGTTTATGTAGAAAAGGTACTATTTGAGTTTGCCTTCATCGGGCACCACCTTTCTGTTCCTTTATATAAACCAATTACATACTTACGTCATCCGATGCTATTCTTCCAATGATGTGTCCAATTTCCTGAAAGTTGGGTGCCTTTAACACAATACCTACAAAAAAATGTTAATGGTTAACATTCGACGTTTTTCGGTAGCAGGATTTCATTAGTGCAGACAAACAGACATTCCTTAGTAGTCCGTTGGCTTATCGCTATGTACACTTAACGACATGCCAATAAAGGGATCAGAAACATCGAACCAGAGTCAATGACTGCAGATCAAAGCAAAGTCGGTCTATCCGCAAACGCCAAGAAAAAACAATATGTTCGCGACTTTACATATCACAACAAATCATATCTTGTACATTATTATGTACTTTGCAGTGGTTTATTTATGCATATGACGTGTCGCTGAATAGCTTCTACCAATCGATTTCATAATTGCTGAACAGCTACTGAAGAGTGAGGGTGTGTAGTGTTTTAGGGCCCGTCGACAACAAGGTCATTTGGGCCACTACTGAAGACAACTATCTGTTGTACTTTTGCTGAAAGTCTTAGCTACATGTGAAAGTACAAATTATAGAGTAAAACATAACTTAGTTAAGAATTTTCCCAAAATAGATCTATCTGTTTAAACCCGAAAGCGAGTCTTAGACTCCCAACCCGACTGACGCCCACATCCCAAGGCGGTGAGCGATCATTCAAACGATATGGGGAGATGTGGTTAGCATGTCGGCATCCTCAGCCAGAAAGTTGACATTCTTAAGCAGGATTCGCTGCCTATTGCAGCCCCTCAAATTCCTCACAATGCTGAGTAGACACTGGTCCTATAGACATCCCCGATGGTTGCAATAGAAACCGCGCGAATTCCAGGTGGGGCACCTGAGCATAGAGCTCCAGTGCACCTCGCAAGGATGCAGGATAGCAGTACCTTGGACACTCATGAATACTGAAGTTATGTGTTGTTACATATGCCGTATGAATTAAACGATCATGCCACACCTTTTAGAAGTCATGTGGTACGAGAATATTGTGTCACTATTGCGTCGTATGTTTAAGTGAGACAATTTGACTCAGACAGCTTTCGCACTGCATCGTACTTGAATACGACACGAAATTGTGTACATACATCTAGTCATATGCACGTACAAGGGGTAGGATTATTTCTAACCTGCACGTTACTGCGTTCAACTTTATTTGCTCATGTCCTGGCTTTAATTGTTAAAATTCATGGCGTCTAATGATGATAATGACCATAACTATAATAAAATTCAATTGAAACTTAATTAAATTCTATAGATACTCAGTGCACCTGACAGCTGAAGCAATGACAGTAGTGAGTTCTTCGAAAGGCAATCTATTGCACTTGCACAGTTACACTCATAATGGATGGCTTAATCATTCTTGTCGTCGTCTTTGTTATAGACTGTTTCCTAATTTAAAATGCACGTTTGACTTAAAATATAAGCTGTTGGGTGCCACACTTAACTCCTTTCTCAATCACCCTACTTCTATGTGCAAGGTTATTTGCACCAACCAGAGCGGAACTAATTAAAGCGCTATTTGATACCCTTCTTTGCATCTCTCCAACCGTAGCTCATTGATTCATGTTTGATTATTGAAATTTGCATTACAACGAGAAGCGATCAGAGTTCATTGAAGCAGAATACTTACAGAAGTTTGCAACATTGTTATGTACAGAAATTGCTCATTATGTTGCTTATAAGAGTACTTAATTAGGTGGCTGAATAGTTATTCAAAAGCTTTAAATTTATTGATTCAATATATTTTCCTTTATTTGTGATCACTGATGTTTAAAGTTAGGATAGCAAAAGTTATGGAATATAATTTGAATGTTTTATTTACATTTAGCTTTCCTCTTCGGGTTGTGTATGTGAATAGTTAACACTAGGTTAGTTGACTAATACATTTAATTGAAGCTGCTAAATGAGTTATTTAAAACGACATTCTAACAATTTGCAGAGGGAACTTGTACTATTTCTGAACTAGAACAAGATAAACTTAGAACTCTCGTGTATGTAATTGATTGTGTGATGTTGAAACCTCATATGATTTAGAAGCCCCGTGTGTGAGAATGGACGATTTTTTGTTGTTTGGGTAGGTGGCGTATTGCCGTTCCGCAGGATCGTTGTGTGTGTGTGTGTGTGTGTGTGTGTGTGTGTGTGTGTGTGTGCGCGAGTATGTATGTGTGTGTGGATGGGTGTTGTTTGGAACGGGGAGGCGGGGTTGCGGGGATCTTCGTGTCGAGGTGTGTGTGTGTGTGTGTGTGTGTGTGTGTGTGTGTGTGTGTGAGTGTGAGTGTGTGTGTGTGTGTGTGCGCGAGTGAGTGTGCTTGACTCTCATGTATGATAACAGATTCTGTGAATGCTAAGAATGATGTTGGGAGTTCGTATCTTGAAGGGTAAAAAACACATTCGACTTTAGATATGTGTAAGTTAAGGTGTCAGATGTTTGTACGAAAATCGAGTCTTGGGGGAGGGGTGTTAAGAGTTGTAGTGTTTAAACATTCATGTGTGAACATCGCGGCCTGATGGTTCATCTGTATGAATATGGAGCCCCAGGGTTCAATGCCCGTAAACTGTTATCCTCCGTACGGTGATGAGATGGGGTTGAGGGGTTATGTGATAAAACAGTAACATAGGAACCCCAATTCTACAGGTTTGATCATGATTCATCCCCTCTATACGTACCGCTCGCGCAGAACGGAACACGTTTCTACAATCACTTCACGTCGCAACGTCAATATGAGCGGTACAGCTATTATTGAAAGCGATGCTAGATTCTAGGAGAATTTGCACGAATATCAAGATTTGCTAAAGGAATGGGTTGAGCATCATGAGGAAACGTGTGATGGAAAGATACACCAAGTGATATGCGAGAATCCTGCACATCATGATGCAATTACATCGTATAATGTGGATTGAACTGCAAAGTGTATCGTGGGTAAGCAGAATTATAATTGTGTGTTAACATGAAAGTGTCGTTATGTGTTAGATAGCTAATATCAAATATGTGCATTTCAGAAAATACCGAAGTGAAGATGTGTGACTGGGAGACAATAGTAATAAATATGTGTGCGTGTTGAACACGTATCTGAAGGATGGTAGCATACTTGTGCACCGTACAGTGAAAATGTAATTTATGCATTTAATATAATGTTATGTATGAATATCATGAAAGAAATATCGTTAGTGAATAGATGTTTAAATGTGAATAGTATAAATCTAAATAGTACTGCATTTAATGGACTTAAAATACTAATTACATATTTGGAAAGAAATTTATATCAACTATATGATATTCATAAATCATTATGTTGATGTTTTGCAAGAAGCAGGAGTGCAAGGAAGAGGATATTGGAGATGTTTATGAAAGTTAATAAAAGATCATTTGAATTTGTATTCTTTTATTACACCTTTATTATAGATTCTGCAACATGTGTGAATGGTTTATAAGTGAATAATTTATCATGAATAATTAAACAGAATAATGAAGTTGGTGCAGGAAAATTTGATGATGCTTGAACTTCCAATCTGAAGTTCACTGCTCCCGTCACAGTATCCTCAGGTTGATGAGCGCAATCGATGACGAATAGTGCTGCATATGTTAGAAAGTCATTTCTTTTCAAAAGACGGTAATGCTCCTTACCGTAGTAGGATGATTGAAATTTAGAAGATTGATCATACAGAGATGCAAATTTTGAATTGGTGAAATGCAAATTCATATCGTGATAGGGGTAAGATTCACTATTGAGATAAAAGTTTCAGATTAGTGATGTTATAATGATCAAATAGAGAAGCATCCTTAGCGAGATGATTCAATCTGTCCACTAGTGCAACGACTATGACGAAACGTGGCTTTTCAAGTTTAGTCATGGCTGCAATGTACCATGTGAATGCTTTAGTTTGAGGTAAAGCAAGTTGAGTATGAAGGTCCAAGGTTCGAACTGCAACGTGTAGAGGTTTATCCGATTTGGCGAGTTTATCAACTAGTTCAGAATATGAGAGTCGGAGTACAAGCATCCTCCATTCGAGTCTAGAGAGCTGAATGGTTGTAGGAATAGTTGGAATTTGGGCGTTTTCAAGACAACCCGCTCGCCATATCTGGTCTTCACTGTTTTGACACATCGAATACAGTATTGTAGAGCTTTATCCAGATCTCTTAGTCTTTTCGTCGGTAGAAATGTACCACCTTCAGCTAACTGGTTAAGCTGCGACATTTTTTGGTCTGAAACAAAGACAAACGAATCAGTATTACTTCTACACTCTTCATTAATTAAAGTTTAGAAAACAGTATACAACTTTTATCTCTTACCTGTAGGATCCATATTTTCGACAGTTTCGACTGACTTCTTGCTCCCTGGAAGGAGCTTATTTATTGGAAGAGGCTCCGCCCACTTCCAGTAGACCCATAAATATGTTATTACGTAGTTACGTAAGTATATTAATTGAACTGTCAACTATAAACATGTTTAGAGTTGGAATTTAAAGTTTATTACTAATAAATTTATTGTAATACACTATACTTATATAGGACTAGATTTTACACCCCACCGTCTCTCCCTACATTCATCCATATGCTTGAGCACACTGATTGTCATTCGCTTACCACATCTTGGAGGAGAATGTAGATTGACATTTCTTTATGTAGACATGCTTGTACAAAATATATTTTTTCGGAGCATTTGATATTTACATATTTGGTATTCGAACAGAGTGTCATACAAATTATCAGTCATACAAATTTATAGATTCGCTAGTTTAATGTAATAACGAATTCTATTTTTTCGCAGCATTATTTTTACCCTTATTCGATCGATGCAATAATAAGCGATTTTGGATACCCCTGTGTATCGTCTGGGAGATTTCTCGGTTCTCACGTAGAAAGCGAGGGTGACGTTCGGTCAACCGTTTCCGCCAAGGTGTGCTCATCTAGACAACTTTTATTCTTTTTATCTCCTGCAGGTGAAAGGGTTGTGTGTGGACACTTAATACAACGTTACTATAGATCCCCGTTTACCATCTTATAACTTGTGTACGTATTTCATTTTGTACACGCTAAATTGATTGCATTAACCCCGATAACATACTTATATATCTAGGAACGTTTATATCTCTTGCCTTTTGACATATACATACTTCAATCAATTTATCTCGTACACTGCCTCCACAGTATTTCTCAATGTTATATTCAACTTTTATCTTTCTTACCGAGATGTCCTTTCAATGGTATGTTCCACCTTATTTTTTCTCGCAATGCTAAGTTCAACCTTAGAGGAAATTTTTTTTATCAATCATCTTATACACACTATTTTGTTTCTCACTGTCATGCTCCACCTTTATCGTGCTTAGAGGGAACGTTCATTTTTATACAGCCTTTCAGAGATTATTTTTTTTATTCTCATGCATCAATGTGGAACAACCATTCAGACAGATTTACATTATATTTATTATCATTATCATTATCATTATTATCATTATCATTATTATCATTATCATTATGATCATTATCATTATTATCATTATCATCATTATCATCATTATCACCATTATCATTATCATTATTATCATTATCATTATTATCATTATCATTATTATCATTATTATCATTATCATTATCATCATTATCATTATCATCATTATCATTATCACCATTATCATCATCATCATCATTATCATCATTATCATCATCACTATCATCAACATCACTATCACTATCACTATTATTATTATTTATTATCATTATCATTATGATGATGATGATTATTATTATTTTTATGATTATTATTATTATGATTATTATTATTATTATGATTATTATTATTATTAGTATTATTATTATTATTTCTTTTTCTGTTCTTATA
Source organism: Mantis religiosa (assembly GCA_030765055.1). Lineage (NCBI taxonomy): Eukaryota > Metazoa > Arthropoda > Insecta > Mantodea > Mantidae > Mantis > Mantis religiosa. Next base: position 170,519,112 of record CM060949.1, on the reverse strand, counting down.
CTTCGATGTGGAAAGATTCGAACCTTGACTTAACCTTCTCCCACCCATACGTACATTTCTGACGAATGGATTCTGGATAGGGAACATCCCCTTACCAGATTGCCTTAATACATTTATTTCATAAATATCTCTTAGTACATGTAACTAAACATTCTCTCGATATTCTTATGCCTAAAGATATTCTTATACATCACGAATAAAGGTATTACATTTTATCATACACTAAACGCAAAATGCATCGAACCCTAGACTCGGTATACATACATGAGGGATTCAACACACACTCAATCTCTGCCTCTCCTCTACCACAGGATCACGATATTCAAATGTGAGTGTTTCAGCACAGTCAACATCGAATCATACTCATCATTCTCATTATACTTAGACTCTATTGTACTTAAAGAAAAATATGGAATTTTATCACCTAACCCCTCAAGACTCGATTTTCGTACAAACATCCCACATCTAATGTTAAAGCTCCATTTCCATACTACTTACCTAATATACATAGCAGATGTATGTATATACATCTTCGGCATTATATGTGTAATGGAAATTAATTCATCTTTCACACTAGACGTGTGTAGGACACACTATGAAAGGGTAGAGCCAGAATGAAAAATTCAATGCCATAGCCGGGATTTGAACCACAGATCTGCTGGTTTCCCTCCAGCCGCTCTAACCATTTGAGCTATTATGGCCAACGTGACATTAAATTCTACACACGGCTAGTGTGAAAGAAGAATTAATTTCCATTAATTGTACCTAATAGTGGTCCGAACTATAAAGCCCGGGCCTTAAAGTACTTACAGCATAGTAAGTCGCCATTAAGGTAGTTGTCTCATGTGTTTATGAGAACTCCTAGGGTTTACCGAGAGAAACACGAGTCAGTTGGAGAATTTGTCATGTTACCACGTTGGCCATGGTAGCTCAAATGGTTAGAGCGGCTGGACGGAAACCAGCAGATCCGTGGTTCAAATCCCGGCTATAGCATTGAATTTTTCATTCTGGCTCTACGCTTTCAATATATCTATAAGTTGAAAAAAAATAACTATTTTGAAATAACACTGTTGCTGAGTTCTTTTGTGCATATGTCAAGAAGTTTTTGTCACTGGGTTTAATTTTTTAATCATATGAGGTTTTTAATTATTCGGTTTTTTTAGATCACTACCCTATCGCAATGTTTAGGCGCTACCAATAAATACGTATGATCGAAGTGGTAAAGCACTTCAAGACACGAAAGAAGGCAAGAAGACGAAAATTAAAAACAAGGCTTTCATGAATATGCGTTGCCCAGGTTCTTACACCAACGTGGTAGAATTTTAAGATATCAATTATATATGAAACATCATTAAGATATATTAATATGTAGTTTGTGAATTGTTAATACCAAAAATTACCACGTAACTAAATTAAACCTTGAGAATTCCAATGTGTGCCCCACTTGAAAGGAAGCGAACCCGAAACCTTCAAAATGTCTCGGTTCTCATTGTAACTTCATATTACATTGGCTATTAGATTTATATTAAGCTTTGTTTATTTTCGAACTTTGTAAATTATTTAGGGATGCCAGAATGGCGGCGGCAAGTTATTCAAATTGTAATCGCATTATTAAGCGTTATTATCCTTAAACTACTATGATAAAGTATACAGAAGAAGCCCGAAATAACGCGGCTGTTGGGGGACATCCTTATCCCGCGGTATAACCTCATCGTGGTATACTGGTATAGAGATATAACACTGGAAGGGACAAAAATCAGTCCCGGTCATGTAATAATAAAATAGAGTGCAGTATTAAACTCTCATATATGGTAAATATATTACAGTACTTTTACTCATCGTTTATGCTAGGAATTAACTTGAGGTGGCAGCTGAGCTAAGATGCAAACTAATAGAATTAGTATGTTACCAATCCTGAAAGGCGACTGAGGATGATTTTATACATGTGGAGCTATTGGTGGTACATGTATCAACTACCCCACATGTAGAAATCACCTTCAGTCTTCTTTCAGGGTTAGTATCAGACTAATTCTTTTAGTGTGCATCTATACTCAGCTGCCACCTTAAGTTAATTGAACCTTTACTACCCCAGCCTGCAGCCGATCTGGATTTATACTCCACTGACATATCTCACACAAATCAAATTTTTCCTTGTTTTAAAAACTCAGTATGGTTTGTGGCAAGATGGAGGAGATGAATGCTGTTTTATTTATTTTTCGTCTCCAAATACAGAATCACATTGTTTAAATGAGTTATTCCTTCATTGGCATTCAGGTCTTATTGAAAATTCTTTCTTCCGTCTGCACGTCATTTTCAGCATCATCATCTTCAGCGTCAGCTTATTCTTCAGTGTCATTCTCATTGCGGACAGCATTAAGCGAAATGTTGCGTCCTTCATAAGCCGCTCATATAAAATATTTGTTGACAAAGCGGTACAGTTCCTGCAGAAAAATATCCATACAATTTAATGGCTACATTAGTTGTGCAAATCTTTTTCGTATTGGTGCAGCCATAGTTGCAGGTATTCTGAGTAGATTTATTCATTTTTCCAGATAGATTGCCTTCTTCAGCAGAGACCTTTAGAACGAATGTCATGCTTTTCTATAAGCATTTTCTATTTGTTAGAGTTTTTTCCAACTGAAATCCAGTTCTCTCACTATTGTATTTAAGAGTGACTTACTACCTTGAATGTCAATGCTTTTGCTTAAAATAATAAATAAGTTAGCTATTGTAGAGGCACCCTTTTCCTGTACCTAAAAATGTTGAATCCTTCTAACGACACATTTGTCGAAGTCATCTAGATCTATTAAACGTTTCGGAGCGGTGTGCTTAAACCTGGAGTTCCAAAGATATGTTGTGATTTTCATTTTGTTTGCGTTCTTTAACAATTCTTATAACTCTTCTTTCTGATACTCCGGCCGCGCCATGGCTCAGTGGTTAGACCGCTTGGCTCTCACCAAAGCGGCCCGGGTTCGATCCAAGGCGACCGAAAGTGAGGTTTGTGGTAGACAACACGGCACTGGGGCGGGTTTCCTCGGGACCTCCGGTTTCCCCCGCCATCTCATTCCACCGGTGCTCCATCTTCATCTCATGTACCATCAGTGTCACCGCCTGCGGTGCCGTATGCAATAAAAGCTCGCGTTAAACACTACACATTTCATTTCTGATACTCCTGAGTCATCTGATATTCACTTGAAAAATGTTCTTCTGATAATACCAGTTCTTTGCTTTCAGTTTCCTTCTTCATATATTCTCATGCATTTTAAATAATTTCCCGACTCTACGTAATGCTTAGAATGCTAATTTTCAAAGCACTCTGACGGCATAATTAATGTATGCAGTGATCAATGTCCGGAAAAGAAACATCTATAATTAGGAATGCAGCTCTCAGTGCCAACGAACAGCTATGGTGGTGAAAATTATACTGCAGAACCACTGTTTGTATGTTTTTATCTGGCCTTTCCTAATAAAAGAACTAATAAAGTAACTATAATATTTTTAAACGGGGACGTACTGTTACTCACGTTAAATCCTATTCTACGTATTTTGGACCGCATTATTACGAGCGTCTGCTGTATTTAAAATATGATGTAATGCAATATGATGTAATGTTTCCGGAAGTAATTTATTCTGAATAACCTTAGTGTTACACTTTGATCCCCTCCAAAACAAAGGACAAATACAATTTTCAGCTGTCATTACCTAGTTCTTCAAACACCATCAAGTCTACTTTTAACTAATACTACCCTCACACAGATATTTACACTTACAATCATTTTCTAAGGCTAAACTTGATAGTGTGCAGCTATGAACCTAAATAAAACAAATGATTTTCATTCTACATTACAAACTGCTTTATTTCGAGGTGTGCATTTTGTGTTGAGCTCCATTGCAAATATTATCTGAAACATTCTTTACTCCTATTGTCACAGGTGTTATTCGCTTTACAAAATGTCTTGTAGCACGAAATAAAGTTTTGGAAAAGGACTTTAATTTGTATGCAGTGTAAGTTACAGCTCTGCTGATGGAAGAAGATTTTAGAAGCCGGTAAAAGGGAGAATTTCCATACCTGAAGGTGACTATTGAAATATACGATGTAGGAAGTAAAATATTGGGGCTCTCCTGCAGATACCGTTATCGCTGATCTGGCATAAAGTTTATATCGAAAACCGTTCGTCGGTACTAAAAAGGATGCCATTTGTTACACTCAGAATGGACAGACCTCGTCCATTTCTTAGTAATGTTTTTCTTCAATGGAAGGATGCTATACTGTGACCAGCGTGCAAAAATGGTGAATGTTTCTAGTTGCAACCTGAAATATGAAAACAGCTCTTATTTCCCCTCTACTGATCTAGAGCGTTAATTTCTCCTTATTTATTTAATTTTGTTTGTTCTTTCGTGAGAAAGATTAAAATAGGTAGTTTAATATTCGTATTAAGATTAAGCAGCGAGTCACATTTTGAGGCCTTCTTAATACTGCACATCATAGGAATATAGAAGTAAATGATTTATACGAATAATAAACTCACCGTTTATTAAATATTATTTCTTGGAAATGATGAAATAATTTTAATAGATTCAGTTGATATCCATCAAATATGATAGACACTAAACAACGCTGTATATGAAACGTGATTATGCAAAATATGGTATCTGATTGTTGTTTTCCGAAAATTCTGCTGCAATTAAAATATAATTAATATGTATTGGCGAAAGTAAGTGTATTCCTATTGTTTTTCTTTAAACAAACTGCGAAACACTATTTTACGTGACTGAAAATACACGAAATTCACATTAGAGTAAAAATACTAATTCCAGCAGAGTAAACTGTGCACGTAAACTTCAAAGAATTGGCTCATGTGCTATTGAATTTACCCACTTTTGAGCCGAACGCTTGGAAACGTCAAATATCGGCGCCGTTGTCTCTTCTGCTTTGAACATACAAATCATGCTTTCACTGACACATGAAGGGCTGATTTTTGGTCCATATAGCTTCTGTACTAATTATTTAAAAACACTGGCATTACGGTCATATCATGGCTCCGTTGTAAAGCTGCAACTACGAGGGTCCTTCAATAAATAACCCAACTAATTTAATTGTATAGTGTAAAGTATTAACCGGGCTTGTGGGCCGTGGTCTACTGGGTCCCTTCTTCATTTTCCCAGACGTTTCTTCTGCGGCTGCGGCAGACATCTTCAGTGGCAGTGTGATCGAAGTGTCCTGGCGGAGGTCTGAACAGCAACTGTGCATCAGACGTCTGGGAAGATGAAGGAGCCCAGTAGACCATGGCCCATAAGCCGGGTTAATACTTTATATTATACTAACACCGGTCGTGAAAGCTTACGAATATTAATAATTTAATTGTATTTAAATAAACCACCCTGGAGCGTCATGGCTGCTAGTACTGTAAAAGTGAATGCTTCCTCTAGCAGAGCTATGAGTGCCAGTCATGCAGATCAATCAGTTGGGAGTTAGAGCCCGATACGTGAGGTCATGTTTACTGCACCCACCATAGAACTGTTATTGCAGCAACGCGCATCAATAAAGTTTTGTGTTCTGTTAGACAAAACTCCTACAGAAACCTTTTAAATGGTGCAGTAAGCATAAAAGGACCAAGTTTTAGGCAAAACACAAGTCTTTGAGTGGTATAAACGTTTCAAAGTGGGTCATGAAGAACTTCAAGATTCTCCGTGCCTTGGAAGACCCGTAACAGCAAAAACGGAAGTCAACATTAAAAAAATTGACGCAATTGTGCGAGAATAACGTCGCATAACAATTTTCAAAGTCGCAGACATAATACATTTGTCTGCTGGAGCTGTAGACCACATAATTCGCAATGATCTTGGCTACTGAAAAGTTGCAGCGAAATGGGCACCGCACGTGCTGAAGGACGAACAGAAGACTAACCGCGTCATGACGTGTCAAGAATGGCTCGAAAGGTTACGACGGGAGCCAGCTATTCTGAATAGGGTCATCACTTTTGACGAGAGTCGGTTCCATCATTACGACCCGTTAACAAAACAGGAGATTTCGCAGTGGAAGCATTCATGGAGCCCTAGGCCTAAGAAGGCAAAAGTTCAGAAAAGCGCAGGATAGGTCATGCATCTTGTATTCTTTGACAAACAGGGCATGTTGTAACTAATCAACTGTTGTAACTAATCAACGCACAATAAATACGACGTAATATTTTGACGTGATGAAGGGCTCACTGAAGAAAAAAAATCGCCGGAAAGCGACTAGATCTCGCAAGGAGAGGATGGATCTTGCCCCTGCTCATCGAGCTCGTGCAACTCAAAATGTCATCGCAGAAATGGGCATTGAGATCTTGCCTCATGCACCTTATTCTTCGGACCTCACACCACGCCATTTTCACTTCTTCGCTAAAGTGAAACAGGAGCTTCGTGGCCACCATTTGCAAAGTGATAAGGAGTTGAACAATATTGTCATGTGCTGTTGACCACAAATCATACTTTGCAGTCCCTGGGATCGAACCCAGGCCGCCTTCAAGACCTTTGATCAAAATATTTTACTATACGACTAGAACTTATGTTTTTGTGTCTTCTGTTAGAGTACTAACACCCTATCCGCTTAAGAAATTGATACCTACTATATTATGTTGCAGCACATGTATAAAAAGCTATCGATTAGCGGTTCTTCCCCGCAGTTCAACGAGATGGGCAAGAACGAGGCTTTCCGAAATGAGAAACACGCAATGAGCTGCAAAACATGACTTCAGCAAGCTGGTTATAGTACAACTACTGCAAACAAGGTAGCCATGATGTAAAACATCACACACACACACACACACACACACACACACACACACACACACACACACACACACACACACACACACACACACACACACACACACACACACACAGCTCGTCTCTATAGTGTGGTAGGAGTGTGTCACCCTCACCTTTAGGAGGTCCGGAATTCGAATTTCGGCCAGGGTGATTTAACAGAATATGGGGGTTTCAGGAGATTTCCCTTATCCTGAAATACAAAAGTCAGGTAACTCTGCGACTAGAGGCCCTGGGCTCATCTTAGCATTTGTCTATTGGCATGCGGATAACCTTACACCTGACTGGGCGGCAGCTGGAATAAAAATGGACAATTTTGAATGCTATGGTGCAATCTCCTCAGGTAAGATATACGCTTATTTTCGATAAGAGGTAGGTTTTTGAGAAGATGTCTGTAAAAAAAACTTTTGTTATATTATCTGTAGTTTTATAACATATATTCCTATTTGCATTGAAGCTGTTAATATTTGATTGGCGAATGTAGTAATATATTGCCAGTGTGCGATGTTTTTAATGCAATCGACATTCTACTGTTTTGATGAACCTTCTGCTGACGGCTGCTACAGTGATGAGCAAGGGGATCATTCTTTAATGTGTAGGTGGGTGTAAGGCAGGGCAACTCATTTATCTTGACTGATAAATTTAATGGAGGCCAATAAAAGTGCATCTGATCACCACTTCATTGTTTGAGGATGAAGAATTAAACTATATTGAACATGAGCTCTTGAATTTATGCACATCACATATTTTCGAACATCTGACGTTTTAATTACTATTAGGCTTAAATTAAATGTTTCTATAATAAGAATAAGAATGTAAGTTTTCGTGAGTCAGAGAATTGGTTATCCGAGAATCCCCTTGCTTCGACAGCCAATGTTTATAAGCCTTACAAAGTTTTAGGTGCTATGGATTGCAATGATCTATCGCTTCTGGAAGATGTAGGACCGTAAGAGAAAACAAGAATTTCAGACACACTTACTATAGCATGACCTCTCTATTCCGCCGAAGAGTGCCTTCCATTTTCTAAGTTCTAAATTTTATGTAGGGCAGGAATGTGCGAGTCCTGCCTTTCACCTTTTGTTTCTAAAGTATGTGCTATTTATTTCCAAGTCTCCAAAATATGTTAAATTACAGGTAGTACATTCATAAAGTAAATTTCGTATATTAAGCTGTTTTATTTTTGTTCGCAATTTACTAAAAGAGAAAATAGACCGGAAAATGATAGGGCCATGTGAGACATCCCTCGGTGCAAGTGAGGTTGGATACATTTTGTATGACATTCGAAAATTGAAAAGTATTAACACATTGTATATATAACCCAATAAAATATATAAATTGTCAACATAACTGAACAAGAGTATTATCTGACGTATTTGTCCATCACCTCTCTCAAAACCTTTGTACTTTCACCCAAATCATAAGACTTCTTAATTGTTAGTTCCAAACATTGCCTAAGACAAGTTAGTTTTATAATTCAACGGCATTTATCACATACAAAGTTGTCATTGTCAGGTTCGTTATGTGTATGTTCCTCCTATTTCTTAGTAATTGTATTTCAATGCAGCCAGTTTGGCCTATATCTCGTGTAATGTCATTTGGGCATCACATTCTCTCCACCACCTATCAGTTTTCATTTTATATTTTCAGACTATATCTGCAATAAGAATTTCATTATAATTAACTTAAGCACCTCCTGCTGTTAGCTCCATTATGACAAAACATGCGGCAATGTTTATCAACTATCTAAATAAACTGAACATAATATGACAATTTTGCCAACATGAATGGTGGGTTAAGTGCGTCACTACCAGTTTTCTCGTAGACTAACTTGCCCCGCTTATAATATTAAAAAACTGACCTCTGTTAGCTTTCTTGGTGGCGCTGCACCAGAAAATTTACAAATAATGCCATTTCGCAAACTTTATAATCTGCTTTGAAGTTACATTGTTATATTGCTTCAGTACTATACACATGCTTCTTACTTCAAAACCAAATAAAACAAACACTTAATTGGGAAAACTATATATGAGGGAGCAACAGTGCAATCTCAATGTATATGATATACTTGACTCTCACTGCACTCTCCCCTGCGTTTGTTTCAGCAAGCAATTCTTATTCCTGAGGTACTAACTTTCAGGTACAGCAACTTCGGCTAATGGATTTCTTAGTGACCGACTTCGTAGGAATGTCTAATTAAATGCCTTGGCTACAGTTACATATGAATAAATGCATCTCTTCGATAACACTTTGCTTGGGAATGACTTAATTTCTTGATACAACTGTAGCTTGTGTATTAATTTTAACATATAGAAATTACTTATTTTACTTATTTAGCCACCTCCCTATAACTCCCATAGAAAATTATTAAACTGCGGAGTCAGTAATTCGGGTAACTACTGCTACTCCTCCACCTTTATAATTAAGATTAAATACCTCAACCACTAACTCCATTTTCCTAATGGCCAATAATTCAAAAGGTGCATCCCTTTAGATCTGTTATTGCTGTTATTGCGTTCCATAATGAACCAATTTTGTACGCTATTGGGTAATATCGTGTATAGTTCTGTTTTTAATTGAATTTTTCGTAAAATACATTTAAATATCATAATTGAAGGAATATGTAGATAGTAAAATTTCGATAGCAGCACTTGTTGACTTTATGTGAATGTTGGACCCTTCTGTTCACTTTAAATGCCATCATTTTCATCCCTCATAAATATTAATCATTAATGCAGGCTATTCAGACCGTCTGAAATAATGACCGATAAAATGGAAGACCCAATATAGAGCTCCTAAATTAAATTCGAGCAATAATAGAACGGAGACGAAGCAATGCGAGGCAGCACAAATCGCGTAATGAAAATTATGTTCATTCCAGCGGGGAAAATAACGAAGTTTTGGAGTTTCGGACAATCCCTTGCTAGTTGATAATGTCAACAAAAGAAGTTCAGCCAGTGCTCTGGCATTGTGCTGTATAACTAACCGATGTGGGAGTCAAACATTTCAGTGTAATTCTTTGGTATAAGCACAAAAGCTTTTGGAACAGAAATTGGAGAATGGTGTAACCATTGTAATGTTACTGAAAGCCCATTCATGGTCCTAGCTGAAAAAGGTAACTTAGGTTATTGTAAACATTTTACTATTAATGTTTACACGTAGCTGAATGAAGGCGTTAAGTAAGCCGTCTCATATCCCATGAAGTAAGTCTTCAAACCTATGACTGGAAATTTTCGGCCTTTGTATACCCATCACATTTACACAGTGTTAGTTCATTCATCGTCCAATATGACAATGTTGGTGAATGCAAATAAAAGTAAAATGCTTTCCGAAGGTTGTTCAAAGTTAAGAACTATGCTTGGTTCCTTAAACTATTAAAGATTTTTGGTAGCTACACTTACGGAATAATTTGAGCTATATCAAAGACTGGTTTTTTCGGATTTTTGTATGAGCTGATAATATACTGCCGCAGCAACGGGTATAAAAGTTTCGGCGCAAATTGATAACAGATGGATAGTGTTTCACGGTAATAAAGAGCTTGCATAAGCAGTTAAAGATAGCGCGAGATAAAGGTCTGCCGAAACAGAGATAAATGGAAATTTCTGGTGACATCTTGATTGATAGAGATTTTTCGGTTTTTTGTTGTTCCGGAAATATCTAGAATTTACCAATGAGGTATTTAAGAAGGCGACGACTCGCCAAGAGTCAGTCGCGAGAGTATACAGCTGTAGAGTGTTGTTGTAACGAGAGCTGATGTTGTAAAGTGATGTAATCAGAACGCTCTTTGGTCACCGACCTTGGTAGACCGTGTGTGTGTCGTAATACTGTTATGTGAGAATTGATCCGAGTGTATTTCTACGGAAAGAAATGACATTTGGAATATCTTCAACTCGAACTTTTAATTCTACGAACCCACAAAGTCACAAATGGTGTCAGAACTGGGATAACATCATCGAGAATATTGAAGTAATGAAGAACGAATTGAATTAACAACGAAGACGGAAGCTGCAAATAGCAACTTGGCCGCGATGATGACCACGAGAATGACCGCCACAAAGAAGGGCAGCCGGAAGAACGGGTAAGGACCGGCGTGGCGAGGAGCACGTCGGCGCCATCACCACCATCCCCTCGAGTGATACTGCGCGCCGTCAGCCGGCATATGGATGACAGCCTCATCGCGGACGGTTGGGTAGGAGGAAAGCCGTGCCGCGTGCTCTTAGACACATGAGCAGCCGTGACTACCATCAGATCTGACGTGGCCGAGGGTTTGCTTTCGTGGACAGCAAGCCGATCATACCAGCTAGAGACGGCATCGGGCGTCACCTTGCCTGTGGAGAAGGAGGCCCTGCTGCAGTTGACCTTGGGACGGAGTGCGGTGCGTCAGTAGGTGTTCATCGTGAAGGTGGCTGAAGAGGTTTCATTGGGATTGGATGCCCTCAGGAGCCACGAAGCGACGGTCGACGTCGGCAGGAAGGTCCTGCGGCTCAATGGAAAACAGGTCATACGCCGGCATCCTGAAGAACGCCTTGGAATTTGCAGGGTCACCTTGAAGGAAGACGTGTTTGTCCCCGCGAGAAAGAAGGTCATAGTGACGGCTCGACTGGAAAGACAGCGAACGAAGAACACGATGTTGGATCAGAAGACTCCGTGCACGGAATATGCGTAGTCAGAACATTGTTGCCGTGCCGAGAGGAGGTGCGAATGGGGCTGCTCAACCTAGCGGACACCGATCACGACGTCCAGGCCGGAACGGAGCTGGGGACTTGCGAGTCCGTGGTCAGCGTAACCACAATCGACAAGACACAAGAGCCGGCGAAGACGCAACACCTGGGGCCCCGACTGGAAGGCTTATTGGAGAGGGCGACCGACCACCTGAACGCAGAATAGCTCGAGAAGGTTCGGCAACTGTTGAGACGATATCAGCACTCAGCACGTCTTCAGCCAAGGCAGAGAAGAACTACTGTGTCACCCGGCGAGAGCTACTGGCGGTAGTAAAGACATTGGAGTACTTCCACAAGAACCTGTATGGTCAGGCATTCCTCCTGAGGACTGACCACTCCACCCTAACCTGGCTACTTAGTTTTAGGAATCTGGACGGCCAGACAGCCCGTTGGGTACAGATGCTGCAGAAGTACGACTTCACCTCTGAACATCGTAGAGGGAAGAGCCACGGTAACGCAGACCCCATGTCCCGAATATACTGCCCAGAGGAGTGCAGCTAACGCACAAGGCTGGAAGAGAAGGCCTTATCGCAGCTATCAGAGTGGTCACGGCAGTACCTGCGGATGGCTGGGATAGCGCAGGTCTGAGGAAGGAGCACCTGGCGGACGCAGACTTGGGGCCACACTTGAGGGAAGTGGAGGCAGGGACAAGACCAATATGGGAGGACATCGTACCGAGGAGCGCCACATACAAGTCGTTCTGGGCCCAATCGGACACACTGAAGACAAGAGAGAGCGTGCTGTTCCGAGTATGGAAATCACCCGATGGGAAGACGCAGAGAGGACGATTATGATGATGATGATGATGATTGTGTTTTAAGGGCGCTCAACTGCTGGATCATCAGCACCCAGAAGACGCAGAGAGAACAGTTGGTACTTCCCCGTAGCAAAGTCGAGGAGGTCTTAGAGGAAGTGCACGCCAGTACTTCAGGAGGAAACCTGGAACAAACCGAACGAAAGACAAACTTCGGCAGCGCTACTACTGGCTGAGGCTCCGAGCAGATGCTGAAAGGGTGCCGTCAATGTCACGGCAGACTAGGAGCCGGGGTCGCATGCAGCAGCACAACGTCGGAGCGCCATTCGAAAGGATTGCCGTCGACATTGCTGGACCATTCCCAGTGTCCGATCGAGGCAAGAAGTACCTGATGGTGGTCGTGGACTACCTCACCAAGTGGCCGAAGGTGTATGCCATCCCTAGCCAGGAGGCGAAGACAATCACAGACTACCTTGTGGAGCAAATGTTCTGCCGATTTTGGGTGCCGTTAGAGCTGCACGGCAACCAGGGCACCAACTTCGAATCTCACCTGATGAAGGAGGCACAAGAAAAACTTGGGGTGAACAACGATCGAGGCAAGAAGTACCTGATGGTGGTCGTGGACTACTTCACCAAGTGGCCGAAGGTGTATGCCATCCCGAGCCAGGAAGCGAAGACAATCACAGACTACCTTGTGGAGCAAATGTTCTGCCGAATTTGGGTGCCGTTAGAGCTGCACGGCGACCAGGGCACCAACTTAGAATCCAACCTGATGAAGGAGGCACTAGAAAAACTTGGGGTGAACAACGATCGAGGCAAGAAGTACCTGATGGTGGCCGTGGACTACTTCACCAAGTGGTCGAAGGTGTATGCCATCCCGAGCCAGGAAGCGAAGACAATCACAGACTACCTTGTAGTGCAAATGTTCTGCCGATTTGGGGTGCCGTTAGAGCTCCACGGCGACCAGGGCACCAATTTGGAATCCAACCTGATGAAGGAGGCACTATAAAGTCTTGGGGTGAACTAGACCTTCACAAGAACCCGACACCCGCAGTAAGACGGTATGGTCGAAAGGTACATCAAGACCTTAGAAGAACACCTGAGGAAGGTCGTGGCCAGCCATCAGCGAGACTGGGGAGTCAAGGTGCCACTGTTCTTGCTGGCCTACCGCTCGTCTACACACGACAGCACTGGGATGACGCCATCCAGCTTAATGTTCAGCCGAGAGTTAGGCCTCCCCTGTGATCTGGCTTTTGGAAGCCCGCAGGACGCAAAACAGCCAGCAGTCGAGTATGTGGAGAACTTGGTGGACCATCTGCACGACATGCATGAGATGGCTCGTCAGAACATCCAGAAGGCGAGCGACCGCATGAAGACGCGTTACGACAGGCAAGCCAACAGCCAAGGATTCCAGCAGGGTGACCTAGTCTGGTTGTACCGTCCTACCGGGACCAAGGAACGCTACCTGAAACATCAACAGCCGTGGCAAGGACTGTACTGTGTGGTGAAGAGGATTAACGTGCCCCTAGGGAAGATGTTGGTGGTACATCTGGATCGTCTGGCCCGTTACGATGGTGCTGTTCGCGACGACCAGTCTTGAGGAGGGAGCAGTGTCGCGGCAACGGTCATAAAAGTTTCGGCGCAAATAGATAACAGACGGATAGTGTTTCACGGTAATAAAGAGCTTGCATAAGCAGTTAAAGATAGCACAGCTAAAGTTCTGCCGAAACAGAGATATGTGGAAATTTCTGGTGACATCTTGATTGATTGAGATTTTTCAGTTTCTTTATTGTTCCGGAAATATGAAGAATTTGTCAGTGAGGTATTTAAGAAGGCAGCGAACGCCGGTGGCAACTCCCTTAACCAGCATCCCATCCGTATGTCAATAGAGAGTTCCGAGACCGTCCTCTGTCCGGAGGACGAAAGTTAATAGATGAAATTAAAGGAGAAATGAGCTGACAAGGAATTTGGGGATGTAATCTTTCCAGTATTTACATAGCAAACTCTTAAAAGCGGTCTGAACGACGACTTACCGATGCGTACAGCCATCAGAATTTATGAATAATGTGATATTTATATACAATTAAATACAGTTTATATAAAATTTACAATTTTTTTTATCAATTTAAAATACTGCCTTTAACTAAATTGGTCCTATCGGTGGCCGTTTTTCTTTGGAACATATCACCTATTGGCGGTGGTGTTAACTCATAAAAGTTGGGTTGCAGGTACCTGGGACTTTTAATCAGTCATAGTTACAGTTTTAGTATGATCTGTTTAAGATGGGGAATCATCTTGTTTGGAGAAAGATCCACACCCCAGGCGGGAAACGAACACGGGACCCCTTGCACGGTAGGCAGGTGCTGTACCAAATGAGCTGCGGGGCCAGTGCATTTAAATTTGTGGTGGACTTAACCGATAGTTAAGTAATGCACATGCTAATACTGCTTACAAATATGTCAAATAATGTGATAAAATCACAAATAGAGGTTTGCTTGAGGACTTAAAAATTAGCACAACTGTCAAATATAAGCGCTAATTTGAGTTGGAGAGATTTACCTGAAATACTCCTGTTGTGCGCTTGGTACATGTTGAGATTAGTGTACAGATATAAAGAGGGGAAAACGGAAAAGGATAACTCTCAAACTGTAATCGAGAAGGTTTAAACTATTTGAAAATTCAAACCAAAAAGGAAGAATATCTCGAAAATCAGCACAAACTTATTTATCGATATAAATTGTATGTTTAAAGAGATGTACGTTTACTGTGGAATGAGATGTTGTGCAATTATTAGAATTAATCAATAATTATACAAAATGCAATGGGAATGAAGCCTTCATATGTTATTGCCAGAGAATTTAAGTGATGTTTTATATACTATGAAAATACCTTAACCATATGTTACCTTCATACAAATCGAATTAGTTAAGAAAATAAAAGAATATTTAGAAGGCTTCATAGGTAATGGCAGTTTAGAAGGGGAAAATTTTATTAATACTGTTGAGTTTCGTTTAAACTACGATTGAATTACGAAGTTTGTTTTTTGTGCGACAATTTCTTTTACACACCCACACGCATGCGTGCAGGAGCGGAATTTTAAGTTGGCCCTCGAACTACGTTTTTGTGGTGAAGCCATGATATCCAATTTTTGAGTGCCGTAGAATGGTAGAATGTGTTAGTAGAAAAAAATATACATTAGCGATTTCAGTTGAGAAATGTAATAATTATTTGAAGTCTCAAACCAATAAAGTATATCTTAGAAGTTGTTAACCCAGTTTTGTTTTGTATGTGTACCTTAGCAAGATTTTATGTATAGCAAACTGTTGATTATATCTAATAGAAAATAAATAAATATACAAAAGTATCCAAGAATAAATGGAAGTTGGAAGGTTATTACCACAAACATTAAAATATAATTATTTGCTGAACTTATCCATAGGAAATACTGAACCTATCAAATTTACTAATTAATCGAGATACTCATAACAAATTGTTATTAAAATTATGAGTGCTATGCATAAAGGAAAAGTGGTCAACATTAAAAGGAAATCTGTAACCATCTATGCACATCTTACACAATGATGCTACGCCAATTTGAAATTTCTTTAGCAAAGAAACGTATCTAAGTATATGCTTGGGTGTATGCTCAAAGAAATACTGACACCGTTTCTGACTGCAACGTCTAATAAATAATAATAAAATTAAATAAATAATGTAATAAAATAATAATAAATAAGTAACAGTAACAGTAGCCGTAGCCGTAGCCGTAGCCGTACCAGTACCAGTACCAGTAACAATAATAATAAAATTTAGTTTACCGGAGGAGTTGCCGACCAATGGAAGCTAATGTACATAATTTCAGGAGTTAAAAGTACTGATTAGCTCTCTCAGGCGATAACACTCTTGAGGCAATAATGACATCTAATCCAGCTACGTCTTGTTCCAACGGCGATCCATCCATGGGTATTTAAATTTATGCTCAGAATGTGTTGCTAAGGTATAATATTCTCCTAATCACCTCCCCTTTTGCTAATGCCTAAAACATCCACTAATGGATACTTCTACGAGGGCTGTTCAATAAAGAATGATACAATATTTTTGACAACGTACCGCTACTATTCCTCATAAACTTGGTGGTCGCTGTCAAAATAGTTTCCCCTGAATGCGATGCACTTGTCCCAGCATTTCTGCCAATCTTCAAAGACATGATGGAAACCATTTTTCAGAGATTCTTCAAAATCGCCTCCGCAGCCTTCACCACTGCTTCTGATGATGTATAATGCCTCCCACGAAGGCGTTTCTTCAAGTTAGGTAATAGAAAAGAGTCACATGGGGCTAAATCCGGACTGCAGGGAGGGTGAGGGATGTACTTCACGTTGATTTTTGCAACGTATTCAGCAACAGCATTGGCAGCATCCAGCCTGCCTCACGGAAATGTGTTTTTTTGCGCCTGATATGATTTGCAATGTTTTCAGGACATCCCTGTAGTATTGTGCAGTTACTGATGTGTGCGCAGGTACAAAATGCTGATAAACCATTCTATGAATAACAAGAAACGAGATAACCATAACTTTCCCAGCAGAAGAAACCACTTTTGCTTTTCAGTGGGTTGGTGATGAAGGAGATTTCCAAACTGAAATTTGCTGCTTGCTCTCAGGATCAAACTGATGTAGCCAAGTTTCATCAGCAGTGATTACGTTTGAAAGAAACCCCGGATCTTCCTCTAACATCAACTTTAACTGCATGTTACCTCCATTGCAGCGGTAGGTGATACTGAACATGTCTGAACTTGCCTGGTTCTCACAGGCGGGAACCAGGAGTACCAGCAATGAAACTACTACGGCGGGTTTGTTTCAGCTTAAGCTAACAGAATATAATAAGATTTAATTTTATTGCGGAAAAATATGACCGTAAAAAATTATGATCGTTCTTTATTGAACAGCCCACGTCATACGATGTTGCCATTCATTTCTACATTTCTGAAACTTATTTATTTCCTACACGGAGCCCATATATAACTTTTTAAGAAATATTCTCACATATTCGAAGAACTCCAAGCTAGCCTGCTATATCTAAGCTGGAAACTTCAGACTGTTCTACCCCCTCAGTGACGATATCCACCGAATCACTTATATCAATTTTCCAGAAAAATAGCCGTCGCTAATTTCCGTACTTAATGACATTTTACCCCGAGACAAACTGCACTCATAACTATTCTCCTTAACATTTAACATAAATGCACATACTATGCATACCTAATTTTGTTACGAGTATTCATTACTTCAATGAATCCGTAATTTATGTATCAAATCTCAACTTATGTTCTGAAAATGATAAAATAAACATCGGATTATGGCTGTGCTCTTTGTCTCTCCGTTTTATTAATATCGACACAACTGAAAGAAGGTAAATGTACCTATTTCACTCAATATAGGAGTGAGACTCGGCTTCTAAGTAGAACAGGAAAACAAATTAGGAACAACTAAAATAAATTTCCGAGAGGACACCAGGCATCCGCTACCTGAGAACATATTTTTTTAAATTGTTTAATTGATCGATCAACAGTACAATGATCTACAGATCAGAGTATAAAAGAAGGTTAGAGAACAATAAATTAAAGAACAATAACACTCAGGATAGGCCCCTAACTACATTAAGTTAGTGCTCCAATAATACACTCTGAGGAATTATATCAATATTGAAGTTGTAAGACAGACATCAAGCACTAGAGTCACTCGAATCAGATGTATCACTCAGAAGCAGGTCCTGTGGTAGTCTCCTTTTCAAGGGTGAGGGCTGGTGCGTATGGACGCCGATGCTAAAATGTACAACTCCTGGAACTTCTTGCAGCGTGGAAAAGAAACGACGGGCGATCCTACGAATGTAGTCTTGAAGAGGTAAGAGTCCTAGTTCGTGATGGAGCTGCTGGTTACGGATGAACCATGGAGCGTTGGTAGCGATGCACATGAAGCGATTCTGTGTAACTTGAAGACGACGCAGATGACATGAGTGTGCGGCCCCCCACACTTGGCAAGCATAAATAATAAGCGGACGAACGAGTGATTTGTAGAGTGACAATGAAGACTGTAGGCCGAGGCTGGAACGGGATGTAACAGAGGTGACAGTTTTGATGGCCGCCTGGAGGCCAGTGATATAAAACAATCGATGTGAGCACGCCAGGTCATTCGAGAATCCTAAGGTACTCCAAGTTATTTAACGGGAGATGTATTGGGGAGCCAAGCGACATTGTTCCTATAGAGACAACGGAGGAAGCGGAGTATATCGGCAAAGAGTGAAGATATTAGCCTCGGTTTTCTGAGGGTTCAAAGAGATTCACCAAGTGCTGAACCAATGAGTTAGGCAATCTAAAAAGAGCTGTACTACCGGTTTGCGTGCTGAAGATTAACATGAGAATAATATAGTACTGTGTCATCAGCGTAAGGAGCGAAAGAAGCCGGAGTAAGTCAGGAATATCAGAAATGTATATATCGTATTAAGTAGAGTCGGGACCAAGATAGAATCCTGTGGGACACCTGCGGTAATATTGCGTGGGGATGAAAGCATTCCACCAATGCGTACTGAAAAGCTGAGGTCGTAGAGGAAACTGTGGATTAGATGTGATAAGTAATTAGGAAGACCGATGCGGTAGGGCTTAAGGAGCAAACCATCATGCCAAACCCTGTAGAATGCCTGTGCCACATCAAGATAAACAGCCGTGGTATACTGATGGACCTCGAAGCCGTGGACAATTGACTGAGTTAATCGTAAAAGCTGATGGTGGTGGAATGTTTGTGACGAAATCCAAATTGATAAGGCGGATGAACATGGTTATGATAAGGTAAGGCAGAAGACGGCGATGAATTACATTTTCAAAGAGTTTCGAGAGGGTCGGCAACAGACTTATAGGACGCTAGCTTTCGGGGAAGTGTTTGGGTTTATTGTGAGTGAGTGAGTGTGATGTTTTAGGGCCCATCGACAACAAGGTCATTTGGGCCCTAAGTCAACATTAAAACCTAAAACCGACACTAATCAAGCTAAAAAGGTAAAATAAAATATACACACAACTGTTAAAACTACATAAAAATTCATCATTGTCCTAATTTAAAAGCTCTAAAAATTAATAAATATAAAATACAAGTCATACTTGTGTGTTAAAACCGATTTTAAAAACAAACCGCAGTGCCTTATCCACGGCCACTGGGTCGTCACCTAAAATACTGAGCAAGTTAGCTCCCAAGCCCAAAGACTGGCGAACGCGGGCGTACTGCGGGCAATCGAGTAAAATATGCCGCACAGTGAGGCGTACGGCACACGGAGCACACACTGGGGCCGGTTCCCTTCTTAACAAATGGCCATGAGTGGCTCCTGTGTGCCCAATTCTGAGCCGGGTGAGTATCACCTCGGCTCGCCGGTTATCCCTGCAGGAAGTTAGCCAGGGTCGTACGCTCTCCTTTATTGCCCGGAGTTGTGTGCCTTGTAAAGCTGTCCAGGATTTCTGCCAAGCAGATAGTAGGCAGCGACGGAAAAAACGCTGCACATCCTGGTATGGCAAACTAGTTGCCTGGGGTCCAAGTAAAAACAAAATTGTACCCGCGCCTGAGCATTTCCGAGATCTGCGCCTGTATTTTTAAAACGAGGGTCTGAGCGGCAGTGTGCTGTTGCAAGGCCTGAAGCGCACTCAGAGAGTCAGTGCAGACAATAAAAGAGCCAGGAGCTAACTTGCAAATAAAAAGGAGCAGATAGAGGATGGCATACAACTCTGCTGAGAAGACCGAAGTGGAGTCCAGAAGGCGAAATTTATGAGCCTCACCGTTAATGAAGAATGCGCAACCCGTAGTGCTACCTAACTGAGAACCGTCTGTAAAGACCGGAACATAGTGAGGGTAACGGCCCAGTAGTTCGGCAAAAAGTTGTTGGAACACCAAATGTGGAGTAGCAAGTTTAGAGTTGCTGGAAAGAGCGAGATCGAACCGCGCACGATCCAGTTGCCAAGCAGGAT
This sequence comes from Mantis religiosa, assembly GCA_030765055.1. NCBI lineage: Eukaryota > Metazoa > Arthropoda > Insecta > Mantodea > Mantidae > Mantis > Mantis religiosa. The sequence goes on along the minus strand of CM060949.1, from coordinate 170,498,834 downwards.
AAGGGCTGATGGACGACCTCTCCACGCGAGGCATTCGGAGGCCATGGGAATGTAGGAGATCCCGAAATCTTATTCCCATGGGGCGTGTCCGAGAACCAGGGCGCATATAACGGTGGACTAAATCTGGACACAGAACTGGTTTAAAACAAGGATGATTGGGATAACTAGCCAACTTCGAGACGTATGAGCATAGTAACAGCGAGCGACGAATATGGAGTGGAGATTCGCCTGAGTCTGCATACAGGCAGTCGACTCGACTGGTGCGGAAAGCTCCTGTGGCAAGGCGGATGCCAGTATGATGCACGGTGTCTAAAAGGCGAAGTTTAGAGGCGGTCGCTGCGCCATAAATGAAACTACCATAGTCCAGCTTGGACCGAACCAGAGAACGGTACAGCCTTAACATTACCGTGCGATCGCCCCCCCCCCCAAGATGCTCCAGATAATACCTTCAGCACCCGAAGAGAACGATCGCAAGAGGCTCGAAGGTGACGAATGTGGTGCTCCCAGTAGAGCTGTCAGTCTAAGTAGAGGCCCAAGAACTTCAGGTGCGGGACAAATGGCAGGGGTGTGCCGTTCAAATGAAGATCAGGAGGCGGGTGAATACCTCGTAGGCGGTGAAAGTGGATACACTGCATCTTCGCAGCTGAAAAACGGAAGCCGGTTTGAAGCGCCCAAGCTGCTAGCTGGGTAATGGTCAGCTGCAGTTGGCGCTCAATGTGATCTATGTTGGCAGACCTATAATAAACTGCGAAGTCGTCAACATAGAGGGATGATGGAATTCCACTTCGAACGGCACTAGTGATGCCGTTAATCGCTACGGCAAAAAGGGTGACGCTCAAAATTGACCCTTGAGGTACGCCGTTCTCCTGTATCCGCTCCCGTGATATCGTGTTTCCTATGCGAACCCGAAAACGGCGAAGTTTTAAAAAATTGCATAGGAATTCCGGTAGATGACCACGCATACCGTAACCATGTAGGTTACGGAGTATGCCGTACCGCCAGGTGGTGTCATAAGCCTTCTCCAGGTCGAGGAACACGCCCACGGCGTGCTGTTTCAGTAGAAGCGCATCGGAAATATACCCCTCAAGGCGTGTTCGATTATCGACACTTGAGCGATGGCGACGAAAACCGCATTGCAAGTTGGACAGATGGTTATGTTTTTCTAGCCACCAATTTAACCGAGCGTTTATCATCCGCTCGAAGGTCTTACAGATGACACTCGTCAGGCAAATGGGGCGGTAGCTAGATGGTAGCGTGCGGTCCTTTCCGGGTCGAGGGATGGGGATGACAATACCCTCTCGCCAGGAGGAAGGGAAAACCCGCTCATGCCAAATGCGGTTATAGATGTTTAAAAGGAAACATAGCGCCTCAGATGGAAGATGTAGCAGCATCTGTCGGTGTACGTCATCGGGACCTGGAGAATAATCCTTTGCTAACGCCAGAGAATGGGCGAGCTCGGCTGCGGTAAAAGGTTGGTTGTACGGCTCGGTGCAGTCACTATTAAAATTAAGTGGTACCCGCTCCGCCTTTTCCTTAATAGGCAGGAAGAGAGCGTCATAGCGGGCAGTTTGGCTCGTGGCAGCAAATGTGGTAGCTAGGGCTTCAGCTATGTCCTGCTCGGTGGTGCACATGGAACCGTTGATGGCAAGGCCGGGAATTACCGTCCGGCGATACTTGCCATACGTCCGCCGAACAGCTGACCATACTTGTTGGGTAGAGCTGCACCGGGAAAGCGAAGACACATAGGCTTCCCAAGATTTACGCTTTGCGTTGCGCAGTATAAAGCGTGCCCTAACGCGAGAACGTTTGAAGGCGACGAAGTTCCCTTCCGTCGGGTGCCGCTGAAAAATGCGCAAAGCACGTTTGCGTGCTTTGACAGCCAAACTGCATTCCTCGGACCACCACGGTACAGGGATATGACGTGGTGTAGGGGAACCTCGAGGAATGCTGGATTCTGCTGCGAGCAGGATCGAGCAAGTAAAATATTCGACCATTTCATCGATGGTGTCGAAATTATCGTCGATGAGGTGTATGAGGGATTGGAATTTTCCCCAGTTAGCTTTGGAAATAATCCAGCGGGGATGTCGAGAAGGTACACATTGGCGGCCAGAAAAATGAATGTTAATGGGGTAATGATCACTGCCAAAGAGGTCGGAAAGTACTGACCACTCAAGTAGTGGTACTAATGACGGACTGCAGAAAGAAAGGTCTAGTACGGAATGTGTACCATAAGCGGATGATAGGAATGTCGGGTCACCAGTATTTAGCAGAAGCAGGTCAACTTATCGAAGACGTCTACGAGGAGGCATCCACGGGCGTCATCAGTGTCTGATCCCCAGAGCGTGTGCTTGGCATTCAGATCTCCCACAAGGAGTAGTGGTGAGGGGAGCTGAGCCAATAGAGCTTGAAGATCACGCTCTGGAACTATACTGAGCGGCGGCAGGTACATGTTGCATATGATAAAACTGATGCTCTCCAGCTGTATCCGAACGGCCACGGCTTGCAATGGTGTGGTGAGAGGAACGTTGGCGGCTGAGATGTTAGGCGCCACTAAGGTAACAACGCCACCGCTTGCGCGCATACCTGCAAGAGAGTCGCTTCTAAATGCAGAGAAAGAGTGAAGGTGTAACGAGTGATTGGGATGTAAGTGGGTTTCCTGGAGACAAATAATTGATGGTGACCGTTGAGAAACTAAATGTTGTAGGTCTTGAGTACGAGCTCGAAAACCATTGACATTCCACTGGATTATTTCCATAAAGAGTTTTAGTGGGCCGTTTTAACCTTTTTCTTGACCTTGGCTGACTTGGGCCCTACGATTCGAAAATCGTTAGCGTCCTGTGACTCCTCTGATGTTCGGGAGTCAGAACTCCTACGGCTCGTAGAACGAGACCGGGATCTAATAGAGGGCGAGCGACTTCGCGATCTATGCTGTGGTCGGGATCGGTTTTTCACAGTTACTACGGGATTGTTGTTACTCGCTGATGGCTTGGTGTCTGGAGTCTGTACGGTTGAAACGGAAGTAGTGCTGGTGGATATACAAACTGTCTGAGACGTAGGTTTAACGGCTAGAAAGTCAGTCTGCGTGGATGCGTGGGCGACAGGGACGTGTTGAACAGCAACAGTGGTATTAGGAGTACGGCGAGCTGCTAGTGCATATCCAGTAGTAGTGGTAGCAGGCTTCAGTTGTTCGAAGCGCCGTCGTGCCTCTGGAAAAGTCAGGCGTTCCTGAGTATGTCCGAACCGCTGACATTGGAAACAGCGCATGGGGTTCGGGACATACTGGCGGACGCTAGCACGTTCATAGCCGCAATAGATGTACTCGGGTAACTTAGTCCCAGCAAAAGTTAGAAAAACCGTACGTAAGTGGTACTCCTTGCCATCTTGCTTTCTTGTTAGCCGGTACGCCTGACAAACAAGTTGGTCAGAGAGGCAACTTACTATCTCTTCATTCGCAAGACCATCTAAGCTGGAGGTGGTGACTACTCCTCTACACGTATTGAGCGTTTTGTGTGGGGCTACCCGGATAGGGTAGGAGCCCAACAAAACGCCTTTTGCAGCTTTTTAGACTGGTCCGCAGTTGAGGTCTCTAACAGTAAGCTACCGTCTCGGAGACGCGTAGCGTTTTTAACCGGGCCGCTGATTTTATCAAGTTCGCGTTTTATATAGAATGGACTAACCTCTTTAAACGTTTTCCCATCACAAGCCAAGGTCATTTTCAAAAAAGGGTCAATGAAAGATTGTTTGCGCGGAGACATGATGATATAGACCCCCATCCGGAACCGTCGGCGTCAGCCTGCCATCCGGGGGTTAAAGAAAGAAAGACACCGAATCTTCACGGTCTGTGCCGTCATGGGGACCCCACCCATGACCGATCTCATTTGTACCTCAGAAAAGCTACCCTTCAAATCCACTGCTTGTCCGTATGGGTAAACCGTTCACCATGCACACCCCGGCTTTATTCCCCTACCACAGGAATAACCGCCTGTGGCTCCCCAATTTAGGCCGCGCTGCGCATAAAGGGCACACGCGGATTCAGGGGACTTGTGGTTAATTACACCGGGGTTCCGTCAGCGGTAACACGTCCGGTCCGTGATACTAACCCAACGGCAAACACGGCCGTCGGGAGATTAACACAGACCGGGCCCTCAAGGAGCTACGTGGGTGTACTTGACGGTGTGGACGGGCTCCGCCCCTAAGGCTACACATAGGGGCAGTGCGAAGGGTCCGCTCAACCTTCACTTTTGAGACCTCCGGAGAGCACACATGTCGGAAGCCGCGCTGAAAACCGTGGGACAGAACCACGGAGATAGGAGAGATCCCTGCTGGTGAGACAGGAGTTATAAACCTAAGACCTTAAGTGCTAATAATTATAATAAAAAACTAGAAGGGGAAGGTGATGCATACTGATCAGCAGTAGCAGAGCGTGACACAGTTGATGGAGGTGAAGGGGATGAAATGAGGGTGAGTGGCTAGGGACCCCGGGATTGCCAATCCCGTACCTACCGTAGTAGGTCCCTGGGGAAGAATACCAGAGCCTCTTCTGCCAGTTTTCGGGGTTACTGATGGGCCTTCTCGGCAGCCGTAGCGGTCGTGGGGTACACCAAGTCCCCACCGTACATCACCCCATCAGTCAGTCCCCTACTTCCTGTTGCCCACCCCTCGGGACGAGGACCGCAGAGGTTGGATTTTCAGGGGCGGGTTTATTGTGCTTAAGGAAGACTGCTATATCTGAGAAGATATGATGGATAATAATTACAGGCTATACTATAAACCATTTAGACAGTGAAACGTGCTGCCCCCAAAAACGGAGACAAGACATGCGTGGTGTAGCTGGCTTTCAGCTTGTAAACATGCACTATTATTTTCGAATTATTCCGTAGACAACAAAAAAACTGCACCACTTACTACGTGTATTTTTCTTAAAACGGTGGCTTTGGACATATAAGCTCTCAAAACGTGTATTTTGGGTATATCCATCAACTCTCTTTGGTAAAGATAAAAAATAGAACAATCATATGCGTTGAACAGACACCACTTTCTACATTCTTGCACAAATTATTGTTAGACATTGTCGAGTTATTATTGGATTGCCATGGATTCAGAATTTCTACCAGAGGTTTATAAGAAAGATGCCAATTTAGTGGAAATAGCTATGGTGGAGATAGCATGCTTGGCCGAGAGATGAGGAACTTAAGCATTTTTCTATGAAAGGATGGTTACATAGAACTACAATCAAAACATTATTAAAAGAAACATTTACTATAAACCGGAGTACAAGCATGGCCCTCTGGCTTCATGTCTGGCAGCCCCGGGCGGCGCCTCCTGGTTTGTCGTCTTTTGCTACACAAACACATCGTTACGTGAGGATATCGCTGTTACGCATCTGCTACAGTGTTAGAATACCTTATCTAGCCATTTGTGATTAACCGAGATCAATATCTGTAGAACTTAATGTTAAGTTTCTTGTAGATGCAAAGGGTATATGGGAATACGTTAGACTCCTAGCGACATTCAGACATTATAAAGCTGGTTCGCTATATGATGGCTTTAAAATTCCATGGTTTTGAATATTTAGAGAAATAACAAGAAATATCTCCGTTTAAAATAAAAATGTATTTGACATAAAGTACATGTTTCAACGGGACGTAGCCCGCCTCGGTAGCGTGGTGGTAGCATGTCTGCCTCACGTTCAAGGGGTTCCGAGTTCGAATCTTGGTCAGGTTGGGTTACCTAGTTAAGGTATTTACGGGAGTTTCCCTTATCCTGAAAGATGAATGTTGGGTAAACGCTAAGCTCCATGGACTCCGGGCTCATTTGAGCATCATTTCACCCATTCCATTCATCGTCCGATATTACTTAACGTTGGAGTACGTAAATTACAAAAAAAAGAAGAAGAAAAAAAAAACAGATGTACATGTGTAGTTAAGATTTTCTGTTTATCTTACAGTTTCATGTTTATACGAATATTGCCTAGATTGACAAGGGCTTCTGAGAACATTCCCAGAAAATTTATGATGTACACTTGGTGTCACAGAATATGAGTCGATATTTTAAACCAAATTCATAGCGATCTGTTAGAAAATCAAGTTTTCACAAAATGCTACGTATATGTGATGCTGTGGTGTGGAGGAATTTTCATGAAAATCTGCGTATCACGTCCTTTGAAAATGCTGAAGATATGGGGCCTCTAAAAGTTTTTTCATTTGTAACTTATGATGTTCGGCCGTCACGGGACCGCGGGAATCTTTTCTGGACTTTGATCTAAGGAAAATGAAAACGTCTATTGCTGCTGAAATCCCAGTATCCATATTTGGGAACAATGCGTACTTACGCTACTTACTGTTAAGAATGTAGTACAGAAAGTAAAAAATATAATTTTCATTGGTATATACCGATGTATGTTAATATACCACGAGTACCTTGTATAATACACTGGAAATAGGCAACATTTTTGTGCTTTTTACTTGTATAGATGGGTAGATTAACGAGAAGTAGTGTGGCGAAGGTGTATGATAACATATTTGATATAAACCTAACGCAATTCAACATATGCGTATAAAACAAGAAGTAGAGAGAATGCTTTTGGTGCCTTTTGATGTTCGCTTTATCCTCAAACTGAGAGTGCAGAGAACACGGAAGCCCAGACGTTTTGTAAACAAGTGTAAGGTCGCGCCGTGGCTCAGTGGTTAGACCGCTTGGCTCTCACCAAGGCGGAGCGCGTTTGATCCCAGGCGACCGCAAAGTGAGATTTGTGGTGGACAACACGGCGCTGGGGCGGGTTTTCTCCGGGATCTCCGGTTTCCCCCGCCATCTCATTCCACCGGTGCTCCATCTTCATCTCATGTATCCTCAGTGTCATCGCCTGCGGTGCCGTATGTAGTAAAAGCGGGTGTTAAACACTACACATAAACAAGTGTAAACGTTGTCATTAATCGGCGTTAGACTCCGTTCCCCGTCATTGAGGTACTGAATGCTTCTCTTATGCAAGCTCTGGGATCCCTCCCAGCTGGACAGTTTTGTCTTACGAGATTTTTTCCCATACTTTCCACGGGCCCAAATAACCTCGTTGTCGACGGGCCCTTAAACGCCACACACTCACTCACTCACTCATACTTTCCACAATATTTAGAAACGGCACAAACGATAAGCCGGTTGAACGAAGCGAGCAAGGGAATAAGACTTTTTAATGACCTGGCAGCTTAAGTAGAATAGGAACAGGAGAGTAACAATGACTATGTCACTCGAGCACAATCACTAACCATATGTTTGTGTGGCCGAATTGATGACTATCACTACACGACTATGATTATTATCATTATTTCTTTTCAACTTAACCCTACAAAACTTGAGCACAATTAATGCCGCATTTACTGTGTTCTCTCAAAGCTTAGACACATGCCACACAACGAGATTCCAACAGAAACCAATATTTTGAGAATACTGATAATTCTTTTGGGTAAAGTAAGGAAGAGAGGGTAATAAAGCGAGAAACGTTTTGCGGGAGCATGAGTTCATATCTTCTGCTCTGACGCTTGTTACCACAGCACTGCGCCGATCCGCATTACGAGTAAAACGGGGCAACTTAAGACAACGAGAAGCGGATGGATCAAGTGGAAAAATGTATACACTAATCTATCACGAGGTAAAGGAGTGCCCCTTCCTGCGTAGGCAGTATCAGAAATTTTTCTGAATCTAACGTTAATATTTGATTTATTTCACCCTTTGAGTATACACATATTCATATTCACGGATTGTCCTTGGTTATCTAACAAGTTGAAGGAAAATGTTATTCATACATAATTATATTTGATTCCTTCATTAAATCCGAGTTAACTTTCAATAGCAAAATAAATTGTAAACAGTTCCTTCCCAAAAGAGCGCGCGACACCAAGTCGGAAACTGAAAGTCACGTTTAAAAAAAAATTAAAACATTTCATCTCCTTACTTACCTCATTACCGCCCAGGTTCAGCGACTTACACCGACTGATAGAAGGGTTAAAACCCTCTGCTGACGAAAGCTCGGCCAATGGGTACAGTGCTGCCTGACATTTAAGCAACAGCGGTAACTCCACGCTATAAAACCCGGCCGATAATGCAGCAAGCGGTCGGCTCAGCGCTCGTGGAACACTGATACCTTGTAAATTTCTCTAACCAAGCTAAGCGCATCCAATGAAAATTAAGGTCAGCAAAACTAATAATTTAGAGGGGTTCCCTTTTAAAAATCTCCTAAGTTTAAAATCTCCTTAATCTCCTGACATTTAAATGTACTACAGTTTCTTAATGCGTCACAAGTAATTGTTCTTTCCATCTCTGTTGAATATATGTGTTTGTTAACCACAGTCATCGCCAGGATGGCATGAGCTGTTTTATATATCAGTAAACCTACAGACCTTGGGCTGTTGCTTGAAAGCCATCGGTGTTAACCAAGTTTGAGCCAGTAATTTTGAATAGCAAGCCAACAAATAGTTTGCCAATAAAAGTTCTTCATCATACTTTCCTTAACTATCCCTTGTTTAACTGAGTGGTATAGCTCAGGTGATTTCGTCTGTGGCCTGCAGTCAGGAGTCCGAATTCGAGTCCCATGGCCGATCTACTTGACCCATGTGTTTTTCCGGGAGGTTTCCCGGTCGCCAGGTGAATGCTAGATAGGTTAATTATATTCTTCCAACTTCCTGTCCTCCATTTCACCTCCATTATTATTTCACATCATCTCTCATTTAGTGGTCTCATTGAGGGTGGAAGCGTCGGCAGGTGTCTCTAGTCTCCGAGCCTGCCTGAACGGGAGGGATGCGGCAGGTACCAGACCGCTAGCTGTAGCTGAGATACGGCATACAGTGGACTACTTCGGGCCACGATAGGTCGGATTCCGGTTTTACTGGACTGCTGGGGAGTTTCAAACTGGTTAATGGTAGGGAAAATGTCCTCTGTACCTCCGTGACTCCTTGGGATCGGCCGCAGTCTGCCTACTCTCTCGTCATCCTTGCTCCCGGGGAAGCCGTACTGGGGCGTAAGTACGGAAGAACAGTCTGGTCGGTGTGCCAAATCAACTGTTCCCCATCCCATCCCATCCCATCCCACTCCATCCCATCCCATCCCATCCATCCCGTCCCATCCATCCCGTCCCATCCCATCCCAACCCGTCCTATCCCTTGTTTAACTGCTTCTGCTAGTGCATTGCATTTTGTCCATACACAATGGTGTACGCGGTGCAGTTTCTTGTTAGTCGCAGACTTCCTTTATACTTTATACATGTAGTGCAGCTTGCCTTGTTCTCCGCATTTCTGACCAACACCTTTTGTTTCTGCAGAACTTTTAATGAGACTTTTTATATACTTAGTACATATCCGTGTCACTGCAACTCTGTAATTCTGGATTTCCGAGGAGATTTATGTTTAATGTCCATCCTTGCTACGGTTTACTAGCAAAATCTGTGATAATTCCATATAGAAAGTAGACTAGAGACAGAAGTTTTACAACAAGATTAGAATCATATTACAACTATTTTTACTAATTAAGCTGTAATGACTACCATGAAGAAATGTACTTGCTACATAACATCTTACGCTTAATTCCTGTGCCACACCCCTCATTTATTCTGATCCCAGGTTAGGGTAGTTTGAAAATGGTGTGATCTAATAGCAAATAACAACACAGAAAGCCTCAAGTAACTTTCCGAGATACGGAGCAAATTGCATAAAATACGTAAGAGAACAAATATCACATGCATTGTAGTTGGCAATTACACAGCTACTTGAAAATATTACATTAATAGGTTTATTTCTTAACATCCTATATGTTTCGCCAACTGAAAGCTGTGAACTACTTCATAGAAAATAACTATTTGAAATTTAGAGACACATCATCAGCGCAGTAATAAATACCGGTATCTCGAAATTACTTCCGAAAGAATTGCAACATAATGATGTTCGCCTCCCGCCTCTGCCGGCACCGGCAGTTGAGAGGGAGCCTCTCGCTGAGTGGCCGGGTAGTTGTGTGCTGGCACCTCCTCGCGGCGGTCCAGCGCAGGCTTCGAGTCTGACGCTACTTCAGCTCCCGGGCTCGCAGCAGGCATACCTGTCTCCCGGGCCCACTCGGCCTGCAGAGCCAGCCTTCTCCGCCGCACAACAGGTTGAGCCTGCATCTCCCAGTACTGCAGCACAACGCAGCCAGACGGCACAGCTAACATACACAGCAGTCTGCTCCGCCGGATTTACATAAGTCTCACTTCGGGAGTCCTATTCTAGAGCTGCGCAGGTCATCAGACTCTGCGCTCGGTAGTCATCCGTGGGGCCCCCCGCGATCTACCTACGCGGTTTATTCACGCTGCCGCGCTACAACACTGGCCATCAACTCAACGCGCCTCCAGGATTTCCACACAACACGGACTTACGAACCTTGTCCGTCTGCAGTTCGCTGACGCAGCAGACTATGACATGGCCTTGAGGAGTGGCCTGTTCTTACTAGGGCAGCGCCTACAGTTCGAGGCCGGCAGGACTGAGCGGCCCGCTCCATGTCGTCGTTGCTGCAGATTCGCGCACTCAGCAGCATCCTGCTCAGCACCGCCACGCTGTCACTACTGCGGTGCGCCTTCCCTCACCAGAGACTGCCGCCAACACGACCTCCGTCGCCGCCGCCGGTACTACGCAACCTGCAGTAGTTTCGGCCACTTCACGGGGCAGGCGCAGTGCCCGTTCTTTCCCCGCGCCTCCAGTAACACTGGCCGGGAGAACCATCCCTCAGCCAGCGTCGCCGCAGCAGATATCACCACAATTAAGGAGCTACAGCAGAATCTCCGAGCTCAGATACAGTGTCTAAACACAAGAATAGGCGACATAGAGACTAAACTCACCGACGCAGCAGCCGCCAACAACTCCAACCCCTTGCGAGAGGACCTCCAGGATCTCCATTCTGAGGTGGTGAACCTGGGCCCTCGCCTCGGGAGTTTGGAAGAGGTGACAACCACGACTTTCAATACAGTCTTCACTGCACTCAACTCACACCACCATCGTGGATCAGATCATCAACACAACCAAACCTACGCAGGACACCATAACTACAATCACCCAGCAGAACTCTTCACTTCAAGAACAAGTCACCCAACTCGTCAGGACCACTTCAGTTCCTCAGAAGCTCCTGAAGAAGTTGGAGGAAAGCAGCACAACCAGCCATACCATCCAAAAGGACATTCTTCAAATCTTGGAGCAAATCCATCAGAAACAGACAGACCTTCAGGTCGCCCTCGCCAATTCATCTTATGACACAGACCTACTACAGCAAGACTTCATAAAGTTACACAACAGCATTGACTCCTTAAGCTTCAGCGTCAGTAACTCCCATACGGACTCCGCCATAGAAACAACACACCGATCCCGACGCCGCTAGGTGTCACATGCCATTCTAAGCACCTCGGTGCACAGCAAAGACAATAAATAAACTTAATTTCCTCTCTTTATCCCTTCCTTCTCTTTCAACCTTCTCATCCCACCCTACTACACTGGCTATGATCAGGGCCTTGTGTCATGGCCATGAGCCAGGACAGCCAACCTGACCTGTGCACCCTTTCCTGCACTGATCTAGCTTCAACCGTGACTAACCGAGGTGCTGTTGCGGGACTCCGCTATTTTTCCTGACCTTCTCCCCTCTATTACCTGAACCTCTCTTGTTGGCTTTGCTTTCTCTCCTCCTGTCCTTTTCTCTTTCTTGTTAAAAAATGGCCACATTATCAATTTTAAATCCACTAATGTTACATATGCAGTGATTTCTGCACTGCGCTAACAGATCCTAAAGGAAATAGTAAATACTTTAAGGACCGAAGGTAAGAGAGTCATAAATTGTATTGAAAATTTTTGCAAAACCGAAACGAACCTTTAAAAAAAGCAAATAGCATTTGGTTGGTTTGAAACTTCTCAACTGTCTCACTTCCGCGGTACGTTCGCATTATGCAGCGCATTCTCTCGCTAGACGTCCGAGCCGATAAAATAAGAGGTATAGCAAAAAACTGAAAGTATAACAAGTGGAACTACTCCTTCAACGTTTGATATATCGAACGCACAAGAAGGAAAAACTGGACCAAATTTATGACTTAACCCTTACAACAAAGAAATGGGCTACGTTGAAAGTTCGCGTTTAGAACCTCCTACCAGAAAGTGACATATCATTTGCATCTTTCCTGAATCTTGCCTGAAGTATAGTAAGATATCGGTCTCAGAAACTCTCTTGAAGACTTCAAGTAAATTTTGGAACTTACGTGTAAGGTCTGACCTCTGCTCATTGAGTGCTGGGCTCTTTATCCCATGTCATTAACAGTAAGCTGCTACCATATCGTTATCATTGAATTAAACACGGCAAGGTAAACAAATTGGTACATTACTCGCGTTTAAATGGAATGAGATAAATGCAAGGAATGTATTTTCTGGAAATTGAAATTACATTTCTATATACCCTTACACAAACAGGGGTGAAAATAATAATAAGATTATGTATTAAACCTTTTGGAAGGCAGAGAGAATGTCGATAAACTGACTGGGGAAAAAAAGGATCTTGTAGTAGAGAACATAATTAAGCAATAACTAAATCGGAATAAACATAGAAAACGTGGACGACGTTATGAGAAATGTACCTTTTTAACACTGGCACAATAAATATAAACTATAAGCACAGACCAAATCAATTTCGGTGAACCATAACTAGCTGATGTGATCTATGCAAATATTGGAGGTGCATCGGGGATGAGAACAACTGTGCGTATGTTGGAAAGTGGTTTGCAATCTGAATAAATTTCAAGTAATAGAATAATATCGTACTGTGCGCAATAAAACACAATGTTAAGCATATACGAAAATATAAATAAATCTGCACACCTCCTGATTGTTACATAAACATTGTGCTCCTCTTGAGAAAGCCCGTAAAATGCCTCTTAGAAACTCTAATGACCACATAAATAAATGGCAAATTACCGACAGCTCAATATGTACGAAAACCCCTTCTACAAAGGCTTATCACAATGTGAAATATATAGAACAATAAAAATCTTTTAAAGACTAGTTTGATGAATGTGCAAACGCAACACATCAGATGGGTACTTTACAATGTATTTGTAAAAAATGTAGTGTTTCTGAGAAAACGGTTAGACATTATTTATGAGTAAGGTACAGAAACCAAGATGTGGAAGCAGGAAAGTTTGGAATAAGAAATAAGAAATTTAAGATGGAGAAGCTCTGATTTAATTATTCTTATGCACAAATCGCGTATGGGAATTTATAATGTGACTTTGTGGGTTGGTTAAATTAAAAGTCCAGTTGCACAAACTCAAAATGTTCTTTATTTCCACCGAATTACACACTTGTCGGTACACTTGCCGATTACATAGAATTACGTAGCGCACATAATTACAATCCACCAGTTTGTCTGTCACAAGTCTACTCCGCACTCACTATTACGTAACACTGCACTCTAGAGCTGACTAAAAACTCCACTGATACACGTACGCAGTCTTCCAGTCCGTTCGCTAGCACTGCTCTCCTCACGGCTGCTCGCCAAGAACTGGACTCTCCTCCAGCCCGACGCGTCGCTTATACAGGACCAACTGACCAATCTGGAAGGTTCCGGGTTAGATGAAATATGCTGATTGTTCCAGACGTCAGGGGGAGGGGAAAGAGCCGGTACAGTGCCTAGTGACACTTTCCAAACCATCCCCTATGTTAGCGCTACAAGATAAATGGGTGGGCTGGCCTGAATGTCTCCTATCCGCTACCCAACTCCAGTTGGTTGTGCCTTCCGATAATTGGGTGACAATAAGCAGTATAACAGAAAGCTCAAGTTGTTCTCGGGAAGCAAGGCAGGTTAAAAGACGATGAGAAGTAGACGTTTCGGGAGTGTGAATCTCTCCCATCATAAGGATATTTATTAAATGTTATAACCATAGTTAAATCACTGGACATAACATCAATGGTAATATAGGTTTATATTTGTGTTATATCCAGTGATTCATTTGTGATTATAACATTTAATAAATATCCTGATGATGGGAGAGATGCGCACTCCGGAAACGTCGGTTTCTAATCGTCTTTTCACCTGGATTACTTCCCGAGAACAACTTGAGCATATTCGTCGCCAGGAAAGCTTCAGGTCTTATTGTACTATAATAAAGTTGGTACGAAATGCGATTGGCTATGATTCGATTGGGTATAGGCACTGAGGTCGAACATAACCTTCTAAAACACTCGCACAATGCTATTTGTTTAATTAAGGTCCTCCAAACTTAAGTAATATTGGACATGAATGAAGTGGGTGACATGATTCCCAACTGAGCCCATAGCCCATAGAGCTTAGAGTTACCCAACATTCATTGTTAGGACAGGAGAAAACCACGGTAAAAGCTTCATCCTGATAGCGCACCCTGATCGAGATTCCAATTTGGAACCAGATGAACGTGAGGCCAACACGCCTCCACCAAGGCTACAAAGGCACTTTCTGTGTGTACAAAGATTTTAATGTAACTTAAATTCAGCTTTTAACGAACGCCTGGTAATCAGTTTTTAAGCACAGGCAAAGTGCTATGCAAATTAGGTTTTCAAGAAAACACGGAGTAGTTTACTGAGACCTCCGCTTTATGAACAACTGCAATAATAACTATAATAATATATTATCTAGGAAGGTACAAAGAAATGTAACAAAAACGTTCGTGCTGTTCCCTTTTATCATAACTAAGTGAGAAATGGGACGAAATAAAGCAAGGCAAAGGTAAATTGCACTTGCTGAGATCAGATTTTTAAGACAAATTCCAGAACATACTACAAATAGCACGAACTCTGTCTTCTCGGTCGCTTTATTCCCGCTGTTACCCACATCTCTATTTGTACTGACGAGTGACACTGTCCCGACCGGCCATACAAATGTGTTATAGTGTTTATTTTTTTTTTTTTTTTTTTTTGTAATTTATGTCCTCCAACGTTAAGTCATATCGGACGATGAATGGAATGGGTGAAATGATGCTCAAGTGAGCCCAGGGTCCATGGCGCTTAAGTTACCCGACATTTGCCTTTCACGATAAGGGAAAACACCGGAAAGAACCTTATCCAGATAATCCACCCTGAACGAGATTTGAGCTCGTGACCTCTTGAACGTGAGGCAGACATCTACGCTACCGAGGCGGGCATTGTGTTCGTTAGATGTAATTAAAATTCGTCAAAGACTATAGAAAACAGTGCATATTCGTGCTGATACCAAAATATAATTCCATATTCCGATGAGGTAATTTATTGCTTTATCTTCTATCTACACTAGGCTGTTCCAGTTCAACTCATCGAAGTACTCACATGCAACTAGAAACAGTGATCGGAGTCCAAAGTCAGAAGAAGGATGTATGATAATAACATCACTGACCGCAGGTCCATACAAAACCTGTCAGTCTTGAGGGTTTGTTATTTCCCAAAACGTGTCATTTATGTCAAACCGAGGAAGATATTTTCTGTATTTCAGTTTCCATTTAACGAAGAGCTTGAATTCCCGCAGTCTGCTGCTTAACGGTACTGAATTCGAAGAGGAATGGAAATGTACAGTGTCATCTGAAAATACTTCAACATTCAACCCACTGCCCAGAGTTACATTACGTGTGTAGGCAACTCTTACGGGGCATGAGTAGTCGACTACACGTTGGTGTGCAAATAACTTGGAATATCCTGGTAGGTATGGAAGTAGTTTCTATTAGGAGACCTGGAATTCTTGCTTTGAGACCCCTGATTAAAGAAAATCTATTTAAAATGCTTCCCTATGTGCGCGAGTGCGCGAAGTTGTGTGCGAACAGCATGACTCAAAAATGAAAGGTCGTATAAACATCGAACTGGACTACTGGTGTATTAAAATAGTGTCTACTCCAATGAGTTTCTTTGCATTTGTGTAACAATATTTTCAAAAACACATCTAATTTAATAAGGAATGTTTTCTACACGTCGTAACGGCGCAATGAAGTGAATAACTCCTTTCACTATAGATTTTCCGTTTTCCTTTCACGCGTACACACTTCACTGCCCGACTTGCTCGCCTACATAGTATCCGAATTTGAACACAACATTCGATCTCAGTTACACATTAAAAGCAATAAATTAATTTAAAATGCATTAATAATTATCGACTATGAATTTGATTAATTAAATTGCCGTATTGTTTCTCTGTTTGGAGTATATAATTTACAAGTAATATATTCGAAATATTTGCGCACGTAAGACCTGTGACCGATTCGGGCATCTATTAGTAATTTCTGGAGAATTATCTCAATAGCCGTTACCCCCAGGACTGCCCCCTCCCAGCAATCTGACCCGCGTCTTGAGGGAAAATAAGCACGTATGGCTTCACCTGTTCTAGGAGCTACTAACTGTAAAACAGTATTATTAAACTATTTATATAATAAATTCCGTAAATATTCAGCAATATTCATTACACTATTCTGAATAACCAATATAAATACCAGCAGCTATAGCACGTATGCCCTGCTTAACTGGTGAACATTAAGCGAGAGAATAAAACTGTACTGTACAGAATATTTAGACTCTTTAAAACAAGAAGTTTATTTTAAATTGTTTTTGTATCATAAGGAATTTCCGAAATATATTACTTTGGGCTTCGAATTCTCTATTGATCAATTTATTTTTATACCTTCTTGATTTTTAGTGGTTTCTAGCGATTGGACGGGAAGGGCACGGAATATAAATTAATGATTATCTAATTCCATAACATCTGATTTCCATTTAAACGAAATACTTTTGGAAATAAACTTTCGTTACAATATTTTTTATATCTGGTCATGAAGGTACAGAAATGAATTTGAATGTAACATAACGGTATATTTCTTCCTTCTCTTTCTTTCCTAGAAGGCAAAGCCATATGTCTGATGAACCGAAGTGGAACGAAACTTTCCGACGAATTGCTCATTCAAGTGAGAAAAGGCTCAGCGGTAATCCAGTAAAGGCTTCGAGCGCACTAGATTCCCTAAAATCCAGTTTTTCGCTTGCTGCTTCAGCATTTTAATTAAAGTGAAGCACTCGGATGCCTGATTCCAGAAGAGCCTTCTATACACCGGGGTATGGACCAGGCAGGGCATTGTTGACGCGAAACGTTGAGAGGGGCTTGTATAACAGTTCCCAAGTGAAATGTGATACACACCTGCTCGCTCGCTCACACCTCCCCATGTCGCTGTCCCACAAAACAGTGTCCAGGGAATCGAAGCGTGGTCTACTAGGATATTAACTCCGGTCATATTGTGTAAACAAGCGCTGACGTTTATTGGTGCTAGGATACACTTACCATATTTGTTGGTAGTTTGTAAACACCATGCCCAGAGAGGTTAATGCTATTCGCTGCTGTTTTTTCTATCCATCCGCCCTCCATCAAACTGCAATGTATCGATTAATTTAAACTTGGCTGTTTATACGATAGCCCTTCCGTAAAATCAACTAATCTAACTTTTAAATACAGTCCGAATTATTAACATGTTGTGTCTACTTTGTTGAGCTGAAATAGCTTTGTAACGGTAAGTAATATTTCAATATTACAAAAGTGTGGCATCAGTTGTTAAAAAAGAGACTAAATTTTCAGGCAAACTATAATGGGGGAGGTAATGTTATTCCCGGCACTATTAAAAGCAATCAGGAATAACCAAACAAAGATGTCGGGCGTACCATACTATAGGGTTAGGAATTAGAACCGAAAATTTAAAATATTGCAGCGATAGCTAGTCCTTTTGTACTCACAAACCCAGAAAAAAGGATACAGAAAGCCCATGGGCAGCAAGTACGCAGGTGAAACCCAATGGGGTCCTTAATATTTCCTAATTGGAATCCTCCCCAGTAGAAACCCCCTTCGAAGATCCTACAAATTAACGGAGAGATTTAGCCAGAACATTTTGTGTCTGTTCTTCAGTACTCTCACTTTAGAGTCACCCTTTCCTTCCATTACACCTATATGTTTCCTCTAAGAGATCTTGCAATTTCATTTGTGGGTTGTCCACCATTTCTGATTTCTTATCTATATGTCATAGTATATCTTACGATTACATAACAGGACGTAAAGCAGATGGCCCGAGTTCGATGATGACGATGTTGAGGAGGAGGAGGTAGAGCAGGAGGAGATGGAGAAGGAGGAGGAGGAGGATGAGGAGGAGTAGTGTTCAAGGGCGTTCAACTGCGTAGTCATCAGCGCCCAGCCCAAGTTCAAGCATACCAGATCAAGTCATGTTGGATATTTGAAAAAAAAAAAAAAAGGCTCTATTTATGAAAGGGTAGAGCCAGAATGAAAAATTCAATGCCATAGCCGGGATTTGAACCACGGATCTTCTGGTTTCCGTCCAGCCGCACTACCATTGTGCTACTATGGCCAACGTTCCGATATGACATTAAATTCTCCATCTGACTCGTGTTTTTCCCGGTAAACCACTAGTTTTCCCGGTAACACACGAGTCAGATGGAGAATTTAATGTCATATCGGCACGTTGGCCATAGTAGCACAATGGTAGTGCGGCTGGACGGAAACCAGAAGATCCGTGGTTCAAATCCCGGCTATGGCATTGAATTTTTCAGTCTGACTCAACGTTTCCACAATTTAGCTTACACACGGCCAGTGTGAAAGAATAATTAATTTCCATTAATTAACCTAATAGTGGTTAACTATAAAGCCCGGGCCTTAAAGTACTTACATGTAGTAAGTCGCCATTAAGGTAGTTGTCTCACGTGTTTATGAGAACTCCTAAGTGGTTTACCGGGAAAATATGAGTCAGTTGGAAAATCTAATGTCATATCGGCACGTTGGCCATAGTAGCACAATGGTAGTGCGGCTGGACGGAAACCAGAAGATCCGTGGTTCAAATCCCGGCTATGGCATTGAATTTTTCATTCTGGCTCCACCCTTTCATAGTGCGTCCTACACACGGCTAGTGTGAAAGAACAATTAATTTCCAGGCTCTATTTAGCCCAAAATACGAAGCTACGATTTTGATCAATACACTAAATGGTGCATTGTCAACAGTAAGTACCTACATTCTCTCTAGCTATGGACATGTAAGCTCCAGCAGACCACGGCTTCTAAGCCCGGAAGAAACTTGTGTTAACTCTGGCTCTGGCCATGAAAGCTTTGAAATACTCGTACCTATTTTATGTATTAAAATGTGAGGAAAAATAAAGAACTTAAGAAAGAACTAGAATTAGGGAAACAAGAAAAGGAAAGAAACGAAGAATGAAATAGGGAAAGAAAGAAATAGAGAAGGAGCGAGAGAGAGAGAGAGAGAGAGAGAAAGAAAGAAAGAAAGAAAGAAAGAAAGAATGAAAGAAAGAAAGAAGGAAAGGAAGGAATGACCTTGAGCAATTTTTCCCATTGATAGAAAGCAGCCGATATGACCTTATACATAAAAGAGGACAGGAGGAGTAGGTATACAGAAGCGTCATTCTGTTAGTCGCGTTACTGATCACACATTTTTATACGTGTTTGGGAATTTTTTTTTTTTTCGTTTATTTCTAGTTATTTCTCAGCATCATACCAGCTCCGCCAGTGTTGGGATTTCATTTCGTCTCTCATGAGTCCTCTTACGGAGATGCGGCTATAGCTCTTAAGCAAACGTTTCAATAACAATGATGATCTTGACATCAGTAATCGACTCCCTAAGCCATACTGCGCATGTATACTGCATCCGTCGTTAGAAATACACTTTTTGTATTACCCCGCGCCCACGTGCACAAGCGTGACAGACGACAGTGACACTTTCGCCCATGTGTTACGACATATATTCAAACGATTGGATGCACAAGGGTAGCGTACTATTGTTTTTATAGGTTTGTTCGCAGAATTGCTTACAGGAAAGTGTGCTACTTAGGACAGCAGGAGTATGTGTGAGTGTGCGAATGTGATGATAACTACTACACCTGCAGTTTTGGGGTAATCGGTACCTACCACGCAAAGTCCCTAAGGAAGAAGTTAATGACGAGTAGTGTGGTCAATATGTACAGCTTTCCGTGGTAGGTATATAGGTAATCATCACAAATTGTAAATCCTCACATTCCAATGCAAAGTGTCCTTTAATGTGGTGCGCTAAATTCAATTACTCATATAGAGATTACAATTAAAGGAATTATGCGGTTTTAGTTTTACTGTGCAATAGCTATACAGATATTTTGTAATAATGCATTCGTGTTTTAAATCGATATAGCTCATTAAATTACACATAACCGCGTATGTTACCCTGAGAAAGTCGTGAATGGATCTCATAACAATAGATTTTAACGGACATACAGTGATAATATTGCAGTAATCAGCCTTTCCGAAAAAATGATGACAAAATACGATTTATAAACGACAAAAATTAATTATGAGTGAATTCTTATATGTATAACTAAGGGAATCTCAGAGCTTTTGTCTCCACCCTTCCTAGATACCAAACGCAGTCAATTTGTAGAAAAGGGCTGCTAAGCTCCAGAAACAAGCGTTTTAGGAGAATTAAAACCTTCCACTCTTCGACTCTGTGCCCTTTATTGCCAACGGGTGTTCTTTCTTTACGTTTCCTTCCTAAAACGTTTAAGTTTGTAACCACATGACTTTCTTTATTCACCTTTCTAAAAACTGGATTTGTGAGGGCTTTTTGCTTCTTCTTAAACAACTTGAACATTCACTGTTCATTTGCATATGTCGCTATTATCATAAAAAGGTTACAGTGGGCTAAATTACAGATAACTCTGAGATGGCACTGAAAATGTTTTCCTTACATGGCGAAGAGATAAAATATAATATACGTTCATACAACATCCTTTATAACACGACATAAGCACGCATTGGTAATGGATGCGGTTTGTATCTAGATGAGTATCTTTAGCTTCCAGTGAAGACCGTGGCATTTTGGTTAGACTTGCTGACGTTTCGCTCATCATGTCGCGAAGATGCCTTCTTGACAAGAAGAAAAGCTTAAGAACAAAAGAAGCCAAGAAGAAGCTCACGACATGATGAGCGAAACGTCGGCAAGTCGTGGACCTCAATGTGAGCTGAAGATACTCACATATCTGTAATATTTTACAGTATTTTGAAAGGTGATTACATCTTAAAAGGATTCCTCTATCTTCTTTACCATAACCATGTTGCTGACGCGCCGCTTAAGGGAGTTTCTGCCCTAAGTAGCCAACCTTCGATGTAATGGACTGTGCTATTACGAGCGAAGATGCCATGGTCAATCTAATCGACGCAGTGTTTATGAGGCTGTAAAGCTATTTTTGAAACAGCCTATAGGGATGTCTTTTATGACAATGGAAAGAGCACACCTTTTTTCTAACGAAGTGTTTAATGCTCATTGAAAAGAATCTTTGGTTATTTGAAGGAGCCTCACGATTATAATTTTACCATATCCTGTTCAGTTCCGTTTATAACTTGTAAGAATAAGCATGGAAAGTTATTATCGCCATGATTTTGTGTTATGTCTTCCAACGGACGGTGGAGGAATTGGGTGAAATGATGCTCAAATGAGTCCAGGGTCCATGGAGCTTAGAGCTTCCCAACATTCGTCTTGGAGGATATGGGAAAACCCCGGAAAAAGCCTAATACACGTAGCTCACCCTGACCGATGTTCGAACTCGGGACCTCTTGAACGTGAGGCAGACACGCTACCATCTACGCTACCGAGGCGGGTGGGAGAGATGATGACAAAGTTGTTTAACATTAGGACGAGTGTAATATCTAGAGGGCGGATTAGCAAGACCCGGTTTGTGATGTTTGGTTACCGATGTGGGGAGCACACTGTCTTGGGTAAAAGCTGTGCGTATAGAAATATACCCCAGTAGGCTATAACGTTCCTTCGCTATAGAGCCATTCCATGTCAAAACGAACACGTCTGAGGCATGACCATTTTGTATTTTCTCCAATTTTTTTTTTACGTAACACCTAGAAGAGATTAAATAACCCATCTATTTTCTTTTTGGTGTGGCACGATTATTTAGAGGTTTATTGAATATTATATTTGTCGTATATTCACCTGCTATATTCTATGAAAATCGTTATAACAAAGATTATATAAATAATGAAATGTTAGTGTTTGAGATATTATGAAGTACAAATATTGCAGTTTAATATGCTGTTCTTTAGGTTCGGTGAAAACAAAAAATGAGCGCAATTTAGGGGGGGGGTAAGATTTACAAAATGTGTTTTAATTAGCATTTTTTACTTTATAAAAACGGAAAAAAATATCATTATAATCTTTGAAATATTTTGCATCGAATTTCATTGTTTTCAGAATGGGATTAAAGTAAAAAGCAGTGTTATAAATACTTTACTTGTGGCGCGTAAGGTGAGTCACGTGGACCGAGTGTGCTGTGAACGCTTGGGCGAGCTACCACTTTTCTTCCGCTGTTTACCGTTCAGATGCATAATCTGCAACCTCAGTATTGCAAACTCAGTATGTTATTAGCTGACAGTTCGTGCAAGTTCTGAAGTGTGGAAGTTGTTTTACATCATGTCAGATTTGGTCAAAGCAGTTATTACTGTTTTAATCCATTCAAACTATTTAACCACAGAGTAGGGCATAAAACGTTAAGGCCAGTAATCTTAACAATGCTCATTAAGCCCAAACTGGCAGGCGTAAACCTATCTCGCGCTTTGAAAGTGTGTGACAATTGTTGCAAGAAAATTTCAAAACTTCCAAAGCAACAAATTACAACTAAGTTATATGTACCAAGTGATAGGGCGTCTTATACGCTTTAAACATTGTGAAAGAAGTGTGTATAAAACTATGGAAATCAAAGCTGGAGAGATTATTAAAAATGTGAATGATAAGTTCCAGGATGTGTCAGTAAAAAACTACTGGTTTATCAGTAATGTGTGCTGTACGAGATTTCTTGCTGCAAAACCAAACTGCACGTTCCAGATCAATGTGTGTGTGTGTGTGTGTGTGTGTGTGGGTGTGTGGGTGTGTGGTGTGTGGGTGGGTGGGTGGGTGGGTGTGTGTGTGTGTGTGTGTGTGTGTGTGTGTGTGTGTGTGTGTGTGTGTGTGTGTGTGTGTGTGTGTGTGTGTGTGTTATCCATATACACCTTATTACGTCTTGCGATGTGGAAAGAAGTTTTACACGATACAGTTTATGAAAGAAGGATAACGTTCACGTTTGACAACCTCCACATGTACACTATTGTAAGCTGCAATACCATGTAGTATTCAGTTTATATATTTACGGTAATACCTAAATACATCGACAGTCGTCAAATTCTTTTTACACAGCATGTACAGCATGGTGTCACGGGTCGGTTGTTTCCATTTTGTGTATTTTTTATGTCACATAACGGTCATCCCTATTAAGATGTGTTTATTATCATTTTATTTGTAATTCAGTACAATTTTGTCGTGCTAAATATCATTCGCGTTATTTCAAAAGGAATATGTAACATTTCACTTCAAATTACAATAACAAAATTACTATTCCTTGTTACAATTAAACATATATATTTGCTGTCTGATAATTTTGTTAGTTAATAGAGTATTCAACAGAAATTATTTGGCAAAGTTCACATTTTACCAGCATCAAAATTCCATACAACAGTTGGTAGCACAGATTCTGAAGTGTATTGTGTACAATTTTCAGAGCGCTAGCTGTAATATCGTGGGAAAAGATAAATTTTCAATATGGAAAAATAGCAAAAAGCTGAACTTGAGCAAAATGGCTTTAAAGTTTTGCATGCAGTTTAATTGAAAAATATATAATTTCTTCACATTAGAAAGCTCCAGCACTGTAAACTGACACCTTCTTCCCTACTAGTAGCCTCTTAAGCCTTTGGTTTTAGATGTATTTACTGAAATAGTAACCTATTTCCACATTCCACCGCTAATTAAGAACCAAAACCAGTTTCAAAGTTTGTGAAAACAATGTGGGCATGCTAAATCTTTTGTCAGTTCTCTCAACTGTCCAAAATCTAAAATGATATATTCGCTCTCACCTACATCCTGCTCTGGTGTATAGGTACTGCATTACACCTCCAATTTAGAAAGGCTTATGTTTTTCATTTGCAGTGCTAAAACCATAGTTACCTCCTGATTTACTTTAACTGAAGTACCTGTCTTCCCCACCTGCTCTTATTCATTAATTTACACAAACGGCTCTACTACCCTTTATTTTTGGCACTCTAAAACAGCAAAATAATGTCGTACCGCATAAATGAATATAGGTAACTTAACCTGTTTTATTTCACAATACATAACTGCTCTAGGTAGGTTTACTGAAATAAACTTGTATCACAACTTATGGTGTAATTTTATGCACAAATGGACACTTGAGTATAATAAATATAACACAAAGTGGAGGAAACCTAAAAAAATAACTTTAAACGCCAAGTATCACTTCTAAAACACTGGAACAACAAAAGAAAACATAGAGGAAGTTTATCAAGGAAACGACTATAAAACATCCGGAAAAATCACTGTCATCTAGAGGATTCATTTGAAAGCTTGTTAAAGTAGGTTACGGTGGCTTAATACTATTTTAAGGCGTATTTTAAAATAAAATTGTTCATAAGTTCTCTCCATTCAAACAAGTGGGCGTGCCACTTCAGGTATAGAGAGGCATTTAATCAGCATCCAGTTTTAAAAATGGCGTCCAAAACAGGTGATGCGTTTGCCCTACGGTCATGAAACATTGAAAACATGTAAATTAAATTATGGCGCATACTTTGCAACAAAAAATCAAAATTCCATTTTTTGCACGAAAGCTACTAAAACAGAGCTTCTGCCCCCCCCCCCCCCCCCTTGAATGTTGGTTTAAAATTACCTTTTATGCAATTTCTTTTACTTTTTCTAAAAGCTAACATTACCATGCGTAGCATGCTGACACTTTTCACTGCTGCCAAAATATGAGGTTGGCATTTAATAGATCGGAAACACCGGGTATTCTTACTTCTTCGTTGTGATTAAGGACGTTGTACTGCTCTAGCCCGGCTTCGAAGGTGACCTTGACCTTAGTTCCTATTGTATCTGGAAGCATTTCTCAGGGTCAATCCAGAAATTGTTAATTGCTTGTTAAAATGTTTGGTGTGGAGGAAATGAGGGCAGGAAGGAACGTTGTAGGTCCACTGAAATTATGTACGGCACTTTCGCTTCCAGGATTCGACGACTATTCCCACCACTCTCTTAGGCGGAACAATTTCTATCCGTGACGAACGACGGCTTTACCGCTGGTGTCCATTTGCCCTAGCTAGCATTCTTGGCGTCTTCTTTGTTATACTTGACTCTGCCCTTCCGGCTCCCTCTACATACAGGAAATGCTGCAAAGGCATCTCAACGTCCCTACAATTTTAATTCGCGCCCAAATCTTGCAAAACTTCGCTGCATTTAAGCGTTGTTTTTTGAAGTATTCTTTTCCTTTCTACAGAAGTTGCTACATTTTCATGTGTTTTATGTGAATAACAAAATAATATTCAAGTTGTGAGTTATCCCTTCACGTTGGCAGCAGGATATACCCGTATTTTTCCTTAACATAGTTTGTAGTTAGCTAAAACTTATGGAAATTGTATATTTAAGTGTTTGAAAAAGTAATAGACACTCGCGATTGAAAGACTGCCCTCGTAGTTGAGTGATCAGCAAGCTGATCCTATTTGCTGGTCCCGCGTTCATTACTCTCGGGGCGACAAGTTTAGTGTCATAAAGATTATAATATATAAGATAGTGTCATAAAGATTATAATAAAGATGACCTACTCTCCAATCACTCTGAAAGTATAGTTGCGAGTGTGAATGTATAACCTTTAGTATAACCTAAAGGTTAGGTCAAATGTTTCAGTTAAAGCCGCACCGACATGACCAACCGGGGAGCTGGGCTACAGAAATGCATCTCCAAAAGGACAAGAATCCAACTTTCAAGTAAAGCTTAGTGTTAATTATGTGTTACTTAGAAAACACAATAAAACAAATTTTATTTAATAACACCGGCTATTTAGGTCATAATCGTTTATTATTTTTGATACGTTCCTTCTGACGACAAATTTCACAAATTCAACCAAATAAGTCACTTCACAGACGATTCATAGAACATTCGACAAATATATTTTATTTCCTATCCATATATGAAAGCCACGGAATATTTAATCCAGACCTTTGAGTAAAAAGAACAATAAGTACAATTTCTTTGAAAACCTTAGTTAGGGAAAGGCATATATTGTCAACATTCATGTTACATTCTCTGAGGATCTGAGTTTATACTAAGCTAATCGTCCAACTTTTCCTTTTCCAGCAGACACTAATTCTACTGAAACCACAGCCCGCCTCGGTAGCGTAGATGGTAGCATGTCTGCCTCACGTTCAAAAGGTCCCGAGTTCGAATCTTGGTCAGGGTGAGTTGCTTGGATAAAGTTTTTCCGGGGTTTTCCCTTATCCTGAAAGACGAATGTCGGGTAACTCTAAGCTCTACGGACCCTGGGCCCATTTGAGCATCATTTCACCCACTCCATTCATTGTCCGATATGACTTAACGTTGGAGGACGTAATTTACAACAACAACAAAAAATACTGAAACCACACTGTAGGGATACTGACTAAAATCAAAGGAAGACTGATAAATAACTGTAATAAATAACTTATAAATAAATATGTGATCTTTGAAAAATCACTTCAAACTTTAAACAGCTACCAATATTATAGAGATTGTGACTTTGTGGGTTCGTGAAATTAAAAGTCCAATTGCACAAACTCAAAATGTTCTTTATTTCCACAGAAATTACGTAATGCGCACAATTACGATTCACCAGTTCGTCCGTTACAGTTCCACTTTGCTGTCGCAATTACGCACACTCGTCCGATGCATGTACACAGTCGTCTCGTCCGTACACTAGCACGGCGCTCCTACGCTGCTCGCCAAGAACTGAACTCACTCGCCAGCTGCAGCCCCCTTTTTATAGGGATATCGCTGTTTCTCGAAGTCTCGCGATTCGGCGAATCATCCTACAGGTTCTAGACATCAAGGAGGGGGAAAGAGATGGCTAACGATGTTTTTCCAAGCATCCCACTCGTTACCGCTACAAGACAGATGGGTAGGCGTGGTCGAATGTCTCCCGTCTCCTGCTACCCTGCTGCCGGCCGGTTCTATCGGAGGTTCCGACGTTTGGGTGACAATATTTTTGAGATGGGAGAAAGATAAATTAGATATTAGGCAAAAAATGAAAGTTTTTAAAACATTGAGAAGATGTCCTCCAATCTCTTCCTCACCATACACTTTTCTTTCTAAGGTTGCATGCACATAGTGCATGATGAATTCTTAAAATATTGCGAGACAGAATTTTTCAGTTGCTGTCAGGTAGTTGGTTGTCAGGAAAACTCGCCTTGTATGAAATCCCCAGAACGAAAGTCTGTGGTATTGAGATCTGGAGATTTCTGCGGACACTTTGTTGGAAGTTATCTATTGTAACACGATCATAAAATTTCGTAGTAATTAATATTTTGCAGATGTGTAGGTGTGGAGTGGTGCGCCATCTTGCGTGGATATGTTTTATAAATTACGATTCTTTGTGTTTAGGAATGATGGAGCATTGTAGCAAGCTGCTGCGTTCATTACTTAAAGTAATAGTCTCTCCTAAAGAAATAAGGGTTAATGGTGAACTGCACATTGAAACCATATCTTACAGTAACTTTTTAACCATCAATATCTTCTGGTGTTAAAATTTTAGGTTCATCTTCTGATCAGATTATGCAATCAAGTGTAAATTCCACCATCAATAGAAAAGGTGCTTCGTCTTACCAATCATTATGAATTCCAAGCAGTACTAGGACAAATAAAGCAAAATTATGTATTTTTCTTCTGTCACTAATGCAAAAGTGCATGTTTGTTTAAGTTTATATAGATGCACGCTAGCTTGTTTTCTGAAATTTCTCCAAACTGTTGTATTACCTACACATCTGACGCTATCTCAACACTGCTGTGCAACACTGCTAATTTCATAATTATATGTTTTGCCTACTTCATTACTTGCATAAAGCACATTAACAGGTGAGACATAATTTACTGTGCTTAGACTTGGATTTCTTCTTGTCAACAACAGAATCAGTTTCCTCAGGCTTCCATAAACACGAGTGGAACATGGAGGTGCCTCCTGAAGATACAAGAAATCATTTTATATTATGCAAAGGAAATGTGCCAGGTCTATGTTTTGTGTACCTTTTCGCCCTTTATCAGTCATAAGGACCTAAGAAAACCTCAGTGAAAGCAATTCTATATACTTCAAAATCGGCAACTCCTTTCAAGCAACTCGTTTATTATCTTCCATTAAATTTATCGGTTAACCTACCCGGAGATGTTTATTGTCACACCCACCTGCGCTTTCGTTGAAGTAAACATCCTATCATTTACTTCTATGCCGACAGCACAGGTATCATATATGAAGACATACATACTTCACTGAGGTAATACTACACTGTTTAAAATGAAATATATTACATTTGTTGGTTTGAGCTAACATCTTCAATTTATAAAGGTTTATTCAACACAAAAATCTCGTTGTTAGCATATGAAGTTTCATTGTAAACTTTTGAATTTAATAAAAGCACCGAAACAAATCGTGCCAAAGAACAAACGCACTAATTTACTTATTTGTACCAAGGTTTTCGTTCAAAGCGACCTCACAGGATTCCCGTATTACTGCTGGGTGATTCATT
Source organism: Mantis religiosa (assembly GCA_030765055.1). Lineage (NCBI taxonomy): Eukaryota > Metazoa > Arthropoda > Insecta > Mantodea > Mantidae > Mantis > Mantis religiosa. The sequence goes on along the minus strand of CM060949.1, from coordinate 170,470,190 downwards.
CTGAATGCTTTCTTTGAATATTGAGCCAGGCTACATGACATAGGGAACATGCAAACTATAGGAAAACAAAATGCAAATGCGTTGCCCTTCTCTGTTCTCAACAAAAGGAAATCATCGAAACAGAGCTCAGTGAAACAAAACACTGTTTCGGAAAGCTGCTTAAATACGTACTCGTCTTTCATTTGTTTAACTAAGCTCGCTTTCACGCACATAACAGTGCACCATATGCATAAGCAAAACGTACAATTGTCCATTGGTGTTTCAAAGCATTCTCTTTCGTTCGTTTTGGCCTGTTTACTTTTCATTGTAGAGTATACGCATCTCTTAAGTCACTTGTGGCCTGATACTAGACTTTCCTGTGAACCTCAATATTTGTTAGTCCCAGTTTTAATTTTCCAACTAAACTCTGAATACTTTGTTAACGAACAGTGGTTAAGAGTGCTACATATAAACACAATACAATTATACTTTAATAAACTAGGCTGGGCCTTGCCTCACTCACATAAATGTAAAAGTATAATTGAAATTGATCTGTTACTCTACCCTTTCCGTTTCAACATAGTTGCCAACAATTTTCTTCCATGAACGTATGCCCTTGCTTGATACAGAGCGAGGTTCTAGTGTATCTAACACAATTGTGTAGCCATTGGAACACTTTTAATTTATGATGAAACACGTTAAAGACGCTGTTGTGCGCTTAATCAGTAGTTTTGCCATGACATTGAATTTTTCATGTTGACTCTATCCATCAAAAACCTTAGCCTATATATGGCTAGTGTGAAGAAATGTTTAATTTCCATCAATTAACTAAAATAATAAGAGTTAAATGATGAAGCCTGAGACTCAAGTACTTACGATAGTAAGTCGCCACAAACGTATCTCGGATGCGAGAGCCCCTAGTGGTCTACTGGGAAAATATATGAGTCAAATGGAGAATTTAATGTCAGGACGGCACGTTGACCATGGTAGCTCAATGAGTTAGAGTGACTGTACGGAAACTAGGGGATCCGTGGTTCAAATCCCGGACATGGCATTGAATTTTTCATGTTGACTCTATCCATCAAAAACTTTAGCCTATATATGGCTAGTGCGAAGAAATGATTAATTTCCATCAATTAACTAAAATAATTAGTTTTGCAGTTGTGAATGCTGTGGTTAGGAGTGAGGGTAGGCATCTCAGCATTAACTATTTGTGTTTTATTCTTCTCTGGCGAACTTTTGTAGTATTTGACAAGTAGTACTACGTAGCACTGCTTCTTATTCTTAATTATTGTTAACGTTAACGATAGCATATAGGACAATAACATATAACGTGCTTTCACATTTCTTCCGCTTAAATCTAATGTATTGCACACATTCAATGTAATCCGTAGAATTATACGAGAACCACAAAATTATTAAAGACGAAATTGGTATAAGGAAACTAATAAATAGAAATGACTTCTAATGCATAGAGGACTATTATCATTTAAACCAGTTAGGAGTGCTTGATATTTATGTTACAGAAATTAAATACTAAAAACTCCTAACATATTTGGTTTCGGTGTATACAGCCAGAACACACTATCCCTTCTTGTTGTAATCTATTAGCGAATGTTGTAGGATTTTCAGCACCTCAGGCTGCATTTTGTTAAGTTTCTTCAATCACAGTTCAGAGTTGAATGAGATCCAGGAAAAGAACAGAATGGCGCTCACCCAGTTTCATTAAAAATGCCTGTATCTACTTGAGTGCATGCTTCATATGAACGCAAATTCGTGGATTGCTAGAGTAGCCGTACTTCCATAAAGACCCTCCATTTAAAGTAGCTTATCTTAGACGTGAGTCCCATCCAACTCAATGGGAGTGGTAGGAGGTGTGACGTTGGTCCGCTACTCTCAGAGGATTGTGGAAACTGTGATGCCATCCAAATTATTGTCTGCTTCGCTCGTGAAAGGAACAGTAACAGTCTGACGTGATAATTTCTGTTTATGCAAGCAATGTCTCACGTCACCACTTTATCCAGCAGCCTCACAGAGCTTAGTCCCATACAGTACAGTGGATCCACCACACGAAGGCAAGAGAGGAATGAAGGTGAGAGGAGCCTTTTTTTGTTGGATTCTTATTTGAATTGCTCGGCACAGTTGGGCCTGAACTACTTGTCTGCTCTGTTTACTACCAAATGAGTAGGAAGTGCATATGAGTTAGCTATGCTGCAGCTCTAATGCTCATTTCAGTAAAGGCAGTGATAGGTTTAGTTATGAATGAGTAGAGCCAGATTGAAAAATGTAATGCAATAGCCGGTATTTGAACCACGGATCTCCCGCTCTCCGTGCGGTTGCTCTAACCAACTGAGCTACTATGGCCAACATGACATTAAATTCCTCAACTGACTCGTATGTTTCCCGGTAAACAACTAGAGGTTCTCCAATGCCATGAGACACGCAACTTTTGTGGCGACAAACCACTATGTTTTTCAGGTAAATTTATGGAAATGTTTCAGTCTGGCTCTACTCATTCAAACCTTAGCCTACACACGACTAGTGTGGAAGAAATGATTATATCCCTGTTTAGTTATACTCAGTTATTATGGGTTGAGAGCATGGGTGAGTTATGTGACAACAATGTGGACCTAGCATCCATATCATATCCTGAAGGCGAGAGTAAACACATAAGAAATGATTACTTTACACATTCCTCTACCTTGCCTTCTTCTGCTGGGCAGACAGTGCCAAGCTTGCGTATTTCACGGCTGGACTACCGGAATCGCCGCCGTTGTCAGAGACTTTATGGAAGTACTGCTACACTACGTGTAGCGTTTGCAGAAGGAAATGCCAAACAAAAGTGGAATAACGTGTAATGTTAAGTTCAGTTCATATTTTGTTTATTTTAGAAGTTGGCTTAGCTTGAAGGAATGACCCAATTCCTCCAAATGTGGAAAAAAAAAAAAAAAAAATTCTGCAAGCGGACATAAAAAAATTAGGCACCAACAAAAAAGTGTAGACTAGCTGCGTAGCTCAGTCAGTAAAGCACCTGCCTGCCGTGCGAGGGGTCCCGGATTCGATTCCCGGCTGAGGGTGGAATTTTTTCCGACTAAGATGATTCCCATCTTCCCCAGAGTCTGGAAGTATGAATGAGAGTGCGAATGTGTGCTTGATCTAATGATTAAAAATCTAAAGTACCTGCAATACAACGACTACGAGTAAACACCATCCGATATGTTACACAGGAGAACGGCCGCCGATACCATTGCAGTTAAAGGTAGAGTATAAATAAAAAAGTAACTTCCAAAAACTGGAGCACAACCCTGCAATTAAGATCCAGTGGATCCTTTGTACTTGCAAAGTGACCCTTGGGAAGAAGGGAAGACCCGAAAGTCAACGAGATCTGGACAGTGTTGTGTGCTAGCCAGTATAACTCCGTTCCTAATGGAGCTGTATCTGCTTGAGGAATCGTAGCTTGGGAAAAATTCAATAGCATAGCCGGGATTTGAACCACGGTTCTCCCTCTCTCCGTGCGGTTGCTCTAAACCACTGAGCTGCAATGGCCAACGTGCTGATATGACATTAAATTCTTCAACTGACTCGTATGTTTCCCGGTAGACAACTAGGGTTTCTCATATGCTATGAGACACTCACCTTTTGTGGCGACTTAGTATAAGTACAGAAGTCCCAGGCTTCATAGTTAAACCACTATGCTTTTATTTTAGTTAAATTGAGGGAAATAATCCCGGTAATAAGTATAAGCTTCCAGGAAGGAAGAGGAACTCAGCATACGACAGCTATTCCAACAACCTGCCGGATAACACCAACCGCCGTCAACTGTTTCTAGAAACCTGAAACTGATGTGCAACACATGCAATGAAATGATGTATAGGAAGTTACGGCGGGAATGTCCAATCAAACGTGAATCGAAAACGAGACCCGTCGAATACGATCGTCACATATGACAGCTTACAGTAGGTCCGTTGGATCTCCGGCCCTGGCGTTTTGTGGTTGCAGGAGGCAGAGGGGAAAGTAACAACATACAGTAATGAGCAATTGAAAACATATTCTTAAAATTTCCCGCTTCAGTAGCGTGCCTGCCTCACGTTCGAGGTCCCGAGTTCGAATATTGGTCAGGGTGTGTTAATTGTATAAGCTTTTTCCAGGGTTTTCCCTTATCCTGAAAGACGAATGTCAGGTAACTGTAAGGTCTATGGACCGTGGGCTCATTTGAGCATCATTTCACCCATTCATTCATCGTCCGATATGACTCATCTTTAGAATGAAAATATAGGACTGTATTAGCTTTAAAACATAGAAATCCAACTTGTAATTTAATTATCATGCAAGAAATTCATTACTATACTACTCTATTCGAATATACCTTTCACATCTTTTACACGCACTAACTGCTTCTGTCGGAATTAGTGGGAGCCTTTACATCCGGTGTTGTGGTCAGGAAGTTAAACGTATCTGCTAGCGCCAATCAGCATTGTTGCTGCTAGGTGTGACTTCCGAATCCAATACCGTTTTGACAGTTTTTTTGGGCCACGTGACTTCAGGTGCTTTTGGTGCTTGCGCTGGAGAAGTTCTTGTGCTATCTATTTTGTGCGTGCGTCAATTCCGATTCTTAGTTTCTGTAAGTCCTATTATTATAGCTTTTGTGATAATATGGCTACTGGTGTGTGAAATATGCAAATGCGTGAAATATTTAAAATATGCATGTTCCTCTGCTTGAAATTCCCGCTAAACAACTGGCAACAGCCTGCTTCCCCCTCTCAAGAAATGTCAGAGCCGGAGAACGGCTGGCCAAACTGTACGTATATCTATCTCGTTTGTTATTTATGTACTCGTAGCTAAACCAAGAAAATAATTATGCTATTCTTTAACCTCATTTGTTTCTGAATTCAACGGCTCTCTGTTTCACCACATAGTAGTAAAAGAGCATACAGATTACTTATACGTGTCAATTTTTATATAGGCAATTGTAATTTTCACCTTGTAGTGAGAACAGGAAACTTCAAATCCCAGTGGAATAAAGAGAGGTCCCAATGGCTGTACAACACCAGCGGAAGCGGCCTGTGTTCCTGTCGATAAGATTAATATTTACAGCCTTCCAATAATACGGATATCGCTATTGGGATCTATTCGTAGTTCCAATACAAATACCTATTTTATTGCGTAGTTAATTAACTCTTCGGCAAGATAAAACAAATGACAAGCTGCAGGGACGGTCAATAAAACTTTTTAATCAATATCGCTTCATACCTTTGATTCGTGTTTTAGAACATTCGAATACTTTTTCGGTTGCAGCAGGCTACTTTGTTTAGTCATATTCGCATGTTTTCTCTCAACTAATGCGTAACATTTCATTTGTGTTGCATTGCCCAAATTATGATATTCATATGCCCCAGTAGGTACATATTTCCTGATGGATAACTTATTAATGTATCTACTAGGTAGAATAACTGGGCAAGGTGTTATATTCCACAAAAAATTTGATCGCAAATTTTTACCGAACAGAAATTTTAGGGACAGCTGAAACTAAATTAAGCTGTCCGGCCGTTAACACCTTGTTAATGTTTAGTTCATCCCTGCTAGTAGCTAACCGTAGCTGATATTCAGTTAAAATTTACAAAAAGCTTAAATGCTCAGTTATATCACTTTTCTCTCAAGACTACTAGTGAAGCGTTGACCATTTAGGACCATGACAAACTGTATTTCCGTTTCGTTTTATTATATTATGATTTCCTTATGTTCTTTTAGGTGTGAATTATCCGCACAACGCAGCCTATAGCTAATATTATTCAAAACTTTAAAAGGAAACCACAAAGAGCGGAGAAGCTGGTATTTGGCTGAGCTACACTTTTAAGTTGCTCAGGATATACTGGACAGTGTGAATAACCATTAATAATTATATTTCGAGGTCTGAAAAGCTTTTAATAGCAGAATGAGATTCAAAGTCTGAACATTATATACTATTTTTTTTAAATTAAAAAAATTGCATTTTTGATAACGTGAAACTTATAATTAATTTGAAACAAAATGAAGTATTCCTCAAACTGCAAATTTATATGCGTGAAATTTAAAAGAAATGGGGAATGGTAGAGAAATAAATGATAAAGTTTCGGAACTATTTGCATAAAAAACTTACACATTCAGTTAAATTCTCCAACTGACTCTTGCTTTTCCCGGTTAACCATTTAGGAGTTCTCATAAACACATCAGACAACTACCTTAATGGCGACTTACAACGTGTAAGTACTTTAAGGCTCAGGATTTTTATAGTTAACCACTATTATGTCAATTAATGCAATTTAATTGTTCTTTCACACTAGCCGTGTGTAGGCTAAAGTATGGAAAGATTGAGTCAGATTGAAAAGTTCAATGCCATAGCCGGGATTTGAACCACAGTACTTTCATGATATAAGTCGCCATTAACGTAGTTGTCTCATGTGCTTATGAGAACTCCTAAGTGGTTTACAAGAAAAACATGAGTCAGTTGGAGAATTTAATGTCATATCAGCACGTTGGCCATAGTAGCTCACATTCAGTTACTTCATTTTGGTCCTAAAATACTTCACAACTAGTAATTTTAGAGTGTATCAGTCATGTTTCAACATCTCGTGTTCAGCATCAATTACTCTAGGCACTTCATATTAAATATAGCCATGATTACCCATACGTTCTACACTTGAAGTTGCTAAACTGAAGCATAATTTACAAATGGTCAACACACATATCAAACGCAACTGACATGCTACTAAAGTCCTAAATTCATTGTGATGTAATTCTCTGGTTCCCATTTTCGGTGTTATATCCTGTCAATAAATTGTAGGCAGTGGCAGAGGAAGGCAATAAAGATCAAAAACAAAAGTCCCAAACACATGGCATGCACGTAATTGGACGTTGAAGGCGTACGACGTATAATGAACTGCCCGCACACGTTTCCGTTGCGCTAATCAAACAAAAACACCGAGCGAATAATCAAAACATATATCAAAGGCCAATTTTCTTCCCTCTCCTTGTATACTAGTGATAGGTTTCACGTAATTGAATAATTGATTGATTACTATATCATACACAGCAAGGGCGTTATGCTTCTCCGCAAAAACAAAGAACGATTCGTGGGTCTAAAGTGATAAATTTTAGCACTTTTTTGATAAATGAATGAAAACATTACCGAATAGGGTAATAATAATGATCACATAAAAGCTTAAAATAAAAGCGCTTATTTTATAGCTTAAATGCTGGTTCTTGAAACTGCATTCTTTAAAGCAAGTTCTCGTAAAAGAATTAATTTACATTTCATCAACCTGGAATTATTGTGACAAAACAGAAACGTAATGTAACGAACACTTACAGAAGTTAAATCAACTATCTAGATTTTTCAGATGTGTTAATGATTTTGCTCTGGATTCATTTGCTCTTAAAGTATCCCACGTCTCAAACAGCTGTTTACATCCCTAAAAATTTTATTTTGCCTCTAAATAAACCAATATTAAAAACTTCGTAGTTACGTGTTTTAAAATAAAAGTCAAGCTTTGCATGGGGAAAACATCCCGAAGAAGCCCTCAGCGTTCTTTCAGGTGAGGATTTTGCATCACATTAAGAAGTTCCTTAATTACATTTATGTTACAATACAGTCTCTGAATCGTCTGATAGCCTCGTAAGATGTCACTTTAAATGTTCTCTTCAAAACTAGAAGATGTTTTTAGGGCAATGCTTTCAAAAACCGCCGGAGTCATCCCCCTCGATTGACAACCCGTACTACTAATTGTTTTGTAATATTTCATTTGCTTGAAAATAGTTCAGGTAAACCTTCACTTCCTTTGGCTCAGATGGTTTCGTTCCTGGCTCGCATTCCGGAGCCCCGGGTCTGATTACCATGACGGACCTACCCAACCCATGGGTTTTTTCGGGGATTTTGCCGAGTCGCTAGGCGAACGCTGGGTAAGTTAATTACACCCACCGAATTTTCTATCTCTCCATTATCATTTCTCATCATATCTCATTATGGTGGTCTCTTTCAGGGTAAGAAGTATTGGCGGTGTCTCGGTGGTGCATGGCAGGATGATATGCTCTGAGGGAAACTACTTTCTCCTCCGGTAGGTAAGTTGCGGGTCTCCGAAACTGCTGCTGGGACCATTTCGGGACCGGCTGCCGGGACCTTTCGCGCGCAGGCTGCTGGACCCGTTTCCGTACTTCAGTAGAGACGCATGTTCGTTGTCCTCGCCTGTCAGGGGAGGTGTCCATCTAAGTACAATTTATGGACACTGCCCTCTGCACTGTCGTGTCTCCTTGGGACAGCCGCCTTCTGTCTCCTCTCACCTCATCCTTCCTCCACTTGAGGCATAGGTACAATGGATCACGACTGGTCTGTGTGCCGAATCACGTCCGTAGCAAATCCCAATTTTTTCCCTTATTTTTAACTTAAAAAATGAAAATCAAGTGTAACAAGATATACAAATTAGCACATTATATATGGGAAGTGTCAGCTGCTCCTATTCAGTTTAGAACTTATACAACACGCTACTATAGGTAATTTTCACCTTTTTTAAATAACTTCTGATGTCTAATTTGAATAATACATTACAGAGGAGGAGAGGAGCGAAAGATAACTCGGTACATAAGTGTCTAAGGGAGAGAATGCAATCGCTTTGTATTTCGGTTCAATGCGTATTAAGGTTTGTGTTTCGGTACAAGGCGATTTCGAAACATAATACTCTGACACTAGGAACCTTTTGATAAATGTTAATTCTTTAACATACATTCATACATAAAATACCCGTATTTTATAAAAAGTGCATAGAGGTTTTGAATAGCCTAAATGTATGCATTAGCAATAACCTTTATCATTTTCAGCTTTAAGAGGTCATTAGTGCATTATTAAAATGCATATAACTGCATAGATGGTTATTGTTACAACACATGTGATCTGGTGTATGGGTTATAAATTAGGTTATGGATTAAAACGGTGGTGACATCTCGCATTCTGCGAGCTTCATATATTGTGCACACCACCTGACTGAGTGTACGAGATAAATTAAAGGGACCACAGGGGGCCACGAACACAAGCAGACAGGTAATAGAGATGCGCAGAAATCCCTAACATTCCAAGCTGGAAGTTCCCTTTTATTGCTGGAACGTCATAGAGAGAGAGAGAGAGAGAGAGAGAGAGAGAGAGAGAGAGAGAGAGAGAGAGAGAGAGAGAGAGAGAGAGAGAGAGAGAGAGAGAGAGAGTAATGAACGACCTGCTGATAGAATAGCCTTATACTGCCCTTTCATTTGAGCAATAACGTGCGCCAGCTGCCCAGCAGAACCAAACACCGGCCACAAAACTCATAAAGAGAAGAAAATAAAATGAAAGGGACATTACGAATGGGAAACGGTGGTTAATATGGAACAAATCCAATATTCCCATATTAATCAGAAAAAAAATGCATTAGAAAACTAAGGGTTAGTGTGCGGTTGACAGGAATTGAGCTCACACTTCATAGGTCATCTCTCGTCTTGGGACATAACTCACCGTGGTTGGGATTCCACATTAATCTGTAGGTTCATTCCGTCGTCTTATTTAATTAATTACCAATTACCAGCTCCTGATAGTTTGGTCTTCGACTTCTTGCACAAAATGAAGTCTGACAAATTTATTCGCTTTAAGTGAGACCTTATGTATTTTAAGCAACTAAGTAAAGGTAAGGTTTACGAATAACTTCACGTAACCACGTGATCTGATTTAGATATTCCTACGTAATATGGTTGGCAGTTTTCATCCAAGCTTTAAGAGCTTTTATTGAAATACTAGAAGGTTTCTCTGCACCTGTAAGCAATGAGTAAAACTACATTTAACTAAATAATTCCAGCTACAACTCACAAACTGGACACAACGCTCTTTAGACCTCACGACAATAACAAATTCAAATTGCCTCCTTTCTTTAGAATAAAGTAACAAAGAAAATGCTGAATAGCTTTAGATTTATTCAATTGTACATGTATATTAGCATCTAAATGACCGACTTAAGTATAGTGCTGCAGGTAAGAGGAAAATGAATCGTGGTCATATCCTAGCGAAATGGAATAATGTCCATGTAATTTTTACACAGTGTTTACTTCTAGGCAGGTTTAAAAACCCTCTCCATCTGTTTCTATCACAAGCAATGTGTTACCTCAAAACCATGTGTGGACTATGACCAACTGTAAACAAAACTGCTTCTGTTAAGGACTGTTTATATCATTCAGCTTCTACAGTATTAAGATTAACTGAATCTCATTGTTTTACCATCATACTTTCGAACTACTTGAACACTATTTTGTCCATCTTCACATTGGGATGAAACTAGAAGGAGGTTACAAAATACAAGTGAGTGTTCAGAATGTAGTGAAGGTAAATAAAATAAAGAGAATATCGTAGGGTGTTCCCGAAAATAGGGGACATGTTTTATTTCCTGTATATATGAAAAATTAATTTTAAATAAACCATTTAATATAATTTTTCAGATTCGCGAGTCATATTTTGAAATCCTGTTAACATAAATGTCACGCTTTCTAATTCTCTCATATAAGTTACTTGTAATTCCTTATAGTTATGTTTTCCGGAACTTATATGACATTTTAAAAAAAGCACAAGTGACGCTTTTAAATTCCTTACATTTAAAAACACCATCATGTTCATGTACTTCTGGTGTGAATTTCATATTTAAGTTTTGACGTATTATACTATTTTCTTTAATCTGTAAGCGGTACATAAAGTTGAAAGAATGTAACGAGAAAATGTACAGGAAAAAGAAAATTTGAGAAAGGAAGAAGAAAGACGGAAGAGAGAGAGAGGGAGAGAGAGAGAGAAAAGGAGAGGTGGAGAAGTAGAGGGTATGAGAGCCTTTTGCATTTCCTTCCGCGTCGGAAACCTAATACCTAATCTACCCGCTTTCTAAAAGCAACAGCGAATATTTGTCACTTTCAGAGTTTCTAATTTGCTAATCAATTCTTTCAGGAGGGTAAAGGTTTCATTGTTCTCTCCATTGCCCTTCCCAATTTCTGCAATACTACATTATACATTTGTTTCCACACGTTTCCTTTGAGTGTACATTTGTTATATATTATGATAAAGCTAAATAGTTTCCACCGTAAGCAAAGTATTTACAATTAACCAAGCCACCGATTTCTATGCAATAATTATTGAGAACTTTGAAAATAAAACAATTAGAAGTATACTGAAAAACGATATAAAAGAAAACAATTGTCAAGTTTTTCAAAACAATGGCTTCATTACAATGAACATGAAATTAGAGGGTAACTAAAGCAGCTGAAATGAGTATCTTAAGTTAGGCGGCTGGATATATCCTGAAGAGATCAAAAGGAAAACGAGTTAAACGAGATCAGCTCTTCATAATTCACTTGAACAAAAATAAGCAATTGAGGTTCCAACATACAAAGACCAACCACATGTCGTCAAGAATACAGCCCAAAGAAAAATGAAGTATTTGTTGAAAAAGATTTGGCTGGGAACGTAAGTCATATCGGAAGATGAACGAAATGGGCGAAAAGATGCTCAGATGAGCCTGGGGTATATAGACCTCAGAGTTACCGAATAACGGCAAGTTTCAGGGTAAGGAAAAATCTCGAAAATACTTCTCCAGATAACTCACCATGTCCGATTCGAGCTCAGGATCCCTTGAATGTTAGGTAGACAAGCTAACCCTCACAACAGAGGCGGATGGAGTAATAAGCCAACTGAAGTATGTTAGAATTCCGTCCTATAGAACTACCTTTACGAGTATATCTGAACCGAGACTCTGGAAATGTTGGTCATCAACTAATTATGAAGCATGCTGACGATACTCTAGATGCTCAAGGACAATTTCATACACTCTACAATTAAAAAGCAATATTTAATTTATACTACCCTTGATAAATGTAGACAAAATCAACTGACCATTGCTCACATTTCAAATAAATTTTCACAGCACGGACAGCTGGATGCAAATTTCAGAACCAATTAATACTGGATTTGTGAAACCGTTATATCTATCCACATAGCGAACTATTCCATATGCTGAAAATTCGCAAGAAGTGAAATTTCGAAGCATTTGCATAGTCATAAATTTTATAATTAGAGGCATAATAATTTTATTTTAAATATATTTTTCAAAACAACTCTGGATTTTCCATTCAATACTACGAATTCTACACGACTTCATAACAGCTACACAATTACACAATATTTAGTAGATTGTTTCTACTATTAAGCAGGGCAGTCTCTTAAGCTGAAGACCAGCAACTTTCTTCTTTGCTAATATATTGCGAGTTTACTTGCACTGCTGGTTTAAATGATCTACTGTTGAAAAACAATTGAGCATAAGAAATTACATGTTAGGCTAATATATTTCTAGGTAGTGTTATAAATCCCCTTTGGTGTTAATATCATTACTTGCTATTCCTAAGAAGTAGTTGAACTAAAGTTATTATTAAAAATAAGCAATTCAACAAAAGTTCTTATTTTTAAGGTAATAATCGCATTCTGCAATAACATATGAGTAGATCGAAAAAAAAAAACATATGTTTCTAAGGCTTATAACTCCTTGACTCATCTTTTAATAATGTAGTATATTCAGTTTTGGGAAATTTCAACTTTCAGTTAGTAGAATTATTTCAACTTATACCATGTAGAGTTAATAAAATAAATGAGATAACCTTCAAAGCGTTTGACGGATATGTAGCTTTGCTTTTGCGATTAAAAAATAGACTTTAGAAAAGATCTCGCATAAAAAGCATAAAAAGTCAAGAAAGTAATAACTGCATCTTATTATATTAATATGCCGAGCGAGTGGCTCATAACAAACTGTCTCTGCAAATTCGTCTGTCATTCCATTATAAAGTAACCCCATTATTCAGTTAGTGACAAGGTTGGTGACACGGTAGCCCTTCCAAAGACAAGTTTCTTTCCATTCTATCGCCCTGCAGGGTCTCTCTCCCTCCGCAAACACATCGTGACATGCACATAAACTTTAATGAGTCTTATCCCTTGGTAATCTTATTCGCGAAAACGTGATACTAATGTCGTATGGATTTCCTCTCACGGATTTCAACAGAATCCATTCCAGATGGTACTCATTTGAAATTCTAACATCATAGGCCGTTCTCGTCGCCGTCCTTAAAGCAAGATGAACCAGCAGATGTTGATTTTTAGAACGGATTTTGATTAATGAGGTTATAATCTGTAGAAGAGTTTTCTTTTATTTATCACGGAGTTGAAGCATAAATTCATTTTTAAAGTATTTGGTAGATACAATTGACATGGATAAAATAAATCTTTGGATATGTAAAACCAACGTTTGGAAAGATCACCCCAATCCATAGCACCGGCGATAATATCTTAAAGATGAAATCGTACAACACATGGAGGTCAGCATTACTGGTGTATTGCTTTTATGGAATTTCTGAGTTTAGATGTACATAAAGAGTTGTAATTTTAATTCAGTACTTAGATATTTGAAAAGTTTATGGTGTTAAAAATCACCAGCTGGAATAATATTCAGCAACTGAATATCGAGAGTAAGGTCACTGTTGTATTTATTTATCTGCCAGACACAATTTGAGCTATTACTCGACAGAGCGTTGAGGCATATCGACCTTCAGGTGACCAGCGCTGTAATCGTTCCTTATCAGGTCTTATCTGGTCCATTAGAAGAGTGAAATATTAGCAAGTTGGTGTACAGTAAGTTACGAAACGATTGGAAGCTGTGTGTGTCTATATGGTATGATTTCACGCGGCTGCCGATGTATGACATGTTAATGTCCAGAAGGCATGATTACATCTGAACGGACTATACATTCACTGGACTCACTGTGTATGTGCGTTAAGCTGAGGTATACATATCTGTGTTGCGAATTTTTCCCGATACGCTTTCTCCCTTTGCCATACAGTATATTAAGTTAACTGTCTAAAACGAAGTATGAAAACGAAGTATGAATAAAATGAATTCAGTAAGATATTGAACTAAATAATTTAGCTGACCGAGTTGCTTCCATAATTATCTTTTTCAAATTCTCTTTGTCATGTTAAGCTAACTTAGAACGTGTGTGTGGAAAGAACAGCGGAGAAAACAATTTAAAAGGTTCTAGGGAGGTCATAAAATAAGAGAAATCTCATGAGTTTATAAAAGATAGGATAGTCGCCACGGTTGCTGAAACTTCGGCTTACAACAGCGCTTTATTAGTCACAAATGCTATTATGTATTAAGGTTGTGATAGTATATTGTTTAGCAAACAGCTCCAAACCTTTCTAAAAATATCTAATGTGATAAATGGCATCTGCCTTAAGTCTGTGTCTGTCAACAACTAAGAATGAGCATGAAGCAATTTAACCGCAAGAATGGAATGTTATAAAAAGTATACCTTGAACCAAATTTACATCGTCTTACAAGGAGTTAGTAGGTAATATGAAATTATCTCTTTGTTTGTATTATCAATCTGATCCACAGCATTTAATTAAAATCCGTATAGTCGTTTACTTTATTGGAAACATTTGTGCTCATCTTGTGTTACTTTCTCATATCGAAATGTTCTCCGTGGTGTAAGCCTAACTTGCTAACCTGCAATTCCCGAGATCAAATTCAAACCCGGAAGAGGGCGATGAATATTTTTCCGGTTTAAAAATTAATATCATAGTTTCCCTTGAAAGGGAAGAGAAGGGAAGTGAAATTTATGGCCTCATGTTGTAGATCTACGGCATGAAACAAAATCTAAAGCTGGAATAACGGCATTCTCAGCCAGGAATAAGAGCCTATCATGCCCAGTACCAGTTGGGCTTCATGCGTTGAAACAATTGCAGAACGCAGAGGGGATATTCCAGTTAAACGCATGGCAATGCCGTATGCGAACTTGGTTCTTCTCCAAGTGATGAGTGGCGTTTCCAGACTTGGAAAAGCGTGTACAGCACGTGATAATGACAAGAACATCGAGAACAACACAAAAAGCCGCTTTCGTTAGCATTTATTGTGACACTGAAATTTATTAGGTGTTAGTAGTAAGAGATTTTATTTGACTTCATCAGCATAAGCAATACAAAATTGTAGAAGCAGATTGAAAGAGACATTTATTTATTGTAATTAATAAGAGACACAAAATAATAATGAGAATAGAGACATAGTAAAGAACAGTCAAAAGAAGAAAGAAGAAGTAAAAAGATAATAAAACAAATGTTTATTGATTTGAAAGAAGTGGTTGTCTAACGACAGGTTCTGAACTAAAGCGCCGTACCGTTGGCTGCGTCACCTCAACTCACTTCGCGTCTGGCTGGCAACGAGAACAGACCTATGTAGTAGCGTTATTTGTTTCATAAAAAGTGAATTAGTGATATGTAGTGTCAAGTTTTGAAGCAATAAAACGTGATTAAAAACTAACTCCATTTCTTAACAATGCCTACGCAAACCCTACCTCTCATAGCTTCGCTGAACAAGCTTGGGATAGATGTGGATGTTAGTGAGATCTTCGAGATGTTGACGGAGACCAGTTATTTCCCGCAAAATAGTTTCGCCTTCAACGTGGGACCTCCAAACAAAGAGACGACCAGAGAATCCTACCAACTTCCAACTGTGTTCAACATAGCTGCAACACAGCGTCGAAAGAGATAAACGACAAGAAGTTCAGGGAAACTCCAAGGTGAGGATTCCAAAAGAAGCAAAACGACCACACCTTCAAGTTAGATGCATCGTTGGATTCCAAAAGAGGAAAGACTACCAGAATTTCAATCATCCAACCTAGGAGTAACAACAACGAACATCTAGTGTGACAGAATAAAAGGTAAAGTGAAAATAAAAGAAAAGATTAATATAACATATGAACTTGAGGAACGTAAAAAATGATAGGCCAGGATTTTAAGAAAAATATGGAAACTCGGAACACAGAAGATAGAATAGAGTACAGGGAAATGTATTTGAGTCAGGAGAATGTGGTAGAAATGTAAACAGTGTAGAACTGCAAGATGTAGAAAGTCAAAGAAGTAGGGAAATGAATGTAGCTAGTTCAGAACTGCAAGAAAATATAATAGGATTAATTATAGATGTGCCCTCAGATCTTAAGAAAGACATAGAAACACAAAGACAAATAATAAATTTTTAAGAACAGATTTGGTAGGAAAAATAGAAGAAAACAATGGATAGATATAAGAAAGTAATAGGTCTTGAAGAGCAGATTTAGGAAATTTAGAGAAAACGGCAGAAAATAATAATCGGAACAGAAAGAGATAACAAAACAGAAACTTTGAATGAAGAAATAAGGGAGAACGTAAATCAGTTTAGGAATGAAGTGAAAGAAAATAGAGAATAGTTTAAAGGGGAAATGTTCTGGAAAAAATTATGTCATCAAATGACTGAATGAACAGGTAAAGAGAATATAAAAATGGGTGAGGAACTGGTAAAACGATTAGGAAAAGAAAGAGGGGAAATAGCTAAAAGATTAGAGAAAGAAAGGGAGGAATTAGCACAGAGATTGGAAAGAAAAAAGTAAAGAACTAGCACAGAGGTTAGAAAAAGGAAGCGAGGAACATAAGGTTAGGTTTGACAGATCTGAAACAGAGATTCCAAAACAAAGTAATGAAAAGGAGATTATTAATCAATTGAAAAATGTATCTATTGAAATAGTAATTGTATAATAAGTGGAAAAGAAATATTGAAATGTAACATTGTACCAAATTCAATTTGTAGTAATGTAAGTGATGTGACTGCAGGAAACGAGGCTGTGCCCAATAAACCTGCTGACATTTCTATGTATGCACAATGTTATAAATAATTCCAATTCTGATTTTAGAAGTAACATTTCAGGAAATGTAAGTCAAAATTTACATTTACCCAATTATATGTGGAGTGAAGTATTATCACCCACATTTGAAAATAGGGATTCAGATGATCTTAAAGCATTTATTGAGGATTACAGAAATATTTCTTAGTTAAAAATACACCTGAAGAATATAAAATGGTTGTTGTAGGAAATGCAGCTAATTGGTTTAATTTATCTCTAGGGAACAGTAATGATTTAAGGACCTTTATTAACATTTCCTTAAGTACTGGGAAGCAGATAGACAGGCTGGTATTAGGCTAGAACTTAGCAATGGGAAATACAATACTAGGACATACCAATCAATGGCAAATTATTTCCTGAAAATAGCAAGAAAATAACAAAAAATTGTAGACCCACTTTAAGTTAAAAGGTTGTAATTAACCTAGTAATTACTAAATTTTCAAAAGGTATACAAAGTTATCTAATTATAGGTAAACCAGAAAATATTGCAGAATTATTAAAGATATTGTTTACCTTGGAAGCTAATAAACAGAAACGAATGTTGAACCATAACAATAACAATCAAAACACAAAACAGTGAAGTTAGAAATAGGTATAGTTGTTCAATTCCAAGGGGAGAAAAGAATCACTGGAAAAGTGGTGGGAGATATAATTTCAATAGCACTGATAGTAGTTGGCACGAAGCTCATAGAAGGAGAAATGTACAGGTAAATTATATAAAATCAAGTAGATTTAATCAAAATCGCAAGGGAAAAATTTTTAGGGGTAGGAGAAATCATGAGAGTGAACATCTGGCACTACCAGCGACTACGAATAGGCGCATGTCATTGCACTGTCCAAGGTCACCTACTCAAGAAGTTCAAGAACTTACAGATATGAACGAGGAAACCAAAGTGGTAGAAACACACACGCAGGAAGGGATGAAGCTGTTAATTTTACGAGGGAATTTGAGAGTTCTCGTCATAAGTCAATCATTGAAAATAGCAATACCACTCTTAACATAAGTGAAACCAGCCAAACACGTCCTCGGTGAACTGAGGGATAAATATTATGAAACAGGATAACAAGTATATGGAAATATATGTACCAGTAGGGCAATTTACGATAGATAAACATAATGAAAATCAAAGTAAAGCCAATAAAAATGAAAAGGTAGCTAAGACACCAGAAATAGAAGTAGGTATAAGTAACAGAAGATATACTGTCATTGATTGAGGAGCTAATGATACAGTGTGCTCAGAACATTTTGATGATGACCTGGTTAAAGATGTTTAAAAATAATGACACTACCAGTGACTGGAATATATTGTTTCCTAGCTATAGGAAAAGAAACAGAGAGAATTAAATTACAAGCCACGACAGAGAAATTAATTAGTTGCAGATATAATAATAATTGGTGATTGCTTATATCAATGATAAATTTTGAAGACAGGTTTTGCAAAGAGTAATTGAAAAAGAGGTTACAAGAGGACCTTCTGAAGATGCTGGCAATTCTCAGATATTCATTATAGATAATCAGTGGAGAAAAATCTGGTTATACTTTCTTTGTAGAATATATTAATACAGGAGCTATGGAATTAGCAAACGTAAATATTGCAAAGCGTGATATAGATAATCAAAAGGACAGGGAATATGATAGAGGTATTTAGATATATGAAAATAAACAAAGTAATGTATCTCAAGAGAATCCTTTAGAAATTTTGAATTGCAAACATATAAGTAGGCACCCAGGTTAGAAAAATGGCAAAAGGGTAAAAGAGCTTGCAAGAGGAAAAGAAGATCACTAATGATTTAAATTCAAAACAAAAGATCAACTATTTCAAATTATTATTATTAAAAATAGAGACACATTCTCAGAAAATTCAGGAAGGCGCTAGCTCATTTGAGATGTTATCAATCAAAACTAAACCGTTCAATATCATATTTGATTTAAAACTCCAATCCATTACTAGGAATAAAGTTAATGCTCATGGAGAATTACCGGTAGGACAATATCGATGTGGATATATTTTTGTTCTCCATGTTATTTTTAGTAAACTTGTCTAAATTTTCCCTTTAACGAATATGACAAGCAGAAAATGTGTTCAGAAGTAGTTAATGGTTATAAACCTAAATAAGGTAAAATTGAATCAATTCTGACAAGTAATGCCCCTGTTCAAAAAAGTAACTGCATTACTAATTCCTCGAAATAAGATGGAATAATATTATATCATTGTTCATCATAGTTTCCCGCTGGTATTCCTACAGAACTAATTCTTTCAGATGTTAGTCGTGTACTTTCACATCATAATCAAAAAGATACTGTTCCACAATGGAAAATATAATGAATCATACAGCAAATGCGATAGCTGGATTTGCACTTGTCACCTTAATTCTAGGTATTGCGCCCGAACTAATTTTTGAAGAGATATCAGGATCAATTGAATCCAAATAACATTTAAGTGAATAATAGAAGATAAAGTTACTATGTGTTACAAATGGGAAGAGTTCTAGCTTCTAGCGAATCGGATGCGTTAGCCTTCATCGTGCCCACCTCGTTACCTCCACTTTTTTATATTCCCTCTCTCTCTCTCTCTCTCTCTCTCTCTCTCTCTCTCTCTCTCTCTCTCTCTCTCTCTCTCTCTCTCTCTCTCTCTCTCTCTCTCTCTCTCTCTCTCTCTGACACACACACACACACACACACACACACACACACACACACACACACTTGCGAGTCTTCTTGGCCCTAGAAGTCAGGGAACGCAAACTGAATTTTTCAAAGCTTAATAATAATGCAGTTGTTCAAATCACATGGATATTCGTATATTACGCACATATTTTAAATATATAGTTTAAAATAATTATAGTTTATGAATTACCTATGTTTCTAATTAAACGAGACTGCCAGCGGCGCATCCATATAGCTAAGAATGTCACTTCCGTTAAGAGACAATTCTTCATTGCCGCTGTCTTCATCGTCTGAGTGTTGCAAGTTTATGATGTTAGGTTCCAAAATCTCGTTATTGCTATTTCCTTCCAACATCAATGTTCTTGTAGTCTATCTGCATGTCTCATGCAGTTTTCCCAGTCTTGAGCGACCTTGTTAATTTCTTGGCGAATAGGACGTTCAGCGTCAGTGAGCTTAAAAGTATTATTACTGTTTGCAACATAATTTGAGCCCACATTCACTCAGTTGGAATGTTCTGGCAGTGGTAAGGGGGAGGGTGGGTTATATGACTTCGTGTCTCATTTCAATAGCAAGCTGATCCAGCTGATACACTTTCCCTGGCTTTTAAACGGAAGAACAACTGAAGAATGCTGCTTTAAACTCTCTAGAGTAAATAGAGATTACGTACGATCCATAAACATTGTGTGATAAGTCACGTTCTGCCGATGCACCATTCTACAAGCCAGAAGGAAGTGTATTGTTTGTTCTCGCTCCAATTTAACAAACATATTGGCTTATTCAAAGTAATTCTTTCATCATGTAATGCCAAACGTTAACGTTTCAGTTCTGAGTAATTACAAATATACGTACACTCATATATGCCAACCAATATATGCCAACGCATATTGTGGCAACCCTGTATGGGTTGTCAGGCCTGGGGCTACTAGGCTGAATTTTGTTCGTTGGCTGCGCTGGGGAGGGGGGATGGCATATCCTCTTCCCCCAGACGACCGGCCGCCACCAGAGAGAGAGGATGTGTTTGTAGCAACCCTCCGGAACACAAACCTCATTGAATGTAAGTTGTCTGAAATTATTAAACCTCTTTTAAAATGCACTTGTGAGTTTTCCTTCGCTGGGCCTTCCACCTTTCACCACCATACAGGTAAGCTAATTATCAGTAAAATAACATGTCCACCCCACCGCGTGGTGTGTAACTAGCGTTTGTAAAATGGTTTAGCTCTACCGCTACGTTTTCCCCCATAGATAACTAATATTTAAATCTATTCTAATGTAGGGCGTGACATATTGGTGGAGACGCGGGTAAGATCTCAACATTTTTTTTTCCCCTTGCTTTATTCCTGTTTTGATGAAAAAATTTGAATGTATACGCTGGTGAAAGATGGAGGAAACATGGCCGACCGCGTGGTGTTCAATTAGTTAGAAATTCTAATCTGGTCATCGTGTCGTAATCCTTTAACTTTTGGTCTGTTTTTTATTTGATTTCTTTAATAGTAAACTTATTTCATAATATTGTCCTAAATTTTTTTTAACTACATGGAAATTCATTATTTGCGTTGAAGAATGGACACCACGTGGTGGCATAATTTGTTTTTAATTAGTTTTCTTTTCAGGCTTAATGTGAGGTTTATTTATTAATACAGAGTTTATAGTTTAAATTTGCGGAGATTTGTTTTTCTAAATTTTGAGTATTTTGGGATGTGAGCTTAAATTTTGGTCGACCACGTGGTCACGTGTTAATTTTCAAGGGACGCTATGTGAATTTTAGCAGTAAAATTCAAAGTAAATAGTTTCTTTTTTGGTGTTTTTGTGAAGGATGCACTTCATTTTTGTGTTCATTCCAGTTGGTAATTCTGCTTATTTTATTCTGGTGTCCAGTGTTACTTAAAAGTAAGTCAAAATGCCTAAGAAAACGCGACAATCATCCAATGTGCCAGTTACAATGGATTCACATGATGTAATAGCTTCGACTTCTGCTTTAGCTAATCAAAGTGCACATGTACCTAGTAATTTAGAAGTATCCATGGCACCTAATGTTAATCAGACTCAGACAATGCAAGTTTCTCGGCCTTTTATTGATCCACCCTGTTTTGACAGGATAGCACTGATATCTCCTTCAGAATTTTTGAGAAAATTTAACCTAGTTTCTACAGCAAATGGTTGGTCAGATGTACAAAAGTTGAAGTTTTTCCCATGTTACTTGCGAGACACAGCAGCACTTTGGTACCGAACTTTTTGCCATAGACACCCTGAGCATGATTGGCATTTTCTAACTCAACAGTTTTTGGCAGCTTTTCAAATGTCCAATCAAGATGAATTGTTGGAAATTAAACTTAGGCAGAGGGTACAATTAGAAAATGAACCTGTATTAGATTACATTTATGATGTATTATCCTTGTGTGACCAAGTTAACGCTGCAATGACACAAATGGAGCAGGTAAAAAACTTATTGAAAGGATTGAAACCTCAGTATGTGCAAGCTTTGCTCCCATTAAATCCACAAACAGTTGAGGAGGTTTTACAAATTATTAAAAGCGTTGATAAAGCTAATTTTTATGTGCAACATAGACAACATTTAGTACAAGCACAAACATCAACTTACACTTCTCCACCTGTGTCATCTGCACCTGTTTTATCACGGTTTGAAAGTGTAAATCACTCTGAACCAGTTATTAATGTTGTTTCCACATTGAGTGAACAGGTCACTCAACTTGCTACCCAAATGCAACAACTTCAGTCTCAATTCACTGCTGCTGCATCTACTGTGCAGCCACCCCCACTTAAGCTTCCAAGATATCATGAAAGGAGACAGCAGGCACCTATTGTGTGTTACAATTGCAACAAGCGTGGTCATATGGCACGTAATTGCTGGACTTCACCATCTGGTTCAAAAAACTCGAGAGGCCCAGCCTCCAACGACATAACCTAGAGGTACCCAAAGTAAGTTCACCTGTGTCTAATGTTGTTTCTCTTCCAGGTCAAATTTTGCAAATTTTGGGGTCCATTGGGGAGTCAAAACTTCCAATTTTGTTGGATACAGGAAGTGCAGTTAGCATTGTGAATGCAGCTCATATCAATGACATTTCTAAAATGAAACCTGTCGAGATTTTGCTTAAAACAGCTGGTAACAAGTTATTAGATGCGCCTTATCAAACAAATTTGAAATTTCAAATTAATGACTTTGTTTTTCAGGAAGATGTGTTAGTGGTAAAAGACTTGGCACATAATCTCATTTTGGGTAATGACTTTCTAACTTCACATAAAGTTACCATTGATTATTCTTGTGCAGAAGTTAAGATCCAAACTCATGAGGGAGAAATGGTACATATTCCTTTTGAAACAACATGTGGTGGTCCCTTTACAGATATTGCTGTGATTCCATTGAACGATGAGGTACAGATAGTTAATAAAGTTTCTGTTGTAAAAGATGTTAAATTGCCACCGCTTACTACTTGTTTTGTGGCAGTGCAGCCTTCAGCTGATATTACAAATGAGGTTATGTTCGAGCCTTCTACCAGTATTATGCATAAGAAGAATATTTCTATTCCACCTGTAGTTTGCAAATCTTCAAAGGACTTTGTGATACCAGTACATTCAGCTGTTCCTCAAACACTTTTTGCTAAAACTGTATTAGCTAATGCTCATGAAGTTGCATTTGTTCAAAGTAACTCAGTTTCACCTAAGGATGTTACTCCATTGAACGCTCCAAAGTTTGAATTTAATGTTAATACCAACTTAACTGAAGCTCAAAAGTCAGATCCTCATAATCTGTTGTTAAAATATGAACATGTTTTTGCCACTTCATTGCAAGATTTAGGCTCAACTAATGTAGCTGAATTTAAAATAGAGGTAAAGGATGAAAAACCTATTAAGCAACGACCCTATAGGGTAGCTCATAAGCAGAAAGAGATTATTTCCCAACAAGTAGAGGAAATGAAAAATGCTGGTATTATTAGAGATTCTCAGTCACCTTGGTCATCACCTGTTGTGTTGGTAAAGAAAAAAGATGGCTCTATGCGGTTTTGTGTAGATTATCGTCAACTGAATAAGGTTACAGTAAACTCAGCCTTTCCCTTGCCTCTTATTGATGACCTCCTTAGTTACCTTGGAGAAGCTAAATGGTTTGCTTCCTTAGATTTGTTGTCAGCATACTTTCAAATTCCTTTAGAGGAGAATAGTAAAAAGTATACCTCATTTGTTACTCATGAAGGGCAGTATGAATTTGAACGTTTGTCTTTTGGGCTTGCTAATGCACCAAGATTTTTCAGTTTTGTTGCTGAGAAATTGTTAGGAGACTTGAAATTTAAGAAAGCTTTAGCATATTTGGACGATATTGTTGTTTTTGCCAAAACTTTTGAAGAATTATTAGAAAACTTAGAAGCTGTTTTTCAACGTTTGGAAATGCATAATTTTAAACTGAAACCTGGGAAATGTTTCTTTGCTATGGAAAAGATAAAGTTATTGGGTTTTGAAGTATCTAAAGATGGAATTTCCCCAGATTCTGAGAAAGTTACAGTGATCAAAGAACTACCACGCCCAAAGAATGTTAGAGACGTGAGAAAAGTTTTGGGTTTGTTCAATTTCTACAGGAAATTTATTAAGAATTACTCTTACATTGCCCATCCATTGATTCAGCTGACCAAGAAAAGCCAAAGTTTTATTTGGGGCCCGGATCAGCAAACAGCATTCCAGCAGTTAAAGAACTCTCTTGTTTCTGCCCCTGTGTTGGCTCATTATAATCCTGGAGCCTATACAGAATTACACACTGATGCTAGTGGTCTAGGAATAGGATGTGTTTTACTACAGAAAGTAAATGATAATCTTAGACCTATTGCATATGCTTCTAGAACTTTGTCAAAATGTGAAAGAAATTACAGTGTACCAGAGTTAGAGCTTTTGGCAATCGTTTTTGGTTTAACACATTTCAGGACTTTTGTGTATGGCTATAAAGTGCATGTTATTTCAGACCATCACTCCCTTTGTTATCTGAACAATTTAAAGGATTTGACAGGCCGGTTGGCTCGATGGAGTCTAAAGTTACAGGAATTTGATTATGATATATGTTATAAATCTGGTAAAAAACATAATGACGCAGATGTTTTGTCAAGGTTCCCTGTGTTACAGCCTGAAGAGCATCAAATTGAACAACTTGATGAGCTAATTACCTGTTTGCTATCACCGGTTGAGGTTGCTCAGAAACAAAATGATGATCCAGTTCTGACTCCAATTATTAATGCCCTTAAGGATCCTGAATCTGCTCCTGCTAAGGTTCAACGTCAAGCCTCTACCTATATTTTGAAAAGTGATGTCTTGTACAGGAAAAATTCGGGTTCTACTGGTCCCTTGCATTTACTAGTCATTCCTGAGGTGTTAAAGCATGAAATTTTGTCCTCATGTCATGATGATCCACTATCTGGTCATTTAGGTTTGTCTAAAACTTTTAGTAAGATTAATTCAAGATACTACTGGATAGGTATGAAAAAAGATATTGAGCATTTTGTGAAAACTTGTCCAAGTTGTCAGTCTAGGAAGGCACCTAAGAATCAAAAACCTGCTGGTCTTTTGCAGCCTATTCCAGTTAACTTTATTGGAGAACGTTGGGGAATAGATTTGTTAGGCCCTTTGCCTCGTTCTACGTCGGGTCATAAGTATATCATAGTTGCTACAGAATATGCTTCTAGGTGGGTTGAAGCTGCCCCTCTCTCTTTGGCTACCATTCCCCAGGTTACTAAGTTCATCTTACATCAGATTATTTGCAGGCATGGGGCCCCTGCCATGTTACTGTCTGATCGTGATAGTGTCTTTCTGAGTGAAGTAACCCAGGAACTCTTGAAAGCTTTGTCAGTTTCCCCTCATTTTACTAGTTCATACCACCCTGCATGCAACGGCCTTACTGAACGATTTAACCAGACTTTACTAAATTGTCTTAGTCATTTTGTGGATTCAAATCAGCGCAATTGGTCTAATGTTATACCATATGTGATTTTTTCATACAATTCTTCTGTTCAGGAAACTACAAAATTTTCACCGTTCTATTTGATATATGGTCGTGAACCTTCCTTACCAAATCAGGTGCAACTTCAGGCCACTTCAAATGATTTATTTGTTCGGCAAACTTTGGAAGAGATTCAGAAAGCTCGTGAAGTAGCCATCCATAATATTAATCAGCAACAGATTAAACAGAAAGAAAGATATGATGCTAAGCATAGAGATACTCATTTTGCAGTAGGTCAGCTTGTTAAGATTTTTACTCCAATTAGGAAAAAGGGAAAATGTACCAAATTGCTTCATAGATATTTTGGGCCTTTTGAAATTGTTCGACAAATTACTCCTGTTACTTATGTGGTTCGTCGACCAAATGCTCCTAGAGTTAAGGAACAATCAGTACATGTTTCTAGGATATTCCCATATTTTGATCCTGTGGGACCATATAGACTGTAAATGCATTTTGCTTTTCTTTTGTGTCACATCAAATGTAAAAAGGTTGTATGTAAAGTATATTGTCCCTTGATTTCTGGGTGTGAATTTTGAGATTTAGTGTATAGTGTGCTAAGCTATTTTGTTTTGGAATATGATGTATATTATTGGCAAATGGCAATACTTGGATAGATGTTTGATGAATTAGATGTCAAAAGTTGAACATACAATTGTTATTATTGAAAGTCACAATTAATTGATATTAAAAGTATATGTTCCCTAATAACTGTTTTGAGTTGAATAACCTCATTTTATGATAAATTTTGCAATGATTAGAAAATTGAAATTTTGTTTATTAATTTTAAGTTTACATTCTGGAATAGTGCTGTGCTACCTCGATAAGAAGGATGAATGAAATTATGTGTGATTATGTGAAAGATGTAGAGGTAAAGTTTATCTGGTTAATGGGGTTGCTGTAATGTGCCCGTTAATCCAGTGTTTTAGGCTCGATAAAATGGCTGAAATGTGCTTATCGATGCAAGTAATTAGGTGTATTTTTGAGTTTTGTTTAGCATTGGTACTGAAATGTGCATGCTAAGATGATGAGGAAAACCTGAATCACAAAGAGGTTTGTGAATGACTGTTATGAAGCTGAGACCTGGGGATGTTCTGTTTGTCATCCTCGCCATAGTTACCAGGTATTTGTGAGATAGCACATTACTAGTACAGATGTTTACTTTGTCTCTTTATTGCAGGATGCTAATAGTTTGAACATTTTGATAAAATTGTTTTGGATTAAGAGTGATATATATTTTGGAGTTGTGTGATTACCAGTATGCTTTAATGGTTTATTGAATTCTAAGTTTTATGTTGAAAAGCAAAAGTACCCTTCAATGTATACAAAAGTTTTTAGAATAGGCTAAGACAGGATACTATATTTTCTCTTGTGTGTATCTAGGAGGTGAAATTTTGAGGCCCCAGAACTTAATTTTTTCTTTCAGTTTTGTTCTATGTATTGTGTTGTAGAACGATTTTTTTTTGTTTTTTTTTGTTGGTGTAGTAATGTGACAGTAGTTTTGTTGGCATGCAAAATGTTGATGTTAGTAGATTGTAAGTAGTTTTGTTGATTTGAAAGGTAGTAGTACTGATGATATTAAGTAGTGCGCGCACATAATAAATATGATTGAAATTATAATGGTAAAAACAAAGAGAAAAACTGAGCTCATTTTTGTTTAAGTGTACACGTCAGTTTTTGTTAAAAAGTTTATGGCCACTTGTAATATTTTGGGGTACCCCTCTAATTGTAAGTTTTGGTATTTTGAAAATTTGTAATATTTTTATTCAATGTTTTGGAAGGTCAAATTATTTTGTGCTGTGTGTATTGTATTATTTCTACCCTAAGGGGTTTTTGTAAAGTCTTGATTGTGACATTCCTACGTTTTATGTATTCTTTTGTGAAGATTATTTTGTGAAGATTATTTGATTTATCTTGTCAAAATTTGTAAGCTCTATATATTGCCGAGTGATGGAAATTATCTTAGTTTTATCATGTATCTTGCTACCCAGATGGGGTGTACCTAATTTTTTTTTTTTTTTTATTATTTATTATTGTTCAGAAGTGAAGTTTGTTTTTAATGATGTAGTTGTCTTCTGTAATTGACGTACACTTATATTTTTGGAAATAATGTTGTAGTATGATGATACGTATCAAGCCAGCCCTATTTATCTGCGTTCCTGCTGCACCACACTGTTCCTACCGAACTGTTTGCACCATGGGAGTGCTAAACCTGCCACACTGCCTTGTGTCATCGGGCTCTGGTCCGCCCTTTATGACCACTGTTCGTCAGAGCTTTGGCAGCTATTAGTGCTGTCACTTCGTACCTGTGTTGGGGGCAGAAGAACTATTAATGCCCCACATTGTTATTCAGTGTAGAGCAAGTACAATTGTGCTCAATTCAGTGGTCTTTATTCATCAGTGACTGCAGTGCAAGCTTCAAGTTTTTTTATTACATTTGTGAGACCAGTGGGAATGGAATGTACTGTTCAGGCAGGTTGTGAAACTTATTTTTTTTGCTTGGTGCAGTAGTGGTGAAAAGTGCTGAACTTCATTTATTTTTCTTTTAGGGCTTTTTAATTAAAGTTATAGACAGACACTGGAGTAAAGAAACGAATGTGTAACGTCAAGAGACAAGATTTATGTTTGTAATACTGTTTGTGATATTTGTATGCTAATTTTTTTTTTTTTTTTTTTTTTTTGTCTCATCACTCGAGCGAGGTAAATTTTCTTTTCATTTGTGATTAATTGTTCTGTTGACCCTGGGTCAACAGCTTGTGGTCCGGGGGGAGGTGTGGCAACCCTGTATGGGTTGTCAGGCCTGGGGCTACTAGGCTGAATTTTGTTCGTTGGCTGCGCTGGGGAGGGGGGATGGCATATCCTCTTCCCCCAGACGACCGGCCGCCACCAGAGAGAGAGGATGTGTTTGTAGCAACCCTCCGGAACACAAACCTCATTGAATGTAAGTTGTCTGAAATTATTAAACCTCTTTTAAAATGCACTTGTGAGTTTTCCTTCGCTGGGCCTTCCACCTTTCACCACCATACAGGTAAGCTAATTATCAGTAAAATAACATGTCCACCCCACCGCGTGGTGTGTAACTAGCGTTTGTAGAATGGTTTAGCTCTACCGCTACGTTTTCCCCCATACATAACAAATATTTAAATCTATTCTAATGTAGGGTGTGACAATATATGACATTCATTAAAATGCCTACGTCAATATGCATTGTTATAATAAAGCTTTATTCATTTGTATTAGGAAAACTATTAAAGCTAAAACTATGGTTTTTATATGGTTGTGTTAGATATAATACTCTCTACCTTACTCATGGATCAGTTTTTGCAAAATCGAAGTTTTGTCTTAGCGCAGACAGTATTTAACAGAGCTTGATTAGGTTGGCGCTCATCACACACCACTTCGGGAGATTGCCATACCACTCCGGTTGCCCGTCTAGTAGCGGTAAATGACAAACATCATCCCATTTGAAACACTTACTAGCTTTTGATATGATAAAGGGAAAGGCAGAGAGTAAAGAAAATTAAAGAAAAAAATGAGACACATAAATGGGAGCCTAAGTTATGAGACCATGTGTTAGTTAAAGATCATAAAGAATCTAGCATATCAAAGGATAAGAAATAGAATGAAAAAATCTGTAAGATTCTTACGGAAATCATTAATAAATTTGGTGATAATACTTTTGAGTTAAGGGGTGTAAAGTATTTAAACTCGATAGGTAAACAGCATAAACAGCTCTTTAGACCATATAAAAAGCTATTAAATATCTCTAAATGGTAAATTAAAGGAGATAGATAATAAAACTGTTTTCTAAGAAATGAAATTATACTACGAAGGATGTAGAAGTGTAATGTGATAAATTATTGATATTGGTAAAGTGGCATGAAAGTTGGAAACTAAGACAATATAGACCTTTGGAATATCACATATTTATGTAGGTATATAGAATCAAAAGGAAAAAAAAATATGAAAGTGTGTATGGAAGAATGACTGGAACTGTAATTCAGATTTTCATGCGACAAATATTTTTAAAAGAATGTGATTAATCAAAATTTTACATTTGATGTATTTGAAAATATGTTTGTTAAAATATGGTATCAAATTTAAAAATATGCCGAACAGGGAAATGATAAGCAGATTATTTAAGATTTTAATCCTCTGGGCAATGACATTATATCACCATATTACATAATAGCGTAATATAATGTAGTTTACAAGATTACCTTATTATATAATAAGGTAATATAATGTGGGGCATTTAATACGGTAATTAATTGAGTGTTAGTAGTAAGAGATTTTACTGACGTCATCAGTGTAACAGATGGATAGTATATCAAGTAAGTAATATAAAATTGTAGATGCAGATTAAGAGAGACATTTATATGTTATTATTAATAAGCGAATAAGAGAGATAAGATGATAAGATAAGATAAGATGAGCATATAAATACTAAATAACAGTCAAAGTAGACAAGAAATTAAAGGATAATAAATATATGAGTATTGATTTGAAAGCAGATTTTGAACTAAAGCACCGAACCATTGGCCGCTTCAGTTCATCTCGCTTCTGGCCGGCCACGAGAAAGGACTAACTTAGCGTTCTGCCAAATTTCTTCATAAATCTATAATTTATGTTTCATAACAAGTGAATTAGTATTATATATGTGATCGGCATATTTTGAACATTTAATATCAAGTTTTAAAGCAACAAATCTTGATTAAAAACATTAACTCTGTGTCGTTTCTTAACATCTACGCAATCCTGATGGTTACCTCTAATAGCTCGGTTGAGCAAGCTTGGGGTTGATGTGCATGCATCTTCGAGATCTTCTGGATATATGAGATATTTAATATCGATGGAGAACATTTTATTTCCCGCAACAGTATTCTCCTTCAAGATTGGTAAATGATTGAGAAATTTTATTTCAGTTGTCCAGATCTACCCATATGTGCATTTACCGTTTCAGTCATTTACCAAACTAAAAAGTGAGTGTACTCTCTGGTAAATAAGTGTTCTGTAACTATAATGGAACACAGTCACTCAGCTGGACTATTAAATATGCACGGAAATATGTAACCTAGTTTTATAATGGAATGTAAGCACGTAAAGGTAAAAAGAAAAGTACATAAGTAAGAAAGTAAGTAAAAAGTAAACAGAAAGTAAAGGTTGCTGTGGGTGGACACGGACAAATCAAATAAAAACTAGTCAGTTATTTACTACTCTAAGAAGTGGGTTTATTATGTAAAAAATAAAGTCTCCGTAATGTAAATCAGAAACCCTTTAAAACTTTGAGCTCTTTACTCAGTTGTTTACCATCACGGACACACGCATTATTTCAAGCCAACGAACTGCCTTACGTCGCTTGCTGCAAAATCATTTTCGCCGACGAAACTTAGGTGTATTAACTGGAATTGCCTCCTTGCCTTCTTTAACTATTTTAACGCAGGCAGGGATACTTTCTGATATAAAGTTGGACCACCTGGAGCTGAATGGGTGCTAAGACCAATAACAGTTCCAGGAACATCCATTAATTTAAACTTTTGTGTTATTTTATTTTCCAATAAGAAGATATAATATGCGGAAGATATCACATGTCATAAGCTACAAACCATGAGTGCCATTATTGTTTCTTTTTGTGTATGTATCGTGTTCGTTTACACAAGATGTGTGATTTTATTAGACCGTATTAGAAAACAGCTCACTTCGTTCCTGATCACCATTAGGAGCGTTACCACCATTTCGGACAAGAAATATTGTACAAATACTAAACTTTCAAGTTACTTCATCCCTATCAGCGCCAACGTTGGCTTTGCTATTACTCCTAATTCTGTAGTCGATGATAATTATTATTATCATTGTTTATTAGTCCTAATAATATAGTTTCATGCACACAGAATCTGAAGTCTCACTTTCACACAAATTTCCTTACGAATTGCAATGGTCACAATTCTTTATATTTTATTACATGGATACGGTGCGTTTCTTATATTGCTGTGTGTCTTCGTGTGCCTGTATCGCCCTCTTTCTATTACACTGAGAAAGTTCTTGCTCATTTGTGAAACTGCCATGTTGCTTTTGACTTAATAATTACTGTCCGATATGTATGTAAATAAATGTTTTCTTCACTCCCTTCATGTGTACTTTTGTTATATTTTATTTTATACATCCACAACCGCCCTGCTTTTCTTTTTTTAACAGAAAAAATGTTACTAATCATGGTTTATAGCTTTCTCATAGCCACATATTTCAGGTGAAAAATATTAATCTATATTTTCTATTGCCTCCTCTACCGGTAGTGACGCCTTAAAGCTCTGGTTTATCATTCAGAACACTGAAGGATTTAAATCAGTGAAGAAGATTCTTCCGCATTTGAAGCTATCCAGAATTTAATACGTGATGCAAATTTAAAATATCACCAACTATATGACCTTTCCTCCAACTGTGTTTTCTTATTTGTTGTATAAGAAAAGGTGATTTAAACTTCCTTAAATACTTAAGCTAAGGAAATACTTCTTGTAAAAGAAAATACATACAGCTTTCAAAAGCAGACGTTGCAAAAATTTATTTTCAGGTCTTGTTTGCAAAGAAAATGGTTACCAAAGTGGTTCTGAGTGGAAGGACTGCTCATTGTTTACTTTACTTTATCCTTGATAAATGTTTGACCTAACTAATCCCGAACTAAGCAGCAATTCTAGCTCGCATGTTCTGAAAACAACATAATCGCCTTGATTGTATCTTCAGCTTTTAGTATTAATGAACCCCCTAGATAAAAAAGTAATTGCATATAATGTTACGTAGGTCACATACGTAGGAAAAATTAAAATAGTTAACTATCACTACTTGGAAAATACTAGTCACAAATGTGTTTTATGTAAATTGTATATTCCAATGATATCTCAGGGTGGTGAAGTAATTCTTCGGCTATGCGTTATGTCCTTTTTATACTTTGGTTTTAGTGAAATAAATATGTTCAATAAAGAATGATCACAATTATTATTATTATTATTATTATTATTATTATTATTATTATTATTATTATTATTATTATTATTATTATTATTATTATTATTATTATTATTATTATTATTATTATTATTATTATTATTATTATTATTATTATTATTATTATTATTATTATTATTATTATTATTATTATTATTATTATTATTATTATTATTATTATTATTATTATTATTATTATTATTATTATTATTATTATTATTATTATTATTATTATTATTATTATTATTATTATTATTATTATTATTATTATTATTATTATTACTATTACTATTACTATTACTATTACTATTACTATTACTATTACTATTACTATTACTATTACTATTACTATTACTATTACTATTATTATTATTATTATTATTATTATTATTATTATTATTATTATTATTATTATTATTATTATTATTATTATTGTTGTTGTTATTATTGTTGTTATTGTTATTATTATTATTATTATTAATTTTTTTGACAACCTACCTTTACTCATCCTCATAATTTTGACGTACCTTCTCAAAATAGTCTCCCCTGAATACGATACACTTGTCCCAGCCTTTCTGCCTGTCATCAAAGACATGCTGGAAACCATTTTTGAGAGATCCTTCAAAATCGCCTCCGCAGCCTTCACCACTGCTTCTGATGATGGATAATGCCTCCCACGAAGGCATTTCTTCAAGTTAGGGAATAGAAAAATGTCAAATGGGACTAAATCCGGACTATATTGTGAGTGAGGGATGCACTTCACGTTGATTTTTGCAACATATTCAGCAACAACATTGCAGCCGTGCATTATCGTGGTGCAGCAACCAGCCTACTTCACGGAAATGTTGTCTTTTAGGCCTGATATGGACTTGCAATGTTTTCAGGACATCCCTGTAGTATTGTCCAGTTACTGGTGTGTGCAGATACAACATACTGATAAACCATTCCGTGAATATCAAAGAATGAGATGACCATAACTTTCGCAGCAGAAGCAACCACTTTTGCTTTTTTGGGTTGGTGATGAAGGAGATTTCCACACTGAGCTTTGCTGCTTGCTCTCAGGATCAGAATGATACAGCCAAGTTTCATCAGCAGTGATTACGTTTGAAAGAAACTCCGGATCCTCCTCTAACATCAACCTCCATTGCAGCGGTAGGCGATACTCAACATGTCTGAACCTTCCTGGTTGTCACAGGCGGGAACCAGGAGTACCAACAATGAAACTACTACGGCGTGTTTGTTTCAGATTAAACTAACAGAATATAATAAGATTGAATTTTAGTGCGAAAAATTATGACTGTAAAAAAATTATGAACATTCTTTACTGAACAGCTTTCGCAATATCTATTCAAAATTTTTCTTAAGTTCTTCACAAAGTGACTGGTCGTAGATTTACGACATCTAAAAGAACTCCAGGCATGACAAAAAGGACTCTAAACAAAATAAATTGGCTCTCATTTTCAATTTAGAATGGGACTCTGTGTATCAAAACAGTTAAATACATTTCATGAACTAGAATCGCATACTTATTTACGGGATTTACAAAAATGCTTTCCCATTCACATGATTGCAGAAATTGTTTAATAGAAACTGCTATAACTAAATCCACTAATGTCTTTAACTGTATAATTGTAGTAAGCGATAGAGATAGTAAAGCGATAGGTGAGAGACTACATCTTGATACCCCAATTATTGCCCCTCTATAATTTTCCTGCTAAACGTAGAAATATACACGATTTCTAGGATTACAATCCTTGAACTTGGTGAACCATAGCTTTTGATGCATGAATCGAGTTTAACAAGTATGTACTAATTTATGCACAAATCTTCAATTTTGCATGATTTTGTGAGCAAAAGTAGGTCTTATACATCCACTGTTGTATGTCCAATAATTTTCACTGGTACGACATACACAAAAGCGGTTATATGTATCATGAGGTGGGTATTCAAGTTTGTGAAAAACTTTAGCATTTAATTACTATAAGTTATACAATACATAAAAGTTATGTAAAGATTTATATAAAAGTCGGTGTGTCCAAATTTGCGCGTGTTTGTATGTATGTGCGTGTGTGTGCGGGTGCGCGAGCGTCTGTCTCAGTTTCTTATGAGCTTCTAATTCATTACACAAAAAATTGGAACAACGCAAAAATTACTGTGTTACTTAGAATACAAAAAATGTTTAATTCTATATAATATCAATAAAGAAGAAAATGTATTAGAAACTCTCTATCCTTGTCAGCGATATGCCTAGTGGTTTGAACATATACAATACAATATTTACTTTGGTTTTCAGGATCTCTCATAATAATAATAATAATGTAAGTATAACATTATGCAACATTTGCTGATCTTCTCTGTAAAGACGATCACTGAGTACAAAACAATCAATTTTGATCCTTTTGTTTTAAGTATCTAGTGTTTTCTTAAAATTGTGCTTGTTGCTTACTGGTATATTAAAATTGCTCATACTGTAATAATTTCTTCCCGAAATTTATTTGCAGGAACTAAAATATGCTGGGTGAGTAAAAGGTATGGTACAATGCTTGTAACGTTGTTCTATAGTTCTGCGAAGAGATTTTTGTTTTAAAAAGGTGTAAGATATCAACATATTCATATTACTATGATTGGCAATAGGATATGACTTTTCTTAATGGCAACATTTTCTGTTTTCAGTATTTTGGTCTTCACTTCTCGAAACGCATAGGTGGATGCTTTCTGTAAGTATAATTTGAGTTTACTAGGACGTATTAGAATACATGAAATTTAAACAAAGAAAACATATTCGTAACAACATTAGTGGTGCTGTGTTTTAACATATGATGAATTCGCTTAAAAGCTGCTCAAAATGTTCTCCATTTACTGCCAAAGTCTGTCTTTGAAATAATTAATAGTAAATAGCTGATAGTTCTAGCAACACTGTTCACCTGATCAGCTGCATTTCTTGCCCAATTTTTCGCATTGACCCTTCAGGATCTCTTGATCGGTCCTTGTAAACTCTCCACTTCAAATATCACCGCAAGAAACAGCCAAGGGGTTTAGGTCAGGAGATCTTGGCGGCCATTCAATACTTCTTCCTCTTCTGCAAATCCATCTCCCTGGAAATTCCCCACCTATCTTCCATAATAGGCTAGCGATTAGCTAAATGTGGGTCTTTTTACGCTGATAATAAAACTTTAAGGTCTTTATCATTGTAACTCGTTTTGGCCTTCCAGATTTTGCCTTATTTTAACACTTTCAGTTTCATTGGTTGTTTTTCAAAATTTTGCTTAACGTAGAATGAGTAGATAAACATTCGTTCAGGATGCATTTCATTAAAAAAGAAACAAACCTCTTCTTGGGTCCTCCTCCAATCAACATATCCGACCATGGTTGGTAGGTATTTCAATGCGTTATCTTTGTTAAGTTATGTTATGACAATTTTAACGAAGATTTTGCAATGAGGTTGGGTTTTCTGTGTACTTTTTCCAATCCAAATCCACATATTGAAGTCACCTACTTACTGTATTATTTAATTCAAAACCTACTCAGTTCGAGGTGAAGTGAGAAATTATCTTTATATATTTAAATTGGAACTTCGAAGTATATTGAACTTAAATGTGGATTTTGTGTTTAAGTAATTGTTCATATTGCATACACAGCGGCATTATCCTGAAACTCGAGGACATAAGGGATCTTTGAGGAATATATCTTCTGTTGTAGTACAGAGAGTAAAAGATGATAGAGAAGCCCAAACAGGGCGGTCCGAAGTACCGCGAATTCGGATTTAAACGAGTAAAAGTATCTACCCGTTAAAAAAAATACTGTCAATTATTTGTGGAAAGCTGTGATAAAAATATTCCGGAAGCACAGGTTTTGCAGTATAATTTTCATCACTACCCGTGTTCTCTGACACTGACAGCAGCATTCCAGGAAAATAAAAGATATGTATAATACTGCTGAATGAAAGCACGCCATGCAGGTGGGAGGGGAATGGGGAAGGTACGTTATCTGAGTAGCATAGGAAGCTGACGCAACAATTCTCTTAATGCTGTCAACAACAAAATTGATGTAGGAACAAGATGAGGTGAGGACGATAATGGTGAAAATGAGTGGAAGAGGAAGGAATCATTCTAAATGTTAATAAAGCTATAATTGTTTTAAACTATGTGATTCCTTGGATGGAGAGGCAAAATTAATTAATCAGCATTCTCCTCCTCCTGCTCCTCCTCCTCCTGCTCCTCCTCCTCCTCCTCCTCCTCCTCCTCCTCCTCCTCCTCCTCCTCCTCCTCCTCCTCCTCCTCCCCCTCCTCCTCCTCCTCCGCAATACGCGGAGGAAAAACGTAGAACAGTGAGCAAAGTGAAGCTTACTGAATTTTTAACAAGAAAAGATTGGGTTAGTGTAAAGTGTGCACAGTGGGAGGATTTTGCCCTATTTGCCTATTTTATTCCTCTGTTCAGAAACGTAGACTTTTAACTTATAAGCACGTTTCCTACAATTATTAGCCTAATTTATGGGTTTTATAGTGCCTATAAATGCCTATTTCATACGTGCCTATTCTGCTTATTAGTGCCTAAAACTGCCTTTTTAGACAATTTCTTCTGCTTATAATTTGTGACAACAGCTTTTGCATTTGTTGGTTTCAATGTGAAGTTTTAGGGGAAGAGAAATTTCATACTGCTGCTCATTGGATATACAAAAAGGAGTTTAGCCAGGGGTTTCTGTCTCATAGAAGTGCCACAATGCGTCATATAAATGACGTCATATAGAAATCTTAGAATTTGCTCAAGCACGAGTAGCAAACATCAGCTAAATGATATTTCAATGGGTTGACAAATGACCCCTCTTTATGTGGGGACTGGAAAGCCCAATAAAATCTTGTAAAATCAGCCCCTGTAGCAACAATATGCCGAGCACAAATTAGTATGTTGAGGAGAGCATAAAAAAGAGAAACTGAATATTTTCAGTTTTCCAAATTTGCCGTATGTGAAAACTTTGTTCATTACATGATACGCTTTACATTTAGACTTTGCTTAAAACGTGTCTGAATCGTTAAACAAGTCCGTCTAATGCATTTCATCTTGATTACAGTATTATTTATTTGAAACTTATAGATATAGCTTTGCAAACCCAGTGTACTGGATTTCACAATGTTGTTACGAGTATTACCTTTTGGCAGTTTCAATGCAGTAGCGTGATGCTTTTCTTTTGTGTGGCGTAAAGGCTTATTTTTGAGCTAGTAGTAATACTTGAGGTAGGTAAACAGTAATTTACTCCCGTAAGATTTCCTTTACATGTGTTTAAATCTATTGACAGGAAGCTGTTGCTTTACCAAATCTTTTTTATTAATATATTTATTAGATCGGTCAGCAACAATTCATGCTTTGCAAATCTGAGAGAACAGATACAAAGTAGTTATAGAGTAATAACATTTTAGAGGTAGGGCAATGTGCCTCTTCCGAACTAAAACAAACGTGTTACTGCACTAATACAAATGTGAAACAGTAGGTCATTCAGAATTGGAAGTGGCATTACTTTAAAGCAAGTCCTGTGGTAGTCGTCGCGTTGGCCGGCGATTTCGACGCCGATGTTTTACGTCACAGTTCCTGGGACGTGGCGTAGATTGTAGAAGAAGCGTCGGGCAATCTGTTTGATGAAATGGTGGAGAGAAAGAAGTCCCAGCTCGTGATGCAGCTGCTGGTTGCGAACAAACCAAGGAGCATTGGTGGCGATTCGCAGTAATCGACTTTGGATGATCTGTAGACGCCTCAGGTGACGAATACTGGCAGCCCCCCAGACCTGGCAGTCATAAGTAATAAGAGGTCGAACCAGAGATTCATACAGCAGCAGTAAAGACTCTAAACCAAGCGTATAGGCGGAGGTGGATTATAGCGGCGTAAAGTAAAAATCTTGGCTTCAGTTTTCTGGATATTGAGGGAGATGCACCAAGCTCGACACCATAGGGTGAGGCGATAAAGAGAGAGCTGTAAGGTTCGTACAGCAGAATGCAGATCTGAGTGAGAGTAAAATAGCACTGTGTCGTCAGCATAGATGGTAATTGAGGTTGGAGCCATGTCTGGAATATCGGAGGTGTAAATACTACACAGCGTTGGTGCCAGTATTGAACCTTGTGGAACGCCCGCTGTAATAGGTCGCTTAGTTGAAAGAATGCCTCCAATGCGCACCGCAAAACTGCGATTGGTGAGAAAACTGTTAATAATGTGGATTAAGTAGTCCGGGAGACCAATGCGATAGAGTTTAAGTAGCAAGCTAGAATGTCATATCTTATCAAATGCCTGTGCTACATCCAGGAAAATAGCTAGGATATGTTGACGATGCTCGAAGCCAGTGACAATGTGTTGAGTTAACCTCAATAGTTGATGAGAAGCAGAATGTTTCGGGCGAAACCCGAATTGAAAAGAATGAATAATGCGATTATTGTAGAGGCACTGCACGAGACGGCGATAGATGACACTCTCAAAGAGTTTAGACAGTGTGGGTAGAAGACTGACAGGACGATATCTTCCTGGTAGATGTTTAGTCTAATGAGGTTTGTGGAACACAATGATATGAGCAAACTTCCACGTGGAACGGAAGTAACTAGTTTGGAGACAGAAATTCAGAACAGAAGATAAGTAGCCAAGCGCTTTCCTAGTAAGTTTCTTCAAAACTATGTTGGGCAGAAGATCGTGTCCAGGCGACTTTTTGTTAGGAAGACGGCGAATTAGGTGGAATAGTTCCCGAGGACTTGTGAAAGAAATTCGGTGTGGAACTGTAGCTCGTTCGCGTTGAGCATAGAGTTCATTTTCAACAGCTGTGATGTGATGGCAAGAGCAAACGTTTGTTCGGAATGTGCAGCCAGTGTGTCACACTTAGCTGTGACCTCCGTAACAAGATTGGTTCCATTGGAGAGTGCAGGAATCACTGTTGGTTCGAGAAGAATCCGTCTGCTGGCATTCCACAGGGTGTGGTCTCATGGAGAAATAGTCGCCAGATGACGTTGATAGGTTTCTAGACGATGGCGTTCCAGCTGAACCTTAACAAGGCATATCAAATTGTTAAGCATCCTTTGTAACTAGGTTTGGCGTTCTCTTTGCCATCGTCGACGAATAGCATTTTTCTCCTGAATAAGACGGAAAATGGATATTGGAAAAGAACGTGGAGGGTTGCACCAGGTAGAGCATGACGTAGAAAGCCGTACACAGTGGCACACTGTAGAGGTGAAGTGCTGTATTGCAGTATCAATGTCCTTAAGAGTCGCCAGAGAACAAGAAGAAGTTAAGGTAGCATATACGCGAAATTGAAAAGATTCCCAGTTCACATGAACAAGGATGAGTCCAGAAACTGGAGACAATGAGGCAGGTGAGAGTTGAAAATTATTCACAACAGAGCAGTGGTGAGAATCAAGCTCGGCTGAAGCAGACACGTATGTTGGATGAGAAAGATTCCTATGAAGACCAATATCAAGTATTTCAGGAGCGTGCTGAGGATTATTACGTTAATAGGTAGGGTCCGATGGAGCTGAGACAGTAAGCCCGTGAATATCTAACATATTAGAGAGAAGGCGATCATTGGGATTCGTAGACCTACCTCCCAGGAAGAATGTTTCCAATTAAGGTGTCCTAAAAGGTGAGTGCTTCAATCCAGAGGGAATAACAACGAAAGATATCGCATATTTGGCCTATGATTGGGAAGTGTATAAGCACTCATAACAATAAGATCAGTACTATCCGTACTAGAGAGTTTAAGACCTACTACTTCAATTGCAGGACCAGCTGGTACAAATATGGCACTGCGACTAAGAATGAGTTTTATCATAATGGCAACACCTCCAGAAGCTGCTTCAGCTACAGGGTCATGGCGATAGATTTTATAGCCAGGAACTGAGAAGGTCTCGTTCGGAAGAAATTGAGCTTCAGTGACGCAAGCAATATCTATGTTATCCATGGTAAGAAAAGCGACGAAAGATTGGCGCGTTTCACGGAGACCATTGGCATTCCAGTTGAGGAGGGTTAGCTTTTTCAGACTGATCAGATTACGCTTTGCCATTGGGAAATGAGGAAAGAAGAAAACCAACTGCGTTAGTTGTGGTATGGAGGTGAGCAAAGTGCGAAAATAGGAGAATAACTGTGAGACCAGATCAGAGAGAGAATTAAGAGATGGCGTCGAAGCAGAGTCCATAGGCTGAGCAGCAGAGGGACCATTCGGAGAAGGAGAAGGAGAAGAAGACCTTACCTGAGAATAGGTCCGCTGCTGCACACCAAGAGCAGCCGTTTGGTGAAAGACTGATGCATGCTGATGCTGAGGTTTCTGCTGTGAACGTCGCTCTGGTGCAGACACGTGATGACGAAGGAGTAGGTGCTGGTGGGAAGCTCGTTTGCTGAGGTCGTCGACAGAGGCGCTCCTTCAACGCCACATAGTGAGGACAACCGCGATAATTAGCCGGATGTTCTTGTTCACAGTTATCACATTTTGCTGGTGTGGTGGAAGGTTTCTTACATTCAGAATAATGGTGTGAGCCCAAACATCTCATACATCGAGGACCCAGCTTACAGTAGTTTTTGGTGTGTCCAAAGTTTTGTCAGGGTGTACACTGTGGTATATTAGTATTGCGGCGACGATGTTTGACCTTCACGACACTATATAACAGTCGAGTAAGATTTAGAATGTTTTACCTTCATTATTATTTGCTAATTCGACAGCACACAAGAGTATGGGCTCTCTGTTACTGCCAAGTAAACGTGTGACCCGTTTAACAGGTTATTTCAGTGCACAAAGCGCATCATACCCTTTTTGATGGGTGAGAGGGCAAGGAATATTGCGGGTGACGACAGAAAATAATTTATCAGTCTGATTTCGGTAGCTACAATATTCTTGATTAATGGAAGTGAAGTTAGATGTAAGACAGCGGAAATTAAAGGTAGTAGTGGCATCAATTTTAACAATAGAGCCCCTGAGCTCACTGCGAAAATCGGATTGTACACATTTTTTGACATCTTGCAATAGTAGCTGATAATTGTGAACGTTACGTAGGCGTATAGTTGGAATTTTCTCTTTGGCGGCAACATAAGTTGAATCTGAAGTATCAGCATCAGGGTTATCACCTAACGGCTGGAAACGGTTGGATGTAGAGATCGTATACGCATAACGTGGCATGTTAGGCGATGACGAAGGTGGAGCAGTACAGAGCCGTTTGGTATGACCAGCTGACTGAGCGGTTGAATGGCGCACATTGGATACCCCATTAGATTGATCCATTGGGATAGAGCATATCACGTTGTCATCATCATGATGTGTAGCAGAATTATTAATTGTGTATGATAC
Source organism: Mantis religiosa (assembly GCA_030765055.1). Classification (NCBI taxonomy): domain Eukaryota; kingdom Metazoa; phylum Arthropoda; class Insecta; order Mantodea; family Mantidae; genus Mantis; species Mantis religiosa. The sequence goes on along the minus strand of CM060949.1, from coordinate 170,428,472 downwards.
CTGAGTTATAGATAGCTGGGAGGGTCGAAGAATATATTTATTCATTGTAGTATCGGTAGACGTACCAGAATTGTTCATTAATACTGGAGGATAAGCGAACGTAGATTGTTGTGGTGAGAGTATAGAATGACCTTGATGACTAGTAGGCATCGATGAATTACAATTAGCTTGTGAAGTAGATTCATTTTGATATACAGTAAGCATTGCTGCTCGAACAAGTTGGCTGGTAGTTTTTTGAGCCATTGTAGAATAAGCGATACGTAGTGGTAAATAATAACCCACTACACACAGGAAGCACAATCACAAATACTATATATGTATGTGTACATTAATTATGCTAAATTAAAGTAATACGAACGTAGCACTCGTAAAGAGACAGAGGGTGGGATGTTCACTACCGTCCCGCTCGGCGAATACTCTGCGACTCTTACCAAATCTTAAATTCTCCACTCTGGGGCTCTGTTTTGGTTACAGCTTAAGTATGTAAGGCCAGCGCTTAATCGGATAGGTCAATAAAATTTTATTGATGAACATTTTTATAAAATTACTTCAGTCACCTTCAAAATCCTCTCCATTACATGCGATGCACTTGTCAAGTCTCTTTAGCCACTGTTGGAAGCAAGTTTGGAACTCTTCAAGTTTGATATTGTTCAGTGCCCTTTGGGAAGCTGTTTTTCCCGCCGCCACATCGTCATAACGCTTCCATTTTAGCTCTTTTTTTTTTCTTTCGTGGAAATAGGAAAAAGTCGCACGGGGCTAGGTCCGGCGAATACGGAGCGTGGTGAACCATAGACCACCTCTGAGATGCCAAATAGTGCTTCACCCGTTAGGCTGTGTGTGCTGGAGCGTTGTCGTGATGCAGAAACCCGTCACCTGATCGCCAACGTTCCGGGAGTTTCCTCCTCACATCCTCTCGCAGACGCCTTAAAATATCCAAGTGAAGTGCTGGTTAACAGTCTGACCAGGGAGTAGGAATTCCCGATGCAGAATTCCACGAATATCAAAAATGACAATGATCTTCGTCTTCACATTTGACCTCACTTTCCTTGCTTTTTTTTTTTAAGGCAGTCCTCCACTGCCTTGACGTTTGCTTGGTTTCTGGGTCATACCCGTAACACCAATTCTCATCCCCTGTAATGACTTTCATCAGGAAGTTTGGACCACGTGCAATCTCTGTTTTCATGTACTGACACACATGTCATTGCATGGTTTTGTGCTCCTGTGTTAGAAGGCGCGGAACAAATTTAGCAGCAACCCGTCTCATGTGCAAATCCTCCCTCAAAATCCGCTGGCACGAGCTCCTACTAATTCCTGTCGCTGCTGAAATTTGGTCGATCGTTTGGCGACAATCCTCGTTGATCTTTTGGTGGACCTTTTCAGTGTTCTAATTTTCGCGATTTTGAAGGACGTCCAGAACGAGCTTGGTCTTCAACACACCCCACCACATTTAAAACTCCCAAACCACTCGAAAACCTGTGTGCGGCTCATAGTGTCCTCCTGGAAAGCTTCGTGAGGCATTTGGTGTTTCCTCGTTGCAGGTTTTAAAGCAGGAAACAAATTTCACACACTCTTTGTTCTTTTAAAGTTGTCATAACGACTTCGCAGAGGTAAACCGCCAACAGTCAGAGAAACACAATACCACACTTGCACGTTCAGCTCTATACTAACGCCGTCTGCACAGCTGTTTCATGAAGGTCTCTGCTAACAACATTTACCGTGAGAACCCTGCACTACGTCTACGAGTGGCAGCGCCCTCGGAGTCCGGTTTCTTTTGGACCCCCCTCGTATATATATATGAAAACATTGCGGTTTTCTCATGCTTACGTTTTCCTACATGTATCTCAAGGAATCATGAAATCGATTGCTTGGAGACTTCCGGTGTTGTTTGCAACACTGAAAATGAAACTGCAGACCAATTAATCTATGGTTTGTATAAACTTTTACAGAAATGCCTTTATAAAATTAGGGACCAGAGTTCTTTCCACGATGCCGTAATTGCTGTAGTTATGTTTGAATGAGCGGGAAACGACTACTAAAAATCTGTGCTTTATTATTTCTTCTTAGTTGACAATGGGAAAAATAGGGCTTTTATTACCAAAACTAGGATTCTGTAGCTTTAGCTTTTAATTCGTTTTTGTTCTGTGCTTTGTATCCTTCTCACACATCGTGACATCATTTTAAGTGATATTAAGATTGATGTGATGAACTTTTGTACTTATCTTTCCAATAATTATTTCTATTAAGGAGATACATCGTTGCAAATTCGCCCAAAACCTTACAACAATCCCAAATTTAGATCTTTTTGTCTTAAAGTTAATATAGACATATTTCAATAATGTACCGATTTTTTTTCTAGCGGCACAGCAGAAAACATCACTTGACTATTCGTGTAACCCTACACCTGCTTCGTAGCTTCTATTACGTAATTTTAACCTCAGATTTTACAGATTCCATATTTTACACATTTTCCTAACTTCAAAATGTTTCACAGGATGCAGTTTTCTGTTAATCTGTATGCAATTCTAAACATGCAATAAACTGCATATTACGTTTACCTATTTACATTTGTTGTCTTTTTGTGATTTGTATTGAAATGGATTTGCTTACTTCTTACTTAAAACACTTACGAAAATAAAAATGGTTAAACAGGCATGACTATTTTTTCCCTTCGTTGATATGAAAAGACAAAAATTTCACATAGGTACAGGTCATTAATAGGTTAAATGGGTGCAAAAGCTTATACCCGGAGCATTAATTTATAAAATTACAATATGTGGGACATCTTGAAAAGCTCCTGTAGTTTAGACCTAAACTATCAATTCCTCAGAAACTATTGGAACTAGGAAGTCGAAACTTGGTATTATTCCATTCTTAATCGATCACAAAAATAAATGATATAAATTTTAAAAAAATCTAATAAAACCTTCAGAAATTTCAATTTTCACCTTTAAACCCCCACCCCAAACCCGTTTTTTGTTTTTTGACTTAGTTAATTACTGCACACCTTTCTGCACATTATGGTTGTTACTTAGTGAGGTGGATTTACTATGTATTTTAATTATAGGACAATATCTGCTCTTTTAACTTGCTGGAGCCATTTATGAAATTTGGAATAAGTGTAGAACCATTTCGCACATGGAACCACAAAATAGTATGTGTTTATCGAATTTGTTGCAGCATACGTTGCGATGTTTGTCATTTTGTTATAGTGCATTTATAGAGCATTTTAAGAGCCATTTTACTAAAATTGTGTATTTGTAACAGTTTACTTAGAACATTTTTAGTTCCTGTTTAAGTGTCTATTTTGCCCATTTTAGTGTCCTTTTGCCTGCATATTTCACATATGTTTAGTGCCTATAAATCCACTCCCCAATTATAAATCAGGATCGGCTACGGGCTTGAATACATCTCCCAGCATAACCAGTAAGTAATTTTAAAAGTACTGTAATATATTTATATTATATACGAGAATTTAATTCTATAGTGTAATTTATTATTACGTGCATATTTCCCTCCTGAAACTGCGCGGGACTGAGTTTTGTCTCTTCTAGTGTTGCAATCCTATATACCGCGACAAGTTTATAACGCGTATGTAAGGGATGTCCCAACAACTCTTGTTATTTCGGGCTTCTACCGTACTTTTAAGTTTCTACTAAGCTACAAAGCTACACTGCAAAATGCTAATTTTTCTGTACTGTGAAACCATAAAATGTTCAGCATATCGTGACAAAATGCTATTTAAGTCATTGCTGCTGTCAGCCGGTAATAAACATTAACCTTTCACATAAACAGAAGAATGCAAATCTAAGACCCACCTCAGGGCGTGGGTAACACTGTGTATTTCTGATGTAATCGCCCTTGCGTGCTTCAAACTAAAGACTTCGTTCATGCTACCATCGACACATTAGATTTCACCACTCACGATGGCCGTCAATATCTAAATTACGGCTCTTAACGTCATGCCATCGAACAAGCAACAACAATTTGTTTATATACATAATAAAGAAAACAGAGGACACTGAAGTTCGTTTGTTGGTGGAAGAGTTCGCCAGGAATAATTTAATTATTAATGCACTGAAGAGTCAAGAAGGATGTATAGATCGAGTCAAACTAAGAACTTCAATGCCATGGCCGGGATTTGTACCACAGATTTCCTGGATTCCGTCCAGTCGATCTTACACATTGATGAAATTTGGTCCAAAGTACTGATTATAGACCGTCGTTACGTAATTAAGTAAGAGCTCCAGAACTTCCTGGAGTGCGAAAGGAACATTTTAAGACCAAAATGTTCTGTTTCACATATGCTCGATTGGAAAGCTTATTAGGAAATACTTCGCTAATGGAAATTAATTGTTCTTTCACACTAGCCGTGTGTAAGACGCACTATGAAAGGGTAGAGCCAGACTGAAAAATGCAATGCTATGGCCGGGATTTGAACTATGGATCTGCTGGTCTCCGTCCAGCCGCTATAAACCATTGAGATACTATGGCCAACGTGCCAACGTCACATTAAATTCTCCAGAAGAACCTTGATTGAAGTCCCGGCTAAGGCATTGAATTGTTCACTCTTGCTCTACCCTTTCACTTTGCTAGTCGTCAAGAAAGTATTTCTCTTTACGACTAATGTTCAAACACCGAAAAACTGTACCGATCCACGAGTCCTTCTACAATCCGCTAAATTTCGATACCAAAGGAACATGTCACACTCTTAGACGCATAAGTTGACATGGACTAATTTCGAAGTTACAGAAACATGCAACTCCTGTGACCAGTTTGTTTATTATTACTTTATTTTATTATGCTCCCTCGTATGAACGGTAGATCCGCAATGGGACTGATACTCACTAAGGTGTTAACTGCGAAAAGTAAACTTGAATCAAAGCCTTTAAATGACGACATTTCAGGTCTTATTTTAGAATCGAAGTATACGTATCTATAAATTAACGTAGCTGAAAGTAAATTAACGAGCACTCTAATTGCAGTCATTAAAATATATTTTCGAAAATACTAGACGAATATTTCTCTTTGCACCAGCATTTGATACAGGTTATTTTACATCCTAAGTTCGGCACATTAATAGTACTTTCTATTGGTGGTCTTTTGAATTCACTTATAAATCACTCGCACTGCCATTGTCGTCTGGCTATTCCAAGCAACCGCGATCTTAATACATTAAAAGCTATGAGACGTATTTCAAATTCGATTTCTTTGTGTATATACAGATACACCCATACACTCAAAACACCCACAACTATCAAATTTGTGTTGAGTTTATTGATGTAACATATTTGTCTTACACTAAGAGCTACTTTATATATTTAAGAAACGATTTCTATAATCTCACTCTAATAACTTCAAAAGCTCATCCTATGGAATATTTTAAATACTGATGAAGCAGATATTCAGTTGAGAAAAACGAACTGGAATATTTGTACATATAACTATCTTATATATTAAACATAAAATATTATACAATTTACTTAATGTGAATAATATTAAAGCTAGTTGATCTACGTGAACCAAGTATTGTAAAAACAATTAAAGAAATATAAGAAAACTGTAAAAAATATATAGAAATAAAACTCGATAACTTCCGCTAAAATTTACTTTTACTTCCACTTTCTTCCTATGTAGCATATCAAAATACCTATACAAAAATGACGTTAGATTTAAAGAGTCACACATTCACAGTTGTAATCTTTCACAACTGTTGCCCAATTTTTACCGAATGTTTCCCTTAAAATACTCTCTTAACGCCACTCGTGAAATTATTTCCTCACCTCTGCAAATAAGGTGATGGACATCTGCCTTATATTCTAAAGGTCCCGAATGCGAATCTAGAAGTGAATTACCTGAATGTTATATTTTGTTCACCCTTATCATGAAAGATGAGTGTCAGGTAACACTTAGCCCTAGGTTCCCTACACTCATTTGAATATCATTACACGTATTTCATTAAAAGCCCGATATCGCGTCTGCCTCGCGTTCAAGAGGTCCCGAGTTCGAATGTCGGACAGGGTGAGTTACCTGGATAAGTTTTTTCGGGGTTTACCCTTATTCTGAACGACGAATGTCACTAAATTCCAAGCTCTATGAACCCTGGGCTGAGCATCATTTCACCCATTCTATTCACCGTCCTGCATGACTTAACACTGCAGGACGTCAATTACACAAAAAGTTAAACAAGAATGAAACAACTGGTTTTCGCTGTTGAAATGGTACTGAATCAAGGCGCGTTCAGTTCCAGGGTATAGCAGAACTAATTAATTTCAAATACAGGAAGTAAACATTTTGAGAAGCAATACAACTAATAAGAGGCATTATAGACGATTGCTTGTGACTACAGAAATACAATGAATCGTATAGATCTTTGTGAGAAATCTCATCACTAGTTCGTTCTATTGCAAATTAAGCAAACTATATTACTTAGGATAACCTTGGTATCCTAGGTCAAAGTTAATCAAATTTGTACACACGCTGTGTATGCATTTTCCACTAAAGCTAAGGGCAACTTTAGTAACACAAGTTTGTTGTTAAAAGCATAAATTAATCATATTTGGCTACCAATTCAGCAACTATACATGTGACCAGCACTTCATCTTATTCTGCTTATTATTATTATCATCGTTGCATTGTATCTCTTCATCTTAAAACGGTGGTCGTCTTCATTCTCATTTCCTCCCATGAAAGGTTTTGGTGATAAAAGAACGCTAAGCACACTTAATACTAAAAAAAGGAAAGAAATCCGTTCTAAAAGCTTTGCTGCAAAATATAGTTATTTGAAATTATGAAGTGTCAATAAACAAAATGTATTTTGGATATAAAGTACAGTGCTGTTAGGTTAAGCACCGACGACCGCGACAGTTGCCGTGGCTCGGCGTTCACCGCTTGCTCGCTGATACTCGGGAGCTGTAACTCGCGGAATTAAAATCTTCGTAACTTACTTACTGTGCTATATTAATTACAGAAACCGGTACTCAATCTAATCACAATACGTGCTGAAAGTGCTGTCCATTTTGTGCTATATGCAAGTCACATCGTCGTAAAGAAACGTGCATTCACTTTCATCAATTCCACTGCACCAGTCATACCAATTTGCTTACGAATGTTTTATTTAAGATCATCTAAGGTATGAGGACTATTTGCGTACCCTTTACCTTTTATTGCTGTCCAAGAAATAAAAGTCTAAATGTGTTCGATCAGGGGACCGGGACAACCATATTCCGCTGTTTATAATTTTATTGTCAATGATACGGCGGATCTGCCATGGATACCCCAGTATTATGCGCGGTCGCATTATTCTGATGAAAACAAACATTTAATCTTTCAGGAATATATCACTTCTTACACAGTGTACCTTAAATGAACTATACAAAAACTATACAAAACTAAATTTTTGTTCTGCATTGATGTACCGAGAAGTGAAATAGAACGCAAAGGAAACAGTACACATTTGATCTGTTAAAACTTTTGTGACTTTTACTTTGTTAAAGATCTTTATGCAGAGAGAAATTGTCGAATATGCCAAGGAGCATAGTTGAAGACATCATCCGAGGATACAGAGAAAAAGCAGAGTCAAATCTTCCTCAAAAATTTGAGGTCCATAGAAGCTGAGTCAGAGAAAGAAGAGATTGCTTACGAGAAACATAATAAGTAATCCTAAAATAAGTGAGACAAAACAAACGACCCCATTTTGTAAAACTAAAAGATGTGCACTCAGAAACGGAGTTGTTCTTTTTTTGTTTTCTTTTGTTTCTTTCCTGCTTTCTTTTTAATTACGGATCGCTACAATGCAAGGGCGGCGACAACAAAGCCTTACGTAAACAAAACTAACAAGGAAAAAAGGCCACAGATTGCTAAACAATTTGGAAAAGAGACCAGGAATGATGGAGTGATGTAATTGTTGTTAATGAAAGTCCCATTAATGTACTTGATACATGGAAATTAATTGTTCTTTCACACTGGCCGTGTGTAGGCTGAAATATGGGTAGGTACAGTCAGACTGAAAAATTCAATGCCATAGACGGGATTTGAGCTGCGGATCTTCTGTTTGCCGTCCAGCTGCTCTAACCCTTGATTTAATGTCATGTCGGCACGCTTAAGCTATTATGGCCAGCGTGCCGACATGGCATTAAATCAAGGGTTACAGCGGCTGGACGGCAACCAGAAGATCCGTGGTTCAAATCCCGGCTATGACATTGAATTTTTCAGCCCGACTCTATCTTTTCATAATTGATACATGTTTGGCGCAGACCGATACGGAGTTGAAAAGACTTTACACCCTACAGTAAAACATAAAGACGGCAATGATATGCTATCAGGATATATATCAGCAGATGGAGTGTGAAATTTATTGAGAATCCCATAACTATCAGTTCCTCAACATTGCTAGAAGAAACCTTCGTCAGTGTGCGGACATATTAAGTATAAGAAATAATTTTATCAGGATAATGATAATGCACATGAAGGTACTAAGTTTAATGTATAAGTACCATGTGCAATGTACTCTTGTTCCACAACTTGTAACTTTCCCCTTGGCCAATCTTCATCTATTAAAATACTTAACTGATAATTTCTGGACAATTCGAAAATAAACCAACACCCGAAAAGTATCTATCAGACAAGAAGTAACTACAAATTTCCATTTATCTCAGTTTGTTTCTTTCGACAGAATTTTATCTGTATGTTATCTTCGTCTGCCGGCTCTTGGTTTTCACATTGCCCGCCTATCAGTTCCTTTTGTGTAAACAAGCCGCGCGATCGTAGATAACACGTTCGCGACACTGCTCCCTCCTCAAGGCTGGTCGTCCCGAACAACACCATCGTAGCGGGCCATACGATCCAGGTGTACCACCAACATCTTCCCTCGGGGCACACTCTGGATGCGGTAGACCACGTCATTGATCCCCTTCACCACCCGGTACGGTCCTTGCCAAGGCTGTTGAAATTTGTCGATTGTTCGGTTTGCTCCCAGGTCTCCTCCTGAAGTACCAGCGTGCACTTCCCCCAAGACCTCCGGGACCTTACTTCGGGGATGTACCAATTGTTGTCTCTGCATATTCCCACCTGGCGAATCCCATACCCGGAACAGCACGCCCTCTCTGATCTTCAGCGAGTCCCATTGGGCCCAGTACGACTTATAGGTGGCTCTCCTCGGTACGATGTCCTCCCTGATTGGTCTTGACCCTGCCTCCGCTTTCCTCAAGAGTGGTCCCAAGTCTGCGTCCGCCAGCTGCTCCCTCCTCCGGCCTGCGCTCTCCCAGCCATCCGCAGGCAATGCCGTGACTACTCGGGCTGCTGCGGCACGCTCCTCTTCCACTCTTGTGCACTGGCCGCACTACTCTGGGAAGGGTCTTCGGGACACGACTTCTGCGTTACCCTGGTTCTTCCCTCTACGATGTTCAGGGGTGAAGTCGTAATCCTGCAGCCTCTGAACCCAGCGTGCTGTCTGACCTTCCAGGTTTCTAAAGCTCAGTAGCTAGATTAGGGCCAAGTGTTCAGTCCTCAGGTGGAATGGCTGAACGTACAGATACTTGTGGAAATGCTCCAAGGCCTTTACTACTGCCAGTAACTCTCGCCGTGTGACGCAGAAGTTCTTCTCTGCCTTGGCTGAAACCGCGCTAGTATCGTCACAGCAGTTGTCGAACCTTCTCGAGCTGTTCTGCGGTCTGGTGATCAGCCGCCCTCTCCAGTTTGCCTTCTAGCCGGGACCCCCGGTGTTGCGTTAGCACCGGCACCTGTGTCTTGTCAATTGCTGTCACGATGACCACGTGCTCTCACGTCCCAATCTCCGTTCAGGCCTGTACGTCGTGATCGATGTCCGCTAGGTTAAGCAGCCTCACTGGCACCTCTCGGCACGGCAACAATGTTCTTCATTCGCTGTCCTTCCAGTCGCACCGTCACCAACACCTCCTGTCTCGCGGGAACCCACGTCTTCCTTCAAGATGACCCTGTAGATTCCAAGGCGTTCTTCGGATTGCCGAAGTATGAACTTTCCTCCATTGAGCCGCAGGACCTTCCTACCGTCGCTGACCGTCGAGGTCATCCAGTCCCATTATAACCTTCTCAGCCATCTCCGCGACGAACACACATTGAAGCAAAGCACTCCGTCCCAAGGTCAACTGCAGCAGAGCCTCCCTCTGTACGGGCAAAGTGTCGCCCGATGCCGTCACTAGCTGTTATGATCGGCTTGGATTCCTCGTCGGAAAACCCTTGGCCACGTCAGGTCTGATGCTGGTCACGGCTGTCCCGGTGTCTACGAGTACGCGGCATGGCTTCCCTCTGACCTAACCGTCCGCGATGAGGCTGTTACCCATACGTCGGCTGACGGCGCGCTGTGTCACTCGAGGGGATGGTAGTGATGGAGCCGTCGTGCTCCTAACCACGCCGGTCCTTACTGGTTCCTCCGGCTGCTCTTCCTGGTGTCGGTCATCTTCGCGGCCATCGTCGCGCCCATGTTGCTATTTGCAGCTTCCGTCTTCGTTGTTAATTCTGTCTTCAATTCTTCCATGTTGTCGGTGATGTTGTCGTCCAGCTTCCTGATACCAATTGTGACTTTGTGGGTTCCTAGAATTAAAAGTCCAATTTGCCGGAATTCTAAATGTTCTTTATTTGCGTAGCAATACACTCCGTAGCAGCAGGATTACATCACATATCACAACACTATCTTCCAAGGTCGGTGACAATAACAAACAGCTCTCGTTACAACACACTCAGCTGTTCTCTGCTTACTCACTCACGTTACACACTTCACAACTCTTGTTACATGTCTTACAACATCTTTGTTCCACAACTTGCAACTTGCCCCTTGGCCAATCGTCACCTCTTTAAATACTTCACTGGTAATTTATAGATTATTCGAAAATAAACTAGAACCCGAACAGTCTCTGTCAGACAAGAAGTAACTAGAAATTTCCATTTATCTCAGTTTGTTTGCTTCGGCAGACCTTTATCTGCATGTTATCTTGTCTGCCGGCGCTTGATTTGCACACTGCCCACCTGTCAGTTCCTTTTGTGTAAACAAGCCGCGCGATCGTAGAGACGGTTTCGCGTCATTACATTCGCCCCGACATAATCAACATCTTAACCAAATAGTGAAATTTTGGAGTGAGCCATATAAATAGAATCAGAGAAATTTCTATCTCTCTTCGAAATTACGCTTACTAGAAGTAAGCAGGATTAAATTACACTCTCAAAGCTTGAATTTAAACAATGTGTGGGAATACACTGTACATATATATTTTTGTTGATCGAATACTTAAGTGACTTATGAAATACTAGCAAATGCACTGAAACTTTTTTGTCAACCCGGTGGCACTTTAGAAAAAAGGCTATTTTGTTATTATTACAAATGAAAAATATTGATCTGTATTTATTTTAATATTAATGCTCACAGCTGTGTTTATTAAAATAAACGTTTGAGTTTGATCTGCACAATTCTGACGGAAAAAGTTTAGGAGTACCTCTATGTTTGGAAGAATTTAGCGGCTGCATAGGCCTCCTCTTTATATTCGCGTTATATAAGTTTTTTATATTAATAACAACCTGTGGTGTTAGTCTTAAGTAATAAGATTCATTGCTTTGCATTTATACAATAATTATTTGAGCAAAAATAATTTAAATACGGAGATATTAGATTATATATCAGATGTTAATATTATTTCGTTACATCTTTTTATTTACATGGAACACTTAACAACAGTGGTTATGAGATGCTGCATAACAAAGTGGCCTGCGAGTTAGCGAGCTCTCATTATCAATTCAAGTAATAATAATAATTATGATGATGATGATGATGATGATGATGATGATGATGATGATGATGATGATGATGATGATGATGATGATGATGATGATGATGATGATGATGATGATGATGATGATGATGATGATGATGATGATGATGATGATGATGATGATGATGATGATGATGATGATGATGATAGCATTTCCATAGCACTGTATTCTTACAGAAATCTGAGGAAATCAGAAATAGGAAATATAAAAGCATTATTAACTAAAATTTTCACAACGGTCGCGAGAAACTTCAGCACAACGCGTAGAAGGGTGTCACACAATAGAGCTACCAAATTAAGCTACACATTTTCACAACATTGCTGAACTACTAAACGCGGTTAACTGTTCTCCGCTTGAAAACAACTACAAACATCCTACCATATAAATTAGAAGTCAAGTTATATGCGCCAGAGACGTGCAAACAAAGGAGGAAAAGCCAATCTTTCCACACTGAAGCATCAAATCGGCTACTTGCGCTCTAGATCACTATTCCTAAATGACAACGTCCGTTGTACTTGCAGGCTAGGAGGTGGTAGTACACCGGTGGCTAGCGGAACCAACATACTCAAATTAATAAGATACTTTTTTTATTTGTTCCATTTAACTCCAATGGGCGGCCGATCTCCTTTGGAACATATGGAATCTGTTAACTCGTATCCGTTGGATTTTAATCATTAGATTAACGCACACATTTGCATTCTCGTTCATACTTTCAGACTCTGGGGAAGATGAGGAATTATCTAGGTCAGAGAAAAATCCCCACCCCACCGCCAGGAATTGAACCCTGGACCCTAGCACGGCAGGCAGCTGCTCTACTGCATGACCTACATGTCCAGCCAAGATACTTATTATATTAAGAAACGCGCAACTTATTTTAAGAACGCGAATGACTCACTTCAATTGTTTTCAATTCGCAACAAGAGAATCTTTATGTGCTTCTTTCATTTGTTTCTTTATTTTTTCCTAAAATAACATTCTAATTAACACTTGTATTTATTCAGATTACCTTCACGCATTTCTTGAGGAGGATAATTTTGACATGTGCTTTACGATAGGAATATTCCCACATAAGACCACGTCAATATTGGTGAAGACATTATCAAGTGTATGACATGCTCTGTGACGTCAATCTGGCAAGCGAAATTGCTCATTGCCCGGCAATAACATGTAGCATACACAAAATAACACAACCTGATGCTCAACGCCAGTTAAAAGTCGATTAAAAATTGCAGTTCATTGCATCCACATGGTTTTCTCTGTTCACCTATTTACAGCTTATTCGTATACAATTTTATTCCATTTTCCACTGCAGGTATAAAAAAATACAACAGACTAAGGTAATAGTCAACATTTCTATAAAACCGAAAAAAACCGAAACACTTCCATAATCTTTGCAGGACAATGAGATGAAACAAACAGCTACTTCTCGTTCGAAAAGCCATAAGCATTCGAAAGTTAAAACCAATTACAAGCAAAATAGGTAAGGAAAGGCGAATGCTGCATCAAATGTTGTGGTTGTTGTTGTTGTTGTTGTTGTTGAAATTTACGTACTTTAATTTTTTAAGTCACATCGGACGATAAATGGAATGGATGTAATAATGTTCAAATGGGCCCAGGGTCCATGGAGCTTAGGCAGTCCATGAAGAGCGAACTCTGACGAAAACCCCGACCTGTTCAGAAATTTCCCCCATACGTGACCCTCACCCGTCAGCTTCCCAACAGCATAAGGCACTGAGTGCTGGGAGGAGTCAGCACATTCCTAACGGGTAAGAACCTTCTCAAAATCCACCGGACGCCCTAGAACGAGTGACGAAACATTCGAGCGTACACCGGGGAGTTGTGTTCGAAGTCAAAGAAAGAAAAGAAAAATCAATTGTAAAGCGAAGTGTGCAACTTGAAATACCTAAGCCAACAGTTTAAAATGTGTTACATAAGCAGTTATGGCTTCAGTCTTACAAAATTATACATTCCTCTATCTACCACTTCCTATCTGCTTCATGTTAATCAAAATCATACGGACATGTGGAAAAAATAGGTTGATTATACAAATCTTGTAAATGAAGCGGGAATAGGATATAATAGGTTTTAGGCCAAAACCTACCGCCAACCTCAGCTCACGACGGACATGATGATTGAGATATCAGGAGCCGAGGGGAGTACGAGTCAACATAGCGTGTCCCTCAGGCCAAAGAATGTGGTTTTCCCAAATTGGCGGCGGTCGGCAGATAGGCTTGGGTCTCTGTGGACACTTGTGCCACGGAGTTTTGTTGTAGGACATATTAGAGCGTGTGTCAAATCTTGTAAGGACTGGTTGCTTTTAAATTCTCTTATTTTATTGGCCAAATTATACAATATACCTTGCAGAAAAGTATACAAACTGTGCAAAATTTACTCTCAGAGCTCGTACCTCCCTTTAGAAGTATCTTAAGGATGCTATAATTTAATCATAATCGCTATACTTAATTCTTCCAAAAATAAAATGTTTGAGAAGCTTAGGAACTAAAAATATCCTGGGAGAGGTGATATATTCGTGTCGTAGCCCTGGAAGGCACTGAACAGAAACACCAGGTTCGATGTTCAATTTGTGTTTGAACCAGCTATCGTGCCATTTGTGCTGCACCGGCATACCAAATGTACGAGCATACGTCAAATATGAGATGGAAGCTGAATGAAAGGTTAGATAAACACCCACTACAATTTTAATCCACGGATCAAGAACAGAAATAAAATTCTTTTCACCTTCTAATTGAGAATATTCTCCTTAACCTAAACTTATACTTAACGTCTTGGTATGTATCGGCAAACCTCTACCATCTTATGATGCATATAACATGCTGTCACCTAATATGATGTGCAGTGTATAGTATTACTGCAAGCAGTGCCGCTATTATTTTATTTTCTTTGCGGCAGAGAAATAGCTAATCACGGTCTATATGCGTTGGAAGTTAGCTTCTGCCTCTTAAAAGAACATTCAAATGTATAGCGATTAGTGCATACAGTTTGTGGAAGGCGCCAAAAATATCCATGACAAACAACGCAAAGATGGGCCCATTACAGCGACATTTGAGGTGTCATTCAGTTAGCAATATTGTGGCGGAAGCTGTGAGCGTTATACAGAGCAAACAACAAGATGAAATTTGTTGATACACATATGTCACCAACTGATAGGAATGCAGTTAGTCAGGTAAGTCAAAATATTATAAAACCTTCCAAAGTTGTCTGAGTATTAATATTTACCTAATATTTAGTAACTGCTTAGATGGAATATTCTTCCTTTTCAATTGTATTTATATTAATAGTAGACATTTACGGTGTTCAACCATTGCGCTGTGCAGTACTCGTGGATTTTGACACGTCTGTAATTGTAATGTTGGAGCCATTCACTACAAAGAGTTTCATAAAAGACACTACAATTTCAATATCTGCGCTAAATATATAAGCCTTGAATATTGTGGCTATGTGGGTTTGCAAAATTAAAGCTCTAGTTTGCAGAAGTTCAAACTGCTCTTTATTTCCGTAGAAATACGTTTGTACACGCCTTTGCAGAAACGGAATTACGTAACATACACAAATACAAACTTCAAGGTCAACTGCCACACTACTACAAACAAAAGAGTTCACCTTCAGATCACAGCTGCACGCAGTCCAATTACAACTGTTCCCCTGAGTTGACATCAGTAGCACTTTTATATCTCCACTCATTGTTCTAGAAATTATTGGAACGATCTGTAACAATCAAGAAAGCGAACCTTCCAGTCATCTATGTCTCTTTCTTTCTCTGTTTCTACAAGCTTTTATCTCCTCGGTGCACTATCTGTCTCTTTGCGCAAGACGGCCACGCCTGTCGCAGCAATGCCACGCGACAATATGAAGAAAGCCTTCTACGCTCCACGTATAAAATGTATATACTGGGAAAAGAATAGAATCTAAATTTATCCACAAAGAAAACAAAGACAATGGAATATCGAGGAAACTATCCTCTAAGATAACAAATAAGCATTGAAAATAAATGCCTGGAACATCTCTCGAATTTCAGCTATTTGAGCTGCGATATAAGCTTCGAATTAGACAAAGACATGTAGAAAACAAAATAGACAAATTTCAGCATATATGTGCGGAACTATAGCAAGAACATTGAAAAACAAAGCAAGGAAAGAAATAAAGTTAAAATTTCATAAAACGATGGCAGTTCCAGTACTCAAGAATGGAAGCTAGTCCTGCATGTTAAGATCCACGCAGCAGAAATGAGGTTCCTAAGAAGAGTTAAACCATGTACTAGACGAGATTTAATAAGAAACGCAACTTTTCTAGAGGAACCAGGCATATATAAATTACAGGACAAAACAGAAGAAAATATACAGAAATGGAAAGAACATATGAACAGAATGGATGAAGACAGAAGACCAGTTTTAATAAGAAAATATAATCCTCGTGGAAGAAGAGATGTAGGTCAACCCTAGGAAAAGATGGGAATAGCTGATAGAATGCGAAGACGGAACAGGCAGAAATGGAACACGAAACTGAATTAAATAGTTGTTTTTGTTGTAATTGCAATTACTGTATTCGATATCACTTTATTTCCTCTTCTTTCTCCTCCTCCTCCTCCTCCTCCTCCTCCTCCTCCTCCTCATCATCATCATCATCATCATCATCATCATCAACACCAGAGATAATGCTTAGGTCTGCAGACTCAAATATTGTGTGACCATCTTCCTGGACATTAACTTACCTGTGATTTATACTTAGCTAATCTTTAGAGAGTTTGTGTTGCTCTATTCATGAGATCGTTGTATCTCCATTTTAAGCTATGTGTACGATAACTACATTACACTCACCAAATATATTTTTCATTGCTTAATTCCTAACTATTGTATCTCTTTTACACATATTCTTGTTTCATGACTTCGGTGATTGACCTGTTCGGCCCTGCCGTCCACCTTAACATTCGTCCTCCTAAGGATCCGTTTCCTTTGGGCTTATATTCTAATTCCATTTTTGAAAGCATGCTTGAATCCATTCCAATAAGGTAGTTCAATTTGTGTTTATTACTTTCTATGGTGTTTCCTATAGTGCAAGTATTTATATCTTCAATTACGTCGAGGCCGCGCCGTGGCTGAGTGCTTAGACCACAGGGCTTTTATCAAAGAGGTCCGGGTTCGTTTCCAGACGACCGCAAAGTAAGATTTGTGATGGACAACGCGGCGCTGGGGCGGGTTTTCGCCGGGACCTCTAGTTTCCCCCGTCATTTCATCCCAACGGTGCCCCATCTTCATTTCGTGGATTATCTGTCACAGCCTGCAGTTCCGTATTTATTAAAACCGGGCGCTAAAGACTACACATACAATTCTCTGTGTCTTTATTAGTTAATCTATTCCATCCTGTTACACCCTTAACTGTTCTCAAAAAATTTTATCTCACCTGCTTTAATATGCTGTTTAACTTTCTTAGTTAAAACCATACTTTAACATGCATATAATATAAATTTATAAAATGTATACACTTTGTATTTTCTTTTTTAACTTCTATTAGTTCCACATATATATTGATACCTGAGGACTTTGTGTAACGTATTATCACTTACGTAACATATTACACACAAGATAATTGGAAGATTTCTCCTGCTTATTTGATCTTTCATTATTGTTCTTGCTCTTATTGGCGCTTTTCCTGAAAATGCCACCATTATCACTTGATTTACTGAAATTTTTAGCTTATACTCCTCTAGTATTTTATCCAACATGATATATATATATATATGGGTTACTGTAAATTATTTTCTGTTTTATCCATTACACAAAAGTCGTTTGCATGTATTAATACACTAAGATTTGTGCTTCAATCAAATAGTGAGCCTTCTACCTTACAATGATCTTTCCATGCTCTTATGGCTTTACAATGTGTGTGTTTACACATACACTATATACACACATGTATACATATGTATGGTAATATATAATATTCTACATGGCCACATTATGGCTGAGTGGTTAGACGGTTCGATCCCAGGCGACCGCAAAGTGGGATTTGTGGTGGACAACATGGCGCTGGGATGGGTTTTCTCCGGGTCCTCTAGTTTCCCCCACCATCATTCCAACAATTGATCCATGATTAATATGTTCATCATCCCAGGCGCTGTGCCGACCCCTCAACCCTGGTATTTCTGGTCAAATGCTACGGCTCACTCGCTCTGAGGGAACTAGAGCGACTCCTTGCGTTAGCATTGGTGAGAAAGTGAGAAAAACATATTCTACAGTACACACCTAATAATTTCGGACATATGATGTGATGAGTTTTTAAGATATTTTCATCATTCCTCTCTAATTAAAGTCTCGGAGTCAAATTTTAAAGTTGGTTTTAATGTCATTTACATAATTTTATTGGTATCAGTTTAAATACTCCTAATTGTTCCGTTTATTTTTTTGAGGCTGTTAATTTTATTATTCGTACTAGAATTCATTCTGCAAGAAATAATGTTTCCCAGATATTTAAAAGTAACTGTCTTTGGGTTTATTACTACTTTTTAGAATTCATCTTCCTTTCTTTGTCACTTTTTCTTCTCCTTATTTTTTTTGCCCGCATAATTTTTTTCAGATGTGTATTTTTGGAAATTAGCGTTCATATTAATGTCCTAATCATAAGTGAAAGAAACTATATAACATACTCACTGTTTTATAGTCCCGTTTACATTTGTTACTATAGAGCGGTCATATTGATCTCCAGGCCCTACACCATTGTTACCAGTTCGCCAGAGAACATCTATGGTGACGACCCAAATTTATTCACTGCGGGATACGTCACGTCAGCTTGTTCTCAACAGGGGCGCCGTTGAATTTTATGAACCCCTAGGGACTACCGCACTTCATCCTAGCCAGAAGGGATTTGGCTTCCATGCACCTGAAAGGAGTAAGGAGATGTGTTACTCAAGTGATCCCAAGAATTGGCTAATCCTGAATATCATATCGCTTGTTCCCGACGTACTTGAAATCCCCTCCAGACGGATCAGAATATCGATATGACCTGGAACTTATATTTCTCTGTGAAGAAATGTCGCGAGTACACCGCAGTAAAACGTAACGAGAATCTCCCTTGTATATTTTCTATCACTATATTATATACCAAAAGCCGTTTACTATTTAAATGCTATCATTTAGTTCCCTTATTTACCCATATGAATTATCTATTTTTGCTTTCCTACTTCTTCATTTAATCAAGATAAGCATCTATAGAGACGACGCTGTTACATAATTCTTTGCAGGTGAAATGATAACAGGGGAATATGTTACCGTTGATAGATGACACAACTAAATATTTAAGGAGCTGGCCCCAATGTAATGGCTTTAATATTCCGTTTTGTTTAAACAGGAGTAAGAAAAACGAAATATCTTATATCCTCACGAATTTTTTTATGAACCAGTCAAATCTTACTTCTCAACCTATTTCATATGCATTGAAGAAATGTATTAACTCCGTCTTTGTTGATATAGCGGCAATGCAGTCATTTCAGCAGTAGTCTAATCAACACTATAATCAATAGCGTAATCGGTAAAGACGTGATTGCTCTGTGATGGCTCCCGAATACTGTAACTTTGTGGGTTCGTAGAATTAAAAGTGCAAGTTGCAGAAATACAAATAGTTCTTTATTTCCACCGAATTACTGTTAGTACACTCACCAATTGCGTACCACAGACAAGCATGTAACACTCACAACTACCTAACACTCACAATTACAATGCACACTCGCTACTCAGCGCCGTGCAGTACAAATCTCTCTCTCGAACCGACTAAGAACACCTGAGCCGTCAAATGCGTAGCTTATATAGAGATCGCTGCATCTCGAAGTTTCACCCGCCTCGGTAGCGTATTGGTAGAGTGCCTGCCTCACGTTCAAGAGTTTCCGAGTTCGAATCTCAGCCAGGGTGAGTTACCTGGATAAGACCTTTGCCGGGGATTTACCTCATCCTGAAAGAAGAATGTCGGGTAACTCTAAGCTCTTTGGACCCCGGGCTCATTTGAAAATCATTTCACCCATTCCATACATCGTCCGATATGACTTAACGTTGGAGGACGTAAATTACACACACACAAAAATCGAAGCTTCGCGGATCGAAACAATCATACCGATTGTTCCAGACGTCACGGGGAGCGGAAAAAGACGGTACAGTGATACTTTTCTAACCATCCGCTCAGTGAGTGCCACACAAACGTATGGGTAGGCGCGGCCTGAATGCTTACCGTCCCCCACCCAGCTGTCAGTTGGTCGTGCCTTTCGATAATTGGGTGACACTGCTCCCTCCTCAAAGCTGGTGGTCCCGAACAGCACCATCGTAGCGGACAAGGCAATCCAGGTGTACCACCAACATCTTTCCTCGGGGCACCTTCTGGATGCGGTAGACCACGTCGTTAATCCTCTTCACCACCCGGTACGGTCCTTGCCATGGCTGCTGAAGCTTCGTGCAGCGTCCCTTGGTCCGGGTACTGCGGTACAACCAGACCAGGTTAATTTGCTGGAAACCTTGGCTGTTGGCCTGCCAGTCGTATCGGGTCTTAATGCGGTCGCTGGAATTCTGGATATTCTTCTGGATGTTCTGGATGCTCATCTCGTGCATGTCGTGGAGATAGTCCACCGTGTTCTCCACATACTCGGTCGCCGCCTGTTTCGCTTCCGGAGGGCTTCCAAAAGCCAGATCACAAATGAGGCGTAACTCTCGGCCGAACATTAAGCTGGCTGGCGTCATCCAAGTTGTGTGGTGTGTAGACGAGCGGTAGGCCAGCAAGAACAGTGGCACCAGACGTCCCAGTCTCGCTAATGGCTGGCCACGACTTTCCGCAGATGTTCTTCTAAGGTCTTGATGTACCTTTCAACCATGCCATCCAACTGGGGATGTAGAGGTGTTGTGCATGTCTTGTTAACCCCAAGTCCTTCTAGTGTCTCCTTCATCAGGTTGAACTCAAAATTGGTGCCCTGGTCACTGTGCAGCTCTAACGGCACCCCAAATTGGCAGAACACTTGATCCACGTGGCACTTTGCGATTATCTTTGGCTCTCAGCGTCTGCTCTGAGCCTCAGCCAGTAGTAGCGCTGCCGTAGTTTCTCAATCGTTCGGTTCGCTCCCAGGTGCCCTCCTGAGTACCGGCGTGCACTTACTCCAAGGCTTCCGGAACCTTACTCCGGGGAAGTACCAACTATGCTATCCGCGTCTTCTTATCGCGTGGTTCCCATCCTTGTGCAGTGGGGGGGGGCAGTTTATAATGTAGGTACTGTGCAATGGTGAAAAACCCGAGAGGCCCGGGTTCTGGTTCAACGGGTCCAGGACTAATGGGAGTAGAACCTCAGGCATCACCCGGAACAGCACGCTCTCTCTCTCTCTCTGATCTTCAACGAGTCCCATTTGGCCCAGTACGAAATTTATGTGGCGCTCCTCGCTGCGATGTCCTCCCAGGGTGGTCTTGTCCCCGTCTTCAATTCCCTCAAGAGTGGCCCCAAGTCTGCGTCCGCCTACTGCTCCCTCAGGCCTACGCTATCACAGCCATCCGCAGGCACTGCCGTGACTACTCGGACTGCTGCGGTGAGCTTTTTTCTCTTCCACTCTTGTGCACTGGCCACACTCTTCTGTACAGGGTCTTCGACGCATAGCGTCTGCGTTACCGTAGCTCTTCCCTCTGCGATGTTCCGAGGTGAAGTCGTACTCCTGCAGCCTCTGGACCCAACGTGCTCTCTGGCCTTCCAGGTTTTTAAAGCTCAATAGCCAAGTTAGGGCGGAATGGTCAGTCCTCAGGTGGAATGACTGACCGTACAGGTACTTGTGGAAGTGCTCCAAGGTCTTTACTACCGTCAGTAATTCTCGCCGGGTGACGCAGTAGTTCTTCTCTGCCTTGGATTGCGTCGTGCTGTAGTAGGCTATCACCCGCTCGTAGCAGTCCTGAACCTGCGAGAGGACGACTCCAATGCAGTAGTCGCTGCCGTCGGTGTCCACGATGAAAGCGAGGCCTGACTGTGGAAATCCCAAAATTGGAGCACTGCACAGTGTCTTCTTCGGGCGCTGGAAAGCGTCTTCGGCGTCCAACCGTCCACACGTAAGGTCGGTGTTCTTCTGTCAGGCGGATGAAGGGCTTGGCGATGTTGGGGAACCCCTTTATGAAGCGTCGGTAATAACTACACAGCTGCAGGAAACTGCGCAACTCTTTCATATCCTTTCATATCCTTTGGGCTTTCACAGCCTGTGTCTTCTCCGGATCTGTGGCCACTCCGGTTGCTGAGACTATATGACCCAAATAGTTCACTTCCTTGAGGAAGAGCTGCCAGTTCTTTGCGTTCAGCTTCAGGTTGGTCACCTGCAGTCGAGGTAGCACCTTGCTCAGGTTCTCCAGAAGGTCTTCGTGAGTCTTACCGAAGATGATGTCGTCAAGGTAAATCAGGCAGGCGTCATAAGTCAGTCCTCTCATCACTGAATCCATAAGGCGTTGGAAGGTAGCTAGTGCATTACAGAGGCCAAAGGGCATAACTGTGCACTGCCAGAGACCTTGGCCTGGCGAGAACGCAGTCTTCTGCTTGTCTCTCGGGTCTAGAGCTACCTGCCAGTAGCCCGCCTTCAGGTCCAGGGTCGATAACCACTGTGCACCAGCTAGCGTGTCCAGGGTATCGTCAATCTGGGGTAAGGGGAAACAGTCGTTCCGGCTGACAGCGTCCACACAGAAGAGTAGCTCACCGTTCCTCCTCGTCACCAAGACAACAGGGGAACATCAAGGCCTGTAGACTCGTACATCACTCCTCTGGATCTTATGTCCTACAGCATGTCTCGTACCTCCTCTTGTTTCGCCAGCGGAACGCGTCTAGGTAGTTGCCGAATAGGCCGAGCATCCCCGGTGTCGATGCGGTGAAGAACTTTGTCCGTGTGGGCGTAGTCACTGCAGCCTTGGCTGAAGACACGCTGGTATCGTCTGAGCATTTGTCGAACTTTCTCCAGCTGCTCTACTGTCAGGTGGTCGGCCGCCCTCTCCAGTATGCCTTCTAGCCGAGTCCCCAGGTGTTGCGTCGGCACCAGCTCCTGAGTCTTGTCGATTGCTCTTACGCTTACCATGGGCTCATACGTTCCCAACTCCGTCCCGGCCTGGACGTTGAGATCGGTGTCCGTTGGATTTAGCAGTCTCACTGGTACCTCCTCTCGGCACGTCAACAATGCTCTGGCTACATATAGTCCGTGTACAGGCGTCTTCTGGTCCAGCATCATGTTCCTAATTCTCTGGCCTTCCAGTCGTGCCATCACCACCCCCTCGCTCCTCGCGGGGACAACCAAGTCATAGTTCAGGACCTTCCTACCGACGTCCACCGTCGCCTCGTGGCTCCTGAGGGCATCCAGTTCCAGAATCACCACCTCAGCCTCCTTCGCGACGAACACCCACAGACGCACGGCACTCCGTCCCAAGGTCATCTTTACCAGGACGTCCTTCTCCACAGGCAAGGTGTAGCCCAATGCCATCATCAGCTGGTATGGTCGACTTGGCTTCCTGGATGGCAAACCCTTGGCCACGTCAGGTCTGATGGTGGTCACGGGTGCCCCGGTGACAACCAGCACGCGGCACAACTTCCCTTTCACCCAACCATCCGCGATGAGGCTGTCATCCATCCGCCAGCTGACGGCGCGCAGTGTCATTCCAGGGGATGGTGGTGATGGCGCCGAAGTGACCCCCGCCACTTCGGGCCTTACTCGTTCTTCCGGCTGCTCTCCCCGTTGTGGACAGTCTCTCTCCAGTTAAGCCGGCTGTCCATATCCGCAGCACAGGCCATACCATCACCGGTGTCTCTCGGCTGGTCTCCTGTCTCCGATGTAGCTGACACTCCTGTTTCTGGACGTCGGGGTAGCCGTCACCTTGGCCGCCTCCGTCCTTAATGCTGCCGTCAGCGCCTCGTGGATGGTTGTGTAGTCACCCAGCATTAGGCGCGGACGTATCAAGATGTCTCGTACCGCATCGACAGAGTCGTAGTGGCTTCCCGGGCTACGAACTCCAGCGGAAGGTCAATTTTCATTGTGTAGTGCTTAACGCCCGCTTTTACTACATACGGCACCGCAGGCGGTGACGCTGATACATGAGATGAAGATGGAGCACCGGTGGAATGAGATGGCGGGTGAAACCGGAGGTCCCGGAGAAAACCCGCCGCAGCGCCGTGATATCCACCACAAATCTCACTTTGCGGTCGCCTGGGATCGAACCCGGGCCGCCTTGGTGAGAGCCAAGCAGCGGAAGGTCAACCAAGGCCTTGCTGGCCAGCTGCCAGGGCGAAATCCTACAGCGTCTCCCCTGGCTTCTGCGACCTTGTCTTCAGCTGACTGCGGTAGGCTGTGGAAAGGCGGTGGTTCCCGAAACGGTTCTCCATGGCCTTCCAGATATCCTTGGGAGCCGCCGCTGTCTGCACCGCGTTTAGGACATCCGCGGCCCGTCCCTATTAGCAGTGGCTATTAGCAGTGCGGCCTCTTCCTCCAGTAACCACTTGTTATGCCTGGCCACCGTGTCCAAATGGCGGCGGAAGACCGCGAACATTGACGTGCCGTCGTATTTTGGAGGTTTGACGCGCGCCAATGTTGTGTTCGTCCCGGTGTGTCAGCCTTCAAATCCTTCAACCTCCTGCCGACGACGTCCTCCACCATAGCGTTCTGGGACTTGGTGGTACTGTCGGCCTTTCCTTCCAGCTCATGAACGGGGCTTGCCAGGTCTTCGGCGCGCTCGTCTAACTCTGTGACGTCCTCCTTTACGCCAGCCAATTGCTCCTATTTCCGTGGTCAATTCGGTCACCTTTGCGATCATTGTCGTTGCCAAGTTGTTGTTTGCAGCTTCCGTCTTCGCAGCAAGGTTGTCATTCGCCTTCTTTATTTCCTTCAGCTCGGCGGTGAGGTTGTCGTTAGCCGTCTTCATTTCCTTTAGTTCCGCTGCGAGTTTGTTTGCCTTTTCCGTCTTCGTTGTTTACTCGGTCATCTTCGCGGCCAAATTGTTATTTGCCGTCTCCAGCTTCTCTAGAGTCTGTGCCAATGTAGCCTCAATGTCGTGACGTCTCATCAGTTGTGACTTTGTGGGTTCGTAGAATTAAAAGTCCACGTTGCAGAAATAAAAATAGTTCTTTATTTCCAGCGAATTACAGTATCACACTCGCAAATCGTGTACCACAGACAAGTATGTAGTAACACTCAGAATTACGTAACTCTCGCAATTGCGTTACACTCACAATTGCGTAACTCTCGCAATTACAATACACACTCGCTACCCAGTGCCTTGCAGTATAAATCTCTCAGTCGATCCGACTAAGAACTCCTGAGCCGTCCAATGCGTCGCTTATATAGGCGGATCGCTGCATCTCGAAGCTTTGCGGCTCGGAACAATCATCCCGATTGTTCCAGACGACAGGGGCAGGGGAAAGAGACGGCACAGTGGCTCGTGATACTTTTCTAACCATCCCCTTAGTGAGCGCCACACAGACATATGGGTAGGCGTGGGCTAAATACTTCCCGTCCCCCACCCTGCTGCCAGTTGGTTGTGTCTGCCGACAATTGGGTGAGAATACTCTTTGCTCGACCAGAAAGAAAGGGAAAACAGCTTCCCACTTTACAAAAGTTATGAGTACTGAAACAACCTTAAAAGGAAAAATATTTCCGAAAAATTTAACTCTATGAACCTATGTGTTTGATAATGTTTGATTTAACAAGTATAAATTTTCTTCTACACTAAAATATTTTCTAGCTCTTAAAATGTTTGACCTAGAAAATTCAAGGAATATCTTTCATTTGTTAGGACAATATCTTAAACACATAGCACTTTAATCCATATCTCTTTAAACTGTTGGTCAGGAAGTAATAAGATTCGAAAGCTTTTCCATGCATTTTGGGGTTTGACTCTTTCTCGAAAACTTTTGTGTAATATTCTACAAGGTACTGCAGTTGAATGACATGTTTAGTGTATAACGTTTTGTCGTTTATGTATTATGCTGTCCTCAGGCACCAATTGCTCGCCTTTTCGCCAAAGATGCTTTATTTTGGTTTCAGTAGATCTCGAACTGTATATTTCCGTGAAATATCGGCATGAAACCTACGAATGGAATGCCACAGGCCCATACTATATAGAAACGAACGTAAACATTTTGAGATTGTGTATCCAGAATTTTGAAAAATGCTTCAAATGGCCATTTAAAATTTACCTTTTACATTTTAACTCCATATATATGTAGCTTTTATACAGTAATAATTCTTCTACATGCAGATCTATATCAAAAAAATGATTCTAGTTACTGACGAACCTCGTACGTTGAAGTTCATTTTTGTGTTTTGTTTCCTTGATGAAACATTTGCTAAGGCTACTAGTATTATATTAGGACTTTTGGGACAACAAATAAACATATTATTACTTTTAAATTGCATTATTTATTTTAGTTTCTAAAGCGGCACTCAACTCGTCAGTAATTCCCCAGGTTTCCCTTCCGTGGTCTTCGTTGCGGTTCCTAATAATGTCCATTATTCCTTCATTTCACTACCATCACATTGCGTATTCTGCTCTCTCCAAAATGTCAATATTAGCATGAAATTGCATGAAATATACAATCGAGATATTTCATATTCGATTTCAACTTGTCCGGATTTGCTGGCATTTCAAGCGGCATTCGTTGGTTAGTTGCTGCAAATGTTGCAAGAAGTTTAGAGTGAGTAAGATAAACCTCTCAGTATATGTTTACAGTTGCAATGGATGTTGATAAACGGGCTAAGTTTACAGCTACCACAATAAATTATTGCAGTACCTATCGAAATTAAAATTATAGTTCACTACCAATTACCTATATATGATTTCGCTTAACGGAAAGCCCGATTTCCAGTCTATGTTAGACAGATCCTTAAAAGACAGATCCCTTGAGAGATTTATATTTCAGGACGTCAGACGTAACATGTTCACATAAAAGTATAGCTGTAAGTATCCAAAAGAATCCCAATCTGGCAAGCTTGATTGGTCACCCTTTGGTCCGTTTCAGTGCTTAATTTTAGGGGTTTCTGAAAATACATTAGATTGCTGTGTGCTACCATGTCGTGACAGCAGTACATCGCTTGTCTTTGTCAATATATTGCCATCTATACTTTTTGTAAGATTTTCTTGTTGCCTTCAGGAATGAGTCTATTTCATTGGTACCAAATAACATCTCTGTCGCTTCTGTGCTTGCCTTATACTATAGTTTATATCGACTTCCTACTCTTCGGATGAATTGCATTCGATTTTCTTCAATAGTTGAATCTAATGTGCAGTGTTCCACCTGTTTTTGTGTGTAATCACATGATTTCTTATTCCCCAACAAAACTCAAAACGTGTCTGCCACCCATTCAGTAACTGCCGCAAATGGTGCAATAACGCCTCCTTCCAGAAATGTCGCCGAACATGCCCAAGCGGAACGGATAAAATATGGCATCAGGATTTTTCCCAACATGACGCCAACTGGTTCTGTCAATCCAATTGTCATGTACACAATTACAGGATTAGTTCTCCACGAATGTGCCACGGTGCTAACAGGTATTTGTCTCCCGTGTCAGAATAAAGTGTGCTTGTGCAATTCCTCCTTCCATACAACTTGCGAGAGAGATGCAACTGCTCTTGCCTTCCATGGCATGAAAAGACGATGACAATTTCCGTATGGTAATCTCATTATCAAGGACAAGAAACTGCGGGAGTATGCTGTGCCCCCTCGTCAGAAATTTGAGCCTGTGACTGCCATTTATGTCCACAGTCTAAGCGGCGGATCAAAGAGGCATGTTCCTTCGATCATTGTAGATAACTTCGTGTGGTCTTTACGGAAATCATGTCATTCCTTTAGGGGAAGCTAATTCTTTTAGTGCTACGAACACGCATAATCCATTAACTACATTCTTTTCTAAAACATGTATAATTTTTTATTCCAGTAGCGGGTAATAATTCAAATAATCGCAATAAGAGGTGAAGTTCTATCCTCCACGCTCTTTCGCGTGTACAATTCGTAATTAAACTTAAACCCCGAGTCAACATGTAGCATAGTATGTAACAACGAGCTGCATTTCTCTACAAACACGCACAGACTTCCAGTTCATTCCGACACCTTTCAGGATTTCCAAGTGTGGTGAAGACGTTATATATTGTACATCAACCCGCAGAAAATGTCACGCCATCCTCTTTACTAAGCATCGCATTCCGGCCAACTTCCCTACCTTTACCAATTTCAGAAGGTGGACGAACATCATATCCTACTTAAATCGGAGTTAGACAAGGACCTAACTTTCAGGAGTCTTATCTCATTGGGCTACTGTCGTACTCCGGAATCTCTTTCCTCCTTAGGTTACATATGTTTAAGACTATAATCATTCACATCCTCCTCTTTGCTTTTAAGATCCGGAGCTTGCCACAGGTTCTAGGTTATTGCTACTGCAAAGGGTGCAGAGTAGGGGTCTCAGGGTTCCTTATTTCACTCATTCCTCGGGAATCTATAGCACGAAGGCTTATTCATTTGATAATGAAATAAGGCGTCAAACCGCAAAATTTTTCATGTTATTGCCACTTAATCAAAACGACCTGCTTTTGTCTCCTGAGGATTTTAAGCCCAAAGTATGACTTTTCAGGCATCACCGGCTGTCCCACATGACTTACGGACAAGCCAGTATCTATGGAGGTCACCAACAGCTGCGAAAACTGACTTGCATACGAAGCTACCAAGAGATACGTGGACTAAACTCAATTCCCACGTATTTTGGCTTACAGCATGCAAACAGCAGTGCATGAGGTAAGCTATACTCTGATTACCAGCTATTAAGTAGGTAAGCTGCACATACCACACAACTCGGATGCTCTTCAGCCTACCAACTCCCAGTCACTCAGTTGGAAAAGCTTCAACAGCACATTGTTATACGTTATGCGAATAGAATGAACAAGTGAATCCACATGAAAGCTAAAGAAAGCCATACTAAAGAATGGCAAACTAGATAACACTAGATAGTAACAGCAATGACATTAGAGTGAGTTAAACTGCTTAGATGTTCGGCGACGTTAATATTAGAGATGTGAAGTTCAGTGAAACTAAACTAAGTCATGCCACATTACTTTATTCATACTGAAGAGTGACGCCCTACCAATGTTACATTACTCAGATGTATTTTAGCCTAGGGAATGATTTCAAACTAACCAGGGAGTAGATAGACACAACATGAAGAAACAGCATTGAAGTGTTTATGCGTTATAACAAACCTTTGAAATGAAAGGACGGAAAGGAGAGGAGGAAACAATAAAGAAAGAAAGTAAGAAGGAGTAAATGAGTAAATTAATGAAAGGAACAGGAAGGAAGACGTTCTACCTTATTCGATAGATGGCATTAGTGAAAGGGTTCAATTTGCCATATGGAATAGTTCGGAAAATTATAAAAATATGAAAAACATAGATGGGCTTCATATTTAATTATACGCTCCTTTTTTTTTTTTTTTTTTTTTTTTTTTTTTTTTTTTTTTTTTTTTTTTTTTGCAAACATAAAAATAAGAAAGCCAAGAGAGAGCAAAGTCAAGCAATTGCAGAACCCCGCAACTCCTGTTCTTTGAAGAGCTTCAATATGGTAGGCTCTTAGGAAGAAATGTACATCCCTAAGGACACTTTGGGAAGCATAGATTTGTATTTGAAACGGCAAAAAGTATTTGTTAGATAGAGTCAACATAAAAAATTCAATGCCCCGGCCGGGATACCGTCGGATATGATTTAACGTTGGAGGACGTACATTAAAAGAAAAGCCGGGATTTGAACCACGGATCTCCTGGTTTCCGTCCAGTCGCTCTAAACCATTGAGTTACCATGGCCCACGTGCCTTCATGATATTAAATTCTCCAGTTGACTCGTATATTTCCCCGGTAGAACACTAGGGGCTCTCGCATCCGAGATACACCGTTTCCAGAGGTCCAGAGGTAGTCCTAGTCGGGCGGGGCTTTCCCCGTCCGGGTGTCATATGCCGCAGTACCTAGCCGCTTTGCGGCTTAACCTGCGAAATGAACTTACTATCGTAAGTACTTGAGTCCCAGCCTTCATAATTTAAATCTAATTATTTCAGTTAATTGATGTAAATTAATCATTTCTTCATACTAGCCGTATATAGGCTAAGGTGTTTGATAGATAGAGTCAACATGAAAAATTGAATGACACTGCCGGGATTTGAACCACGGATCTCCTGATTTCCATCCAGTCGCTCTAACCCAATGAGTTACCATGGCCCACGTGCCGTCATGATATTAAATTCTCCAGATGACTCGTAATTTCCCCGGTAGACCACTAGAGGCTCTCGCATCCGAGATACACCTTTTGTGGCGACTTACTGCCGTAAATACTTGAGTACCAGGCTTCTTCATTTAACTCTTATTATTTCAATTAATTGATGGACATTATAATCATTTCTTCATATTACCCGTATATTGTTGCCCGGCCATGGCATTGAATTTTTGATGTTGACTTTATCTAACAAATACATTTTGTCGTTTTAAATACAAATCATAGGCTTCCCAAAGTGTCCTTAGGGATATACAATTCTTCCTAAGAGACTACCATATAGAAGCTCTTCCCCAATTGCTTGACTTTGCTCTCGCTTGGCTTTTTAATTCCTCCTAGGGAAATATTTATGTTTACCAAAAGAAAAAAAATCGGGTAGAGAATAATATAATAAGCGAATGTGTTAGTAAGTCATGTTGTTTGGCGGTAACAGCTCAATAAAACGTGCTCATGGTTATTGTGGTGTAACAACTTTTTCTCGCCAAGTGAAGCCACGTCTCCTTCAGTCTCTTGTCGAACGATCACTGTAGTAATTTCCAGGGGCGTGCCGAGGTTGTGTGGTTAGACCGCTCGACTTTCACCAGGGCGATCGCAAGCGACACAAAGTGAGGTTGGTCTTGCACAACACAGAGCTGGTGGGTGTCTCTTTCACCGGTGTCTCCAGTTTCCCCTGCCATCATTCCACTAATTGTTCGATCATCAACTTCCCTGTCATTCATCTCGCCCTCATACTATGCTCCCATTCTCACCCTTCTAACAGGCATCGCACTCATCACCGACCCAGGTTCTCTGCCAGAACCAAAGCTTCGGTTCCACATACCCGACCTCAGTGGGTAGAGAAAGAAAAATACCCTAACACCACGATATGTAGCATACTAGAGGTAAGGTGAAGAAGGAGAAGAAGAAGTAATTTCTAGTAGTGGTTTGCTCTTAAGATTTTGATGTACATTCATTTGGCTTTAAGTTTTTGGCTAATGGCACTCTTCTTGCAATCTGTGTGATGGATTCACCGCAATTACTCACTGCTTTGATTGTTTATTAGTTTCCAAAGATATTTAATTTATTTCTCAACGACAGTGAGAACTCGATGCAATAAGCTTTTCGTATTTCGCATAAATAGCCCTCTACAGAGATTTAAATTTAAAAGCCACATCGCCTGTTGTGCAATGATAGCAATCGTGAAACCCATTGAAACGAAGATATTTTAATTTCCTGCTTAATATAAAAAGTTTGAATCATAATTCCTTTGACATCCCTATGACCTTTGCTACTTTGTGCACTTTCCTTTGACAACCAGCGAGAGTCATATCGGACTGTTTCAACAATTCCCTCGGTGTCTAAATCTGCCCATCACTTTAGGCACTCATCATTAAAAAACTGATGTTTGGCCTCGGTTGAAGTCCTTGAAGCCACATCCTTATATGAGAAGGGATTCCCATAAACAGCTTACAGACGGTTGCTACGAGAAACGAGATAAGAAAATTTGGTCTTGATCACAGATTAATACCAGATGCTCAACTCCGTGGTAAAGTTTGAAGCCGCAAAGGGCGCTCTTTCCTGAACATTTGGACCCCGGCCATTTGGGAACTAAGGCCGGTAATGTAGTAAGCTTCTATTGCGACCGAGCTATGGTGCATTCGCTTCCGCTAACTTTCCCCTCCCGTGTTCAGCGACTGATACAATCCAACTTCTTTCGAGGTCACATCTCGCCACACATGAATAGTTTACGCGCATTTCAGCTATCGCATATTAGCATAATAAGCGTCAAATACGCTGAGGAAATGGGCGGTAAACTATTCATCAGTGTGCGAGAGGTGACTTCGAAAAAAGTTCTCCAATGAATTTGTGAAAAAAATATCAAGAATCCATTTGAACTTTTCCTGTTAAATATGAATAATTGACGTCCACAAAGCATTATATCTTTAATATTCGTGTTGCAAATTTATAATTTTGTCTTTGAAAACAATTATAGTTTTAAAAACGAGAGAGTGAGATGCTGTTGAGATTATACAAGAATCTGTATCCCCTTTCCCTCAAGCTTCTTAGTGTAATACTTAAAATAAAGATAACTAAACACTAAAATAATGATTCTGTAGATACAGGAAAACAGGAAAGGATACCATAATGTTATGTGTAATGCAATTTCTTTGTAGACAGAATGTTGAAAAATTCCCTGGAATAAAAGTGAGAAAAAACACTAAAATTCCAAATATATATATATATAAATTTTAAATGATGACACCAACAACTATGTACAAAAAATGGCACTATCTTCTTAAATGACAACAAAGCAGCTCTGTTAATTGTTATATTTAATAAGAATTTTAAAAGCTCAATAGTACATACATTATTTTCAGCACAAGTATACTAAAGTATATTCACAGAAAAACCTGAAATTTGTGATCGATTCATATGAGATTAATAATGTCAAATTAGTACATGAGTCGGCGTCAGCAATGGTGACAAAATTTCATAAATGGCCCTATTTTATATACTGCTAATCACTTTGGTTGAATTATCATTCACAAGTGCAGAATAAATTCTGAAAAATAATAATTACATTAAAGCTGTATCGTTCATTTAAAATTGTCCTAAGCTTAACTTTTTCTTCACAACACAAGAATATTACAGCGTTGAATTTTTAAATGCTTTAATGACATGTTTATGCACAGTAATGAATGCTGAAGAAGAAAATGTGCAGCTTTAAAAATAAAATTTAATGCACAGTGTATCTTCCAATAAGAGATTATTTCATGTAGTTATCTGACTGTGAAGTATAATTTGCTTAATGTGCAGAGCAATTGTTTGGATAAATGGCTTGTTTTAACTGGGTAAGACTTTAAGCAATGTACTTTCTGACTAAGATGGCAAATGGAGCCCTCAGCATAGTGTAAACCTCTCAGTCCATGACATACAACTGAATGTGTGTCAAATAAATAACTCAATGAAAGATTACACTCTGAACTATTAATGCTGTTGGTAGTTTTAGTTAAGAAGTGAAAGTGATGGAACTGCGTGTTTGAGTAGTTAATAGAAAATAATTTAGTAATGTAATTTCATTGCTCACATATCTAACCATTATTTCTTTTGACAGTCCATAATTCCCTTATGTTTTCACTACAAAGAAACAAGAAGTGCATTATATAGCAAAATAATGTGCAGTTTTATCTACTTTTCAAAATTATGTGGCTTCGCATCACTACATGTAACGGATGGCTCATATATTAGGTTAAGCATCTTTTTTCCATGCCAAAGATTGACATTTTTATTCCAATTTAGAACAATGAGAGGATGCTTAATAGTGTAGTTTCATGTCACATGTAACACTTCTGTGGATCACGCTAGTAACGTTATATCACCCTTAAAATTGTTAGCATTACAGAAATTGTGTACCAATATACTCATAAATGGTGGCAAGTACATGTTGATAAAAGATGTACCAAAGAATAATACATCACTGCTGTGCAAATATCACTTTAACTTGTTTTTCTAAACCCATTTGTCCAATTTGCGTTGTGATACATGAGGTGCTCAACACTATGTGCCTTTAACAGTAACCCTATATTGGAGAAG
The DNA here is from genome assembly GCA_030765055.1 of Mantis religiosa. Taxonomy (NCBI): domain Eukaryota; kingdom Metazoa; phylum Arthropoda; class Insecta; order Mantodea; family Mantidae; genus Mantis; species Mantis religiosa. Next base: position 170,394,816 of record CM060949.1, on the reverse strand, counting down.
ACTAAGTGTTAGGCCTCGACACTGTTTATATATATATATATATATATATATATATATATATATATATATATATATATCTGTGTATGTGTGCGTGTGTGTGTGCGCGCGCGCGCGCGCGTGTGTGTGTGTTAACAAGGAAGAGGACTGATAACCTATTATTTATTGTGAAGCTTTACTAATTTGAGATCAAGCCACATTGTGTTTAGGTCCTAGTTAGCTGACATTGTGCATGTTTTAAGAATAACAGTAATAGTAGAAATAAAAGTAAAAGTGGCATATAATGATGACACAATGACATTTTAATCATTTCTTGCATTGCACAATTACACCTAAAAACCTGTAACGTTTTTTCAAATCAATTCTAATCCCACCAGAGCTCTTCTAAGATGGCTATTCAGGTACATAATTTGGTGTAGTGTGTACAATAACATTGCATAGTGACTACTGCATTAAACAATATAGAACAAATTAGGTTTATGGAATCTCAGATCATACTTTTAATTGCTGTTAAAAGCTGTGACATTCTTTATCAATGATGTAGATATACACTGATGAGTAAGGTTAAGAGAACTTAAGTCTCCAAAATACTTATCATTGCAATTTAAAGAAAAAGTTTATAAAATTCATATCAAGCATCTCGCCCAAATATTTTAATTTAAGCCACCCAGATTATACGTAAACACAGATGATGCCAATTACAAACAAAGAAATTCTACAGAAATCAAAGAGAATTGAATTCTGTACAAATCCACAGCCACAGTTTTGGTATATCTGAAAAGTCACAGCTATCTTTTTCAGTAATTTAAACTGGATATTACTTACCTTACATGGACTTATATATGACTCAAATATTTTAAATTTAAAACTACAAGTACAAACAAAAACTAATACACCCAATCTACTGTCTAAAATAACTACACTTTTCCATGTTGGCCACAGTATTCCTCAAAGTGTTTGTTAAATTTTCCACTGATATGAAATGAAACTCAAACTTTAAGAAATATTTGATATGCCACGTTAAATTTTTGTATACGTGGGAAAGAATGCTTTATGCTACATTACTAATGTTGCTTAAGATCACTGCACATCACCAAAACAAGAAACATACACAATATCGAATAATTATGCACTCTCGATTTCTGTCATCGTATGCCATCTGCCTGAGATGATGACCCCTGAAAGACAAAAAAACAGAAAACCTCATTTTTGCAGTAATAAAGTAACAAGGTTAATGAAACTAATGCTTTTGTATGTAAAACACTCTTTTTCCATTATAAAGTGCTACATTAATCTAAAGAATTTAACTATACATGAATATGTATTAAGGCACAATTCAGCTGATATATTAATTTTCGGTATTTAGCTACATGCTAAATCTTACTTACCAATAGGTCTTTGTGAAAATCCATTCTCTTTCTTCCTGCTGCCAATACGTCCTCGCAGGTCTTTCAAATCTTTACAATATCACAAATCGATGAAAATGTTATTCAGAACTCAATTTGGCTTGACTTCCATACCGTTAAAGCTTGAAAATTCCGTTCAAATATTTACAGGTTAGCCAACGTAGTGTCTTACTCATATCGTACATTGAGCTCAAATAAGGTTGAAAATACGCCAATAATATTACGAAAGTTACTTCATAAGTAGTAAAATAATACAACAGCTATTAAATTTTGAACTAAGCAGAAGTTATTTTATATATTAGTTAATATTCAACTCGGCAACCAAAATAATTGTATTGGCGGCATTGAATGTAATTCGCATGCGCATGCAGCGCTCGAAATGTACCTCTAGACCCCGGGTGTTTCGCGAGCCTTAATGCGGCTTCGGTATCCCTATCTGAGTTATCAGGCCCTGGTCTTGATAGTTACGGCAACGAGAAGGATAAAGTAAACAATATTCATTCCTTGCTCCGAGAAGGGGTGAGAAACAGTAAATAAATAAATTGTTGACAACTACAAACTTTTATAGTTTTCTAACAGCAGCCGTAAACTTAATCAATTTGACTTACTTATGGAAATTGGCAACAATAGAAACAAAATTTGTATTCATACATAGCTTATCATATTTTATAACTATAAAGTACGCCGCAATATTGTGCCTTGTTCCTTATCTAATTTATTACTCTCTGAATATTTGTAGTGTATTAATTTATTGTATCTACAAGATAAAGAATGTATTATTTAAGTGGACAAACCTCTATTATCCACTCGTAGAACAGGTTCGCGTTTTAAAATGTTCTGCTCATGGATAAACTCTCTGTTTATGCACTGGTATAATACATTAATATTTGAGTGTTTTGTTTATTTCCGTAGTATGTGATGTCGTTTCTCACAGTTGTATCTTTTCGGTATATACTGTTCTTTCATCTCCCGATTAGTCAACCCTACTTGGATAAATATATGAGCTAAGCAATAAGGCGCAACTAGTTAAATGTTTTGTGCATTGTAATGTAGGAGACTTAAAATATAAGTAGCATTTACGGGCTTTTAATAAATGCGTTGTATTTGCTGCGGTCTTCATTCTTGCTGACAACTGAAATGTTTATATTTGTCTAACGTTAACCTGCGTGTCGCTCTTCACTGTTGTGATTACATAAACTAGTACATAAGAATAACGCAGACAGAAGAACTTCCAGACTCCTCTTCTTAGTTTATTAAGTAAACTTACAAGAAACCAGACTTTTTATTCGCATTCTAATAAAGCTTCAATTTATTTATTAAACTTCTGTTTTATTTCCAGCAAAAGGAAAATTATGTTTGCTGGTTAAACAAAAACTATCTGCGGAAATATCCATTTTTGAATTAATTCTTATATTTGCAATATTTCCCCGGAGAGGATCCAGCAGTATATAAAACACATTCGTGGATAACGTAAATATTAGCGATATATTTAATTGGTCAGAAAATAGTTATTGAAAATTAGTGGGGCTGCTGGAATCAGAGCTTAATGGGTAGCTTACAAGGAAAACTGTTTTAATCCAATCTAACAAATGGAATCGCACATGATAACTGGCATTCAAAGTTGTCTATCTCGTTTATTTGGTACGTAAATACGTTATGCTATATGGTGTCAATATAATGGTGGCTATATATAAAAAGAGTGCTGAATAAGAAAGTCTTGGCTTACCGAATCTTGTCACTACTTGTAGTTTGAAAGTTGAATATGGACATTTCACTGAAAATACATTATTGAGACTCCCTATATAACAAAACACTCTTTAAAATTGTCCACCTTTGTGTGTGTTTTTGTTAATGAGAGAGAAAGAGAGAGAGAGAGAGAGAGAGAGAGAGAGAGAGAGAGAGAGAGAGAGAGAGAGAGAGAGAGAGAGAGAGAGAGAGAGAGAAGCGTAACTTAAAACGAAATATAGAATGAACACTAAACTTGATGCGAAAGGTTGTTTATTAAGAAAAATATCCTACTCCAAAGTACCATTTGTAGAAAAGTATCCAATAATGGCTGTAATCGTTTTGTTTAAAATACCGTATTTAGATATTTTGACATAAGAAATAGCATACAAATTTTGCGTTTCCTGCCATGTTTCTTTGATTGAAATGTAATGGATTTCCAAAACTAGGAAAGCTTGAAGAATTGAAGCAAGTTAATGAAAATTAAATATAAAGCCTGTTAATGTTTTTCATATATTTATAATTTTCCGAAATATTCCATATGGCAAATTTAAACCTTTCACTAATGCCATCTATCGAATAGGGTAGAACATATTCCTTCCTGTTCCTTGCATTCATTCATTTATACATTTACTCGTTCTTGCTTTCTTTCCTTATTGTTTTCTTCCTCTCCTTTCCGTCCTTTCACTTCAAAGGTTTGTTATAACGAATAAACACTTCAATTTTGTTTTTTCGTTTTGTATCTATCTACACCCTGGTTAGTTTGAAATCGTTCACTAGGCAAAAATAGATCGGAGTAATGTAACATCCGTAGTGCGTTACTCTTCAATGTGAATAGAGTAATGTGACCTCAATAGTTCAATTTTTACTATGGCATGACTTAGTTTAGTTTCACTGAAGTTCACATCTCTAATATTAACGGCGCCGAACACCTCAGCAGTTAACCTCACTCAAATGTCATTGCTGTTACTACCTAGTGTTATCTAGTTTGCCATTCTTTAGTATGGCTTACTTCATGTGGATTCACTTGTTCATTCTATTCACATAACGTATAACAAACAATGTGCTGTTGAAACTTTTCCAACTGAGTGACTGGGAGTTGGTAGGCTGAAGACCTTCCGAGTTGTGTGGTATGTGCAGCTTGCCTTTGTTAGGGCACATCACTTTGAGACGCGATATGGGTTTAGGTAATTGAGGTTTGGAAATGAAGGTAATTAATTACTCCTTAATAGCTGGAGATCAGAGTACAGCTCACCTCATGCACTGGTGTTTGCATGCTGTAAGCCAAAATACGTGGGAATTGAGTTTAGTCCACGTATCTCTTGGTAACATCGTATGCAAGCCAGTTTTCGCAACTGTTGGTGACCTCCATAGCTACTGGCTTGTCCCTAAGTCATGTCGGACAGCCGGTGATGCATGAAGAGACATACGTTGGGCTTAAAATCCTCAGGAGAGAAAAGCAAGGAGTTTAGATTAAGTGGCAATGAGATGTAAAATTAAGCTGATTGACGCCTAATTTCATTATCAAATGAATAAATCTAAGTGCTATAGAGTCCCGAGGAATGAGTGGTTTAAGGAACCCTGTGACCCCTACTCTGCACCCTTTGCAGTATCAATAACATAGAACCTGCGGCAAGCTCCGGATCTTGAAAGCAAAGAGGACGATGTGAATGATTATAGCCTTAAGCAGATGTAACCCAAAGAGGAAAGAGATTCCGGAGTACTGCAGTAGCCCAATGAGATAAGACTCCTGAAGTTTAGGTCCTTGGCTAACTCCGTTTTAAGTAGGATATGGGAATATATGAGTGAGGCACATCTCCCACAGACAACCAGTAACTTAAATATTGGTCCAGAGAACGAAGGGGAAAAAGAAAAAATGGAATTTCATCCGCCACCACATGTCTACAGTTCAAGTGATCCACATCCAGAGGAAAAACAGTTACAACCAGTCAACACCACAGATGACCATCAGCCACCTGTGTCCAGCCACAGTGTTCCAGTCCCAGAAGTTGGCAGTACAAATCAGGAGATAACCAAATGACAATCACAGGAGCAGAAGTTTCTTATAAGGTTCGGCTCTTCTCTTCCTTAGTAGCTGGTCAACACCCACTTGAAGATGGTCAAAACCTGACCGAAAAGCGCTTCTGAAGTTATGAAGAACATCTCATCTGAGTGAGTAATCCTAAAAATGTTTGACAACTACTCATTTTCTATACAAGAGATATCTCACTTTTAATAACTTGACAATGTCTTCTTTAAAAAAAAAGGTAGGGAAGTTGGCTGGAATGCGATGCTTAGTAAAGAGGATGGCGTGACCTTTTCTGCGGATTGATGCACTATACAACGTCTTCACCACACTTGGAAGAACTGAAAGGTGTCGGAATGAACTAGAAGTCGGTGCGTGTATGTTTGTAGAGAAATGCAGGTCGTTGTTAGATATTATGCTACATGTTGACTCGGGGTTTAATTTGGATTACGAATTGTACACGCGAAAGGGCGTGGAGGATAGGATAGAAAACATCTCGGGACTTCACGTGTCGCTTTACTGACAGTCTGTAAGCTAAGCATTAATATTCACACGACCAAACATGGCGAACTGAATACATGCATTTATACGTCAGCGTGAATTCCCGTGCTTCTTTATCTTTTCACTAAGATGTACCAAGTTGGCATAGGTTACTTGTGTCCAATTACTCACTTCAGAGCTAGTCCTGCGCCATGGCTAAGGTAGCATGTCTTGGTCCCTGGCCAAGGAAAGCGGACCGGGTTCGATCCTACCCATGAAGTGCGGAGTTTCGGTCCCGGGAATAGGACCTGTGCCCAGTCAGCTTCTTGAGGAAAGTAAGGAGCTTAGGTTGGGTAAGCGGCCCTGGTCACGAAAACCAACTTTCCGGCTGGGGGATGCCGAAATGTTGACCACATCTCCTCCCCGTATAAGTTGGATGATCGCTCACCTCTGTCGTGTGCAACTGGGCGTGAGACCGGCAATCGAGTTGGTAATTCTTGGTCCTGTTAGGGCTGTCGTGCCAGAGCTAAACAGGAGGTACGGAAAGCTAAAAAGCGTATTTCTAACACTGCAACCGCATAGCCATTTACAGGTTGTGTATACATTGTTAAATTAGCGCCTGTAATCCCATTTCTGATATTTGTAACACGCTTAACTGTCCAATTGAGCTGCGGACGTCCTAGTCGCTTTATTACATTTTTCTTCGTAAGTCACTTTGTCTATTTTATTTCTTAAAATGGAAACTACAGAGTGCGTAGCTGCCTCTTGAGAGAAGTTCAACAGTCACAAAGATTCCAAAAACCTCGCGATTGGTCACTTCACACAACAAAGAGTAATTATTTTGCGCTTAAGCACTAGTTGTACTTGATGTATGAGGCATGTTTTTTTAAGTCAGTACAGTTTTGGAATTAAAAAAGACGTGCATAGGTATCGCAATAAATTTAATTTTACATGAAAGCTTGTACCTTAATCTACTTTTGTACATAATTTCCGTGAATATTGAGGCACTTTTCATAACGTGGCACCAGTTTTTGAATACCCTCCACATAAAATTTTTCTGCCTGTCGTGTTAACCACTGTATCACAACTGTTTTGAATTCGTTATCGTCTTGAAGACGCTGACCGCCCAGATGTTTCTTCAAGTGAAGCAACAAATGGTAGTCGCTGGGCGCCAGATCAGGGTTGTATGGAGGATGATCTGGAGCTTCCCGTTGAAAAGATTTGATGAGATCTTTGGTCCGATTAGCCACATGTGGACGGGCATTGTCATGTAGGAAAACGATACCCTTACTCAACTTGCCACGTCTTTTGTTCTGGATTGCACGGCGCAGATTGCTCAATGTCTCACAATAAGTCGCTGCATTGATTGTCTCATTACGAGGCAGAACTCCACTATCAATGCTCCTTTTCTGTCCCAGAAAACTGTGCACATGATTTTCCGGGCAGAAATTGTTTGCTTAAACTTCACTTTTGTGGGTGATGATGAATGTCGCCATTCCATGGATTGTTGTTTCTATTCTGGTGTGACGTAGGCCACCCGTGTTTCGTCCCCAATAACAATTTGGTCTAAAAAATCTGCACCTACATTGTGGTACAGCTCAAGGAAAGTCAATGCACTGCCTAAACGTTGGGTTTTGTGCAAATCCGTCAACATTTTCGTAACCCAACGTGAACACAATTTCCGGTACTTCAAGTTCTCGGTCAAAATGCGATAAAAACACCACGAGAATATTGAGGAAAATAGTCGCACAATGATGAAATTGTAAAGCGTCTGTTTTCTCTCACGTTTTCGTCCACTTTCTGCACCAAATCTTCAGTAATGACCGAACGACGCCCACTCCGTTCTTCATTATGCACATTTGTGCGGCAATCTTTAAATGCTCTCACCAATTTCCTTACCATTCCATCACTCATAATGTTTTGTCCGTAAACTTCACAGATCTCTCGATGGATATCGATCGGGTTTACGCCTTTAGCATAAGAAATCGTATAACAGCCCGTACTTCACAATCGGTGGGACTCACGATTGTCGGAGGCATCTTCAACACTCAGTAACCAATGTATACAATGAAGAATCAGACTGTGATGGCGTCAGTGCGTAGAAAAGAGATGTAGGTAACCAGCGCGCATGCGCGGAACGTCGTCCGTAGCGCTGCGGCGGCGGAATCGCAAAACGGTACTGACTTAAAAAACATGCCTCGTACTAAGAAACTTAGAATTGTCTCGCCTGCTGATTATCTACATATTCCAAGTTTATCACAGTGTTTATCACAAAACATTGTTTAGAAACTGGACTATAAACACACGCCGTGTTCAAAGCAACATAAAGCAACAAAGCAGAGGCTGAGAGCGCTAGTTGTAAACATTGTTTGTATTTACAGATAGTTGCAGTTAAACTCTATAGATAGTAGCACTTCCCAGAGATGACCAAGAACTCATCTGGCGTTGACAATGTGAATTAACGTGCACATCGAAACCACCCTTTTCTGGGTGTACCCAACCAATGCCTGTCTGCAGCATTTGTCGTCTACGCATGCGCAGAGCTTTAAACATTACAAGATGTGCTAGCACAAGAGAAGTGTGCTACCTACAAGGTTGCCACATACTATGCCTTGCCGTCTACTTACTACACATTAAGCAATGAGCGCGGTAAATACAAATAACGAATGAAAAGAGGAAATGGGCTTCTAAAAGACACATATTGGGGGTTCACCTGCTCTTGTGCTCCTAAGCAGCAGCCGTCCCTGCCAGCAGACCACGGCTCCAGAGCCCAGAAAATTCTTCCATCTATAAAAGTGAGCAGTATATAAACACACGAACATGAGAAAAGATTTCTGTTTATTCTTTTATTTTACTTATCTCCAAATTGAAGAAACATACGACCGAGAGTTACAGGTAGCTAGTATGCGTCCAGATTACAACCATAGAACAGAAGTACACATGTGTGTGCGTGTGTGTGTGTGCGTGCGCGTGTGCGTGTGCGTGTGCGTGTTGGTTGCCTTAAGCGATGTTGCTGCAGTATTGGACTGTGCAACCTGTGGTAAAAGTGAAGAAATAAGATTTAGATGTAAGGTTATGGAACTGCCTTTTCAGCCCCTTGAGCTTCTGAGCCTTAGTTCAAGTAGATATCATTGCTCGTCCTGATCTGGCTACCTGTGTAGGCACAACTTTTTATTTTGTTATAAATAAAAGAATCTTTCATTTAATGTTTAAGAATACTTTTGGTTTCCTTTCAAAACAGAGTATTACCTAGAGTTTGGAAATATTAATGCACCTTGTGTAACCATGTTTTATTGAAAGATAGTGTCAAATGCATGTTAATGAGTGCCCGGTCCTTAATGTTAAAATCGACACTGAACATTAACATAATAAGGGGAAATTAAAATAAAAGATTTTCATGCTACTAAAAACGAAATAATGAGAAAACAAAAGGACATCAAATACTGTCAGATTTAACACATAATGCATAACTGGTCTCAATATGTTTGTATATTGCGTCAATAAAGTGTAATCTCAGGAGAGAGGATTTTAATTTAAAAGATACAACCCATACACCAGGAACAAGTTCCCTTACCTTCCACGCACAATTTTCAAAGCTATACTGGTAAGGTCTTTTTACCTGCCATCATTTTACATATTTTTGTACTGTTCCTCCGTATGAGTTTTGCTCTGGGAACCTTTTCAGATAACAATGAATAAAACAATAAAAATCTCTCCTTGACAGAGGAATGCGTGGGCTTTAATTTGACATCTTTTGTTAGGTACTTGGTCTGCTTGCATCCTGTCCTCCCGAAAGCGGGCACAGAACGAGACATTTTCTGTCAATGACGATCCCTTCTTCAAGTTGACTCATCTTCTGCCACATAATGAGCATTTTCGTATGCCTCCCACTACAGTCTCCCAAGTTCTGTCGCAGGAAAGCTTCTTACTTTACGGTAGCGAGTGTTTCTTAATAGCGCAAGGATTCCTCTTTCACTGCAACCAGGTCGGTGGCACTATTGGTGGTTTAAAGCATCAAATGTTGTTGGCAGACATATTAATGGCAATGGGACTCTACTTTCCTTACACTGATACAGCAGTTACTTTTGAGTTCTTCTTTATAACCCCCTTTTGTGGGCGATGACACTACTGTTTTAAGCTCCCGCGGCATCGTTATATATTTTATGTCTCCCTGTATATTCGCAATCTGGAACATTCAAAGTTGCCAAGCATCTGTTGCTTCTTATGACTAGAGCCCGTATTAAATGCACTATCATGTATAAACGTATGCACTAAAATTCTGGTCAATATGCTCTAAAAGCTTAATAATATCCATTTAAAATAAATCACAGTTTCAACTTTCATCAACAGCGTAGATGGTAGAGTGTCTGCCTCACGTTCAAGAGGTCCGAGTTCGAATTTTGATTAGTGTGAGTTCCCTGGATGAAGTTTTTCCGGATTCTTACCTGATCCTGATTGACAAATGTCGGGTAGCTCTAAGCTCCATTGACCCCGGACTCATTTGAGCATCATTTCACCCATTTTACTCATCGTCCGATATGACTTAACGTTGCAGGACGTAAATAACAAAATAAAAAAGGCATTAACAAAGTTAACATTTATTAGTCTCTATTTCATTCTATTTGTGTATTAGCAAATTTTATCACAATTAAATTTTTCTAGTGTTTTCTGAAAGTAAGGAGTTTCTTCTGACGCTTAAAATGTTTTTATATGAAGTGAAAGATACCTCTGATTCTCAAAAAGCCTTCTACATTATCGAAAACTGCCTTTGTCCGATTTCCATTCTCTTACTCATATCCAGAAGAAATATTAAACCTGAATTCAATGCTTGAATGCTATGTGATTGGCTCTAAGATTAGACGAATATCTTGCATCATATCAGCAAATAATTTCTCTCTTGATGGCTCCTTCATAGAAACTTTTTATAGGGGAAATTAAGGCATTTACTTGTGGAAAATTCGTTTCAATTTCCCCTGCCAACAAGTGGAGGACATATGCTAAACAAGTCTTATGAACTGCCTTACAATAAAGTGCGTGCAAAGCTTTAAATAGCCTTAAGCGTATATACTGCCGCATCTGTAACATCAACCCCAGTTCTTTCTCATTTTCACTGATGTACGCTTATCTCTTGCATTACCTTAATAGAGTTATAAAAAATTGGAAATTAATTGTTCTTTCACACTGGTCGTGTGAAGGCTAAATTGTGGAAACGTAGAGTCAGACTGAAACATTCAATGAGATAGCCGGGATCTGAACCACGGATCTTCTGGTTTCCTTCCAGCCGCTCTACCATAGAGCTACCATGGCCAACGTGCCGATATGACATTAAATTCTCCATCTGACTCGTATTTTCCCGATAAACCACTTAGCAGTTCTCATAAACACATGAGACAACTACCTTAATGGTGACTTACAACATGTAAGTACTTTAAGGCCCGGGCTTTATAGTTAACCACTGTTAGGTCAATTAATGGAAATTAATTGTTGTTTCACATGTATATGTTATACATTAGCATATGAACAGTAAACAAACTGATAATATATTTACTGTATTAATGTTGTTTGCTCTATAGCGAATAGAATTCATATAATTCACAGTACTGTTTAGAGTTTAGCAGTTTGAAACAGTAATAGAAATTTCGATTTTTGAGCTTCTGAAATGCAAATTAAGGCACGCCAGGTTTAGTTTCGTTCTTCAATAGGAAGCACCGAGTGACGAAGGTTAAAGAACGTTTAGTCCACATTCAGAAATCCTTAATCTCGTATTTGTATCTTCATTTTTGGAGTTGTAAGAATGAAATATATGTTCTGCTCTGAAGGGATAAGAAGAATATATTTCCCCTCCTAAAATACTTCACTCAAGTTGTCCAAGTTCCCTTAAGATGAAACAAATGAAGGAGAAAGGACAATGTGACACCACCACATGTGCCCTGCAACTTCAGATAGGAGGAAAGTTGCGAGATGACTGTACGTTATGCTGTCTTTTAAATTTGTGTGGGCCTGGTGTTCAGCACATTTTAGAAAACATTTTTTTGAATATAGGGCACTACCTAGTTAACACAACGCACTCAGCCGCGATCTGGCACCCTGCGATATATCTTCCACTACAGGAGAGGAGATGAGCAACGGAGGAAGAGAGATGAAGCAACTTTCGCTCTCTTCCTTTCCAAAACGCTCAGGAATCCATTACTGGGAATTGGTACTTTCTACGTTGCGCATATACTTCTCATTTATCACAATTCGGTTCTGCTTGTCGAAGATGCGTTCCAACTGTCAGGACTTGCTAAGTGGTTCTGAAGTGTCACCAAACCTCATATTCAAAGTATGCCTTGGTTACTTTCCGAAATGTGTTGTGAAGAAACACACATAGGTGTCTCTCGCTCACACTAAACTAATATTTTGCTAAGTGTTACAGTATATCATTAACATTCCCTGCAGTGAATGTTATCTCCCTTGAGTCCTTTGTCATCACCTTGTACTTGCTTACCCTTAAGAAGCTGTATTTTCTCAATTACGTCTTTCTACACATTTTTACTTGCTCTAACATGCACTTAGTAGATTGGAAGGCTGTGGCTTAGATTCATACCCGCTCTTTATTACTCACCTGCACACTTTCTTAAACTTTTCTGCACACAATTTTAAATTCTTCATGGTTTTCTTTGGACAGTGGGCAGATTCTTGCGTGGTTTCTGAGATCATCTTTCCATGATTTCCGTTTCATTCTGTTTATTCAAACACTTCAAGTATGTGTTTTGTGATGTATGACAGTATCGAATAGTTGGCACGTTTGCCCTATGGACACTAGACGGCTGCGAGTCGTTCATTGCGCTCTTTAAGGAGCTTCAGAAGCGGAACGTTTATCTGTGGCGCTTCTCTGTCGCCTGTGACCTACAGCCTCTTTTGTTTCCTCCCGGAAGTGCTAGCCACAATGTATTTATGTAGTAGTTTGGAGGCGCGAGGTTCACTATACATTGTACAATATGTGCAGTCATAGTAAAAAGTATTCATTCATCGTTTACTTTTTTTTAAAAAAAAAAACTTTATTTATTAAAACTGAAGTTAAATCAAGAGATATTACATAGATATGGTAAAATAGCAATTTAATGTTTCCTACTAAATCCAGACACAAAAAAAGATTTTTCTAAGGACTAGTGTTCCTGAAAGTAACATTTTGTACCAGCTGGCTTCTAACAGTAGACAAAATCGTATTCATCCGCTCAATGAAAATTAGAGTTTCAGGTAGTCTGTGAGTCATATTTTGCCATTCTTTTTTGACGTTTCAGGGCTGTATTACTTCCTATTTCATGTTCCCCGACCGTGGTTTAACTGTACTCCAAAGATGTTCAACTGGATTAATATAAGCGCTACGGAAGCGTGGAGAGGAGGTACAACAACCACGTATAGGTAACTTCTGCTGTGTGGTTAGGGTCCTTGAATAGCTGTGCCTTAACTCAACGTACCATCAAAATTTTATTGCTACTTTTCCTTTAGGATACTTGCTTCTTCGTCATCTTCTTTAACTTCCTTAGTTATATCAGTACTTGGTGTTAGGGAACTTTTTGTCCTCTACGCCTTATGGGGTCGGATTGAGGAACCGCAACGCTGGAGTAGATAGAGAAATCCAGGATGGATGATTAGCCCGATGTGTTTAATGACAGTTGGAGCAGTAGATGAACGGAATGAGGGCGAAGTAGATGAAAGGCAAGATGATACTGAAGCAATTGGTGGAAAGATGGCGGCGGAAACGGGAGATGCCGAAAAAAAAACCGCCCCAACGACGTGTTGTCCACCACAAATCTCATATGCGGTCGCTAGGGATCGGAACTGGGACGGTCCGGGGAGGGGCAAGCGGTTACGCGGACTCATGCTTCCTGCAAAAAAAGCAAACTGTCAAACCCGCGCTATAGTGACACTTCCAATAAGATGTGGCTTTAAGACGCTTCCGAAACCCACGGGTATGGAGACCGTCGTTCTGGTTCACTAGCAGACAGAGTTGTGAGACGCTTCAAAGTCTAGCTTGGAGAGCTAGTAGCATGGTGTTCTAGATCACTGGCGGCCCGACCGAAGCTGTCGGTAACTAACTTTCCCGGATGGTTTGGCGCCCGTATGTGACGTATCCACTTCCATACTGTAATGGGCGGGGCCCGTTTTGTAACCTAGGTACCGTCCTATTGGAAACACCGCGGAGTCGCGTGCGGCTCCCCAGGTTTAATCGGGGGTAGACCACCCCCAGGTAGACCCTGACCACAAGTGTGGCTTTAAAATGCTTTGGTTTCAGCTCAGTATTCGGTCCTCTCCAAACCAAAATTCTGCCATTCTTTACAAATAACTATGAACGGTACCTTGTCCTTGTACACATGCTCTCAAGCAACTTAATGTTTTTGCCTTAAATCCAAATTGAGTGGATGATATGATTTCCTCGAGCTGTAAAACAAGACGAGGCTAAAATAGCCATTCAAATACTTCATATAATAGAGATAACAAACCTATTGGGCGACAGAGTTTAGGATCACGTTTCTTTCTGTTGGGTTTAGGTATCATACCAACTGATGCATGCTTCCATCTTTGTGGGAAGTAAGACAAGGAAAGAATAACATTGTAAATTTGTATTAAGAAAACTATTTTTTTTTTTTTTTTTTTTTGGAAGATGTGCGAGCGACGGTTAGAAATCGACTATACTGGTAGCCAATGTAGAAAGTCATTGACATTTCGTACGCAGTGAGAGGAGACGTTGCCGCTTATTGCTGCCACGTGCAGAGCGCGATAGCCATACGCGTGCCAAGGTGATCCACTAGCGACTGCAATAGGTATTTTTTATTTCTATTATTATTACTATTATTGTTATTACAATTACTATTTCTATTGTTTGTGGTTGTTGTGGTTTGTCGGTATGTCGGTTGTTATTATTATTATTATTATTATTATTATTATTATTATTATTATTATTATTATTATTATTATTATTATTATTATTATTATTATTATTATTATTATTATTATTATTATTATTATTATTATTATTATTATTATTATTATTATTATTATTATTATTATTATTATTATTATTATTATTATTATTATTATTATTATTATTATTATTATTATTATTATTATTATTATTATTATTATTATTATTATTATTATTATTATTATTATTATTATTATTATTATTATTATTATTATTATTATTATTATTATTATTATTATTATTATCATTATCATTATCATTACCATTATTATTAGTAGTATTAGCAGTAGTAGTAGTATTTATTTATTTATAATACTATACACAAAGACAATGGTACAGTCGAGGATCTACATGCAAACGCTAGAACATGCAAGAACACACCAATGTAAAGATCATCGTGACAAAGAGGCATACCTGTGACATTTTGATGCTCAGTGAAGTGGGAAACTGCCGCCTCAATGATTTTTCCCGGCGGTTTCTAATTTATATCCCAATGTCTAACTTTCTTCTTTAAAATACTTTTCTTTCCAAATCATAACCTTAATGCTCTTACTGATACCTACGAACGTGAAGTCCTATCAAGCACCT
The DNA here is from genome assembly GCA_030765055.1 of Mantis religiosa. Lineage (NCBI taxonomy): Eukaryota > Metazoa > Arthropoda > Insecta > Mantodea > Mantidae > Mantis > Mantis religiosa. Next base: position 170,379,626 of record CM060949.1, on the reverse strand, counting down.
TAGAGAATGGAATACTAGACTCCCCTTTCAATTTCTCCTCTTCGAAGTATTCTCTCACGGAGCAAATTATTTCCCGTGTATGTCCTTTAACTGCAACACCTTTACCAAATATAGTTTTATTTTGTTCCAGAACACTTTCTGGTTTTCGCTTGTCACTCTATTTAGACATAATTAAACATTCATTAAACACGGGTAGAGAGGGAAACTAAGTGGTAGACCGTGGAACAGCGACGACGTAGATCGCACTGGGCGTTGGATAGTATATTCCGAGACTCAAGCCACCGCGTCATGAGCTCCATGACATTGCAAATGCAACTGGTGAGAGAAATAGGCCGATAGCTGGCAGGTAGATGGCGATTCTTCCCATCCTTCAAAATCGGTATGACGGTGGCCTCCAGCCACTTCTCAGGAAAACTGCCCTCAACCCGGACACGGTTGTAGACCTCGAGTAGCAACGCTTTCCCTTCGGGAGAGAAATGTTGTAAGAAGCGCACGTGGATACCGTCTGGTCCTGGTGCAGATGGTCGCGAAGATGAATGTGCGTGTTCCACCTCTGCCATGGTGAACAGGCGATTGTACTCTTCAAGGTTTCCGGAACGAAGGCAGAAACCTTGAGATTCCACCTGATTCTTAAGTGCGAGAAGCTCAGGTGCATAATGATCGGAGCTAGACACGCGAGCGAAAGCACTACCGAGGGTGTTCACCACGACTAACGGATCCACAACGACGCCTAAAGGAGCTTTCACACCAGCAATTGGCATGTGGGTCGATTTTCCGGACACGCGCCGTAACATATCCCGGACTACAGAAGAAGAAGTATGTCAATTAAAAGACGACACAAAAGCGTTCCAGGGTGCCATTTTGCTCTCGTTAATAACTTTCCTTGCCCTGGCACGCATCTTCTGGTGCTGGATTAGGTTCTCCAGTGTAGGGTGGCGTTGGAAAACCCGTAGAACACGCCTACGAGCACAGATTGCATTCCGGCAGTCATGCGTCCACATTGGGACAGGACGTAGACTAGGATTCGGAGACGAACGCGGAATAGGTCGTTCTGCAGCGGAAAGTATCCGCTCGCTAAGATGTTCTACGAGCTCGTAAACAGAGGCCTGCTCCTTATAAGTAAAAACCGCCAACTGGGTGTAAAGGGCCCAGTTGGCGTGATCGAGACGACAGGTAGGCAAGTGTGTGCAATCCACGTTCTGGGCTATGAGACTAATAATGCACGGGAAGTGGTCACTGGAGTGTAGGTCAGAAACGGCGCTCCATTGTAGGGAGCCTGCTAACTGCGGTGAGCATACTGCCAAATCCAGATGCGACAAGGTGGTGAATGCATCAGAGAGAATGATGGGTTCTCTGATGTTCAGGAGTGATAATGATGTTGATGATGACGACGACGACGATGATGATGATGATGATGAGTATAACGTGCTCAACTGCAGAGGTTATCAGCGCCCTTTAAAAAAATAGCCATGGCAAAAGCCAGATATAGATTTCCCTAAAGCACTATAAACATTTAAACAAACATACAAAAAATATAACAGGAGCTGAGGCTTTCCTGGCGGCGTGAATATTCAAAGTTTTCTTGGGCTTCAAGCCTGGTGTAGTAGTGATGTACCGACGTTTCGGGAGCATGCTGAATAGATATTCAATGCATGCTCCCGAAACATCGGTTCATCACCACTTCTACATCTGGCTTGAAGCCCGTGATAACTTTGCATATTTACAAAAAATACATGCACATGAAAAACTACAAAAAAACAAAAAGAAAAAGAAATCTAAACTGCCAAAAGTTCTCTTCGCTAAATCCTAAAATCAAATCTAGAAAAAAAATATCAAAACCTTCTCCACTATTTTGTTTATATCCGCTAGGAATTCAGCAAAGCTGTACGGGAGCTGCAGAGACGTCCTAACGTGAGCTAGTCAAAAACAATCTAGCAGCACGTGTCGGACAGATAACGCTTCCTTGCAAAACGGACAGAGGTAAGCAGGCTCGTTTTTAAAAAGAAAACTATGGGTAAAAAAGCAGTGCCAAACGAGCCAAACTCACCTCCTGTCGACGAGATGACCGACAGGAGGTAACCCAGGGTAGCGGAAGTTCTTTCACAGATCTAAGTTTATTATTGCGGAGAGCGGACCACTCTTCCTGCCAGCACGTTTGCACAGCTCTCCGCAATACGGCCCTAAAATCTTCCGATGTCACAGATGGTACTCGAACCCTGGGCTTCATGATAGCCGCCTTGCCTGTTGAATCCGCCATTTCATTCCGCCGCAAGTCTACGTAACCAGGGATCCATGCACGCACCACGCTAACGCCAGAAGCGTGTAAAACGTGGAGGGCATCCTAGATACGCAGCACAATAGGGTGGTAGTTGCACAGCTGCCGTAGGCTTTGAAGTGCACTGAGGGAATCACTCAGGATTTAGCAGTCCCCCAACTTTCGTCGACGTTCGTGTAAAATGGCCCGGTATATTGCATAAAGCTCTGCTGTAAAATAGAAAATGCTAGTGTGGAATCAGAATGTATACGGTTCGGCTCCACACGCGTAAGCACAACCAACACCATTGGAGCTCTTGGAACCATTAGTATAAATTATAAAATGGTGCTCATGTTGCATTAAAAATTCTAAAAAAAAACATGTGCGGATACTAGACATAGACATGGTAGATTTATCATATTTAGCCATGCCCAGATCAACGTCGGACGCTGTGCACAACTAAAGAGGATATGTCCTCTTCCCCCTAGGATACATCTTGGGCTTTTCAGTATCAAGTTGTCTAAGGAGCTCCCAGAATTGAAAACCAGGTGGCCTTGGTTTAATAAAAAGTTCCTAAAACGCGCGTCCTTTAAGGTGTTATAAAACGACGTAAACGATGGATGTGTGGGCATGCAATTAAGTCCACAGCCATAATTTGCTAATAAAATGTTGCGCCTGTACTGAATAGGAGGTTCTGCAGATTCACCATTCAGGCTTATATCACGTCTCATTGGAAATTCCCCAACCGCTATACGTATACCACAATTGTGGACTGTGTCTAATCTCTTCAGCACAGATGGTCGTGCTGAGCCATAAACAATACTACCATAATCTAATTCGGAACGGATGAATGCGTGATAAAGACGCAATAACACTGTACGATCCGCTGCTCACGATTTTCCACTTAGTAGCCGGAAGATATTTAAAGATCGGTCACATCGTGCTTTCAGTTGTGCCATATGCGAAGACAAACTAAGTTTTCTACCAAATATCAATCCAAGGAATCTCGTCTCATCTTCAAAGGGAAGTACATCAGCGCCTAAACGTAACCTTGAAGGTAGTCGACATTGGTGACGCCAGACGTTAACACAGATGGTTTTCTCAGCGGAGAATCGGAAGCCGTTTTTTAAACTCCAATTCTTAAGGTTGTCTAAGGTGGTCGGTAGACGGTGCTCTAAAAACGGTGTGCGCTAAGATGTACAGTAGACGGCAAAGTCGTCTACAAGTAGGCATGACGATAGGTACACATTTCGAGATAGAATTAATTGCAATAGCAAACAACAGACAGATAGTACTGATCCCTGTGGTACACTGTTCTCTTGAACAAAAGGATTCCAAAATCCCGAGCTAACACCTACTCGGAAAACGCGGTCTTTCAAGAATTCCTGAAAGTACAGTTGTACGAGTCCACGTATATTCCAGGTGTGCAGAGTACGTAGCAACCCTGCCCGCCAACACGTATCATTAGCCTTTTCGAGGTCAAAAATGTTCCGACGGTTTGACAACTTTTAAGAAATCCGTTCATAATCTGTGTCTACATGGACACAAGCTGATCCACTGTTGAACGACATCGTCGTAAACCGCTCTGGATGTTATTCAATAGGGTGTGCGTTTCCAGCCACCATACCAACCGCCCCTTTATCATGCGTTCCATCACCTTGTATACGCCACTGGTGAGGGAAATAGGACGGTAGTTAGAAGGGATGGGAAGGTCCAGGCCAGTTTTCAAGATAGGTATAACGGTGGCTTCTCGCCACATGTGAGGAAGCGTGGCACCAACGCAAACGTGGTTATAGACCTCGAGCAGGGATGCCACACCTTCTGGTGAGGGATGGTGTAACATTTGAACGAGGATTCCAACCGGTCCTGGTGCTGTCAGTCGCGATGATGAAAGAACGTGTTCCAACTCTGCCAAGGTGAAGAGGCGGTTATACTCTTCAAGATTTCTGGAAGCAAACACAAAACCTTGGAGTTCTACCTGATTCTTAATTAAGATGAACTCTGGAGCATAATTATTTGGGCTAGACACCTGAGCGAAAACACAGCCGAAGGTGTTAGCCACGACAAACGGATCAACAACAACTCCTACAGTTGTTTTCAGAGCAGCGATTGGCAAGTGGGTCGACATTCGGGCCACGCGCCTTAACTTATCCCATACAACAGAGGAAGGTGTATGTCTGTTAAAAGATGACACAAAGCTGTTCCATGAGGTCTTTTTGCTATCCTTAATTATTTGCATAAACTTTGTACGCGCTTTCTTGTACTCAAATATATTACTTAGGGTAGGGTGTCGGAGTACCCATATTGCACGTCTGCGAGCACGGTAGCATTCCGGCAGTCGTTGGTTCACCACGGGACAGGAAATCGACTGGGGTGGGTAGCCGAACGTGGAATAGATTGTTCTGCAGCGGAACGAATTTTCTCTGTGAGATGATCAACTAAATCATTCACCGAATCGTGCTCGTTGTAATCAAAGACAGCCAACTGGGTGTAAAGGTTCCAGTTGGCACGATCAAAGCGCCATCTAGGTATACGAGAGGGAGACAAATCTTGTCTAAGGGACAAGAAGACTAAGAGACTAAGAATACTTGGGAAATCAGAGATGACATTCCACTGTAACGAAACCGCCAACTGGGATGAACACACTGCCAAATCGATGTGGGAATAGGTGCTAAAGGTGTTTGAAAGGAACGTTGACTCTCCAGTGTTCAGGAGAACTAAGGTATTGCTCTCCAACAATTTTACAATGAGACTGCCTCTGGAACATGTGAGATTTAAGGCCCAATTTGGGTGATGGACATTAAATTCTCCCACTATGAGAAACGGTGTTGATAGTTGGGAAACCAGATCTTCAAGGTCGGTTAACGAGAGGTCATCTGATGGCGGTAGATATACATTGCAAATAAAAAATTCGACTGATTGCAGCTTAATCGTTACAACTACAGATCGTATGCCAGATTGTAGCTGTAATTCATCTACAAATATGTCATCCCTGAGGAGCATCATAGTGCCCCTGTGTGCAGGAATGCCCTCTTCTGTTTCAATATCACACCTCAGTGGTATGTAGCGTCTGATTTTAAAGTTATCTTGAGGTCGCAGCTGTCTCATGTAAGCATGCCAAAAAGGGATTATGCTTACTGAGCAGAATTTTGAGTTCTGGTCGATGTGCTCTTAAACCTCGTATGTTCCATTGCAGGATAGCCATTGCAACTATGGAAATAAGATGTAAAAGTTGTTCTACATTAGTACGACTTCAACGGTGGCCGAATCAATTTACCCATTTTGTGTTGGGCTAACACTTTTCACATCAGATTTATCCTATCACTTTTTAGTAGACGTCCTCGCAGTATGATCCAGATCTTCCTGCTCCATTTCCGCTACGGATGAGGTCCCTTCCCCGATTGAAAACTTCGGTTCAAACAACCCAAACCGGTTGGACACCGAGATCGACAAGGATGACAGTCGTCGATCAGAGTCCTCTCCAGAAGAAACCTCAGAGGAGGAACTTAGGGATGCCCGAGGACTTGTCTTCTGCCTGGTGGTATGACTAGTGTCCTTGAGAAAATCATACCTCTGGTATGTGGTCTTGAACGTTTTGTGCGGTGCATCGTATATGATGGGCTTGCCAGGCTTGCCGGTTGAAGTGTTGCAGGTAGCAGTGACAAGGTGTTGGATTCCGTCTTCCTTTTCGGTGATGGAGATGCCGACGTTGGTGTTGGTTTTGCTAGCTTTCGTACTTGTGTTGGTACACGGAGCTTGTCAGAGACCGTCGGCGCACTGGATACACTGGTCTGGATTGCGATTTCCCTTCTCGGTACCGGTTTAGATACTACAGAGCTGTAAGTAACGGACCTAAATGCAGAAGGCTGGCGAGTGCAAAGGAGTTTCCGGGCATCAGAGAAAGATACCTTCTCCTTAAGCCGGATCTCCTGAATGGCCTTTTCTTCCGCAAAGCGTGCATAATCTCTGGAACTGGAGGGGTGTTCCCCTGCGCAACTGACACATTTAGAGGTGTGGAGCATGCTCCATCGTTCACTGATAAACCACAGTTCACACATGTTGGCATGCCGTTACAGAGTTCGCTCGTGCAGCCAAACCGCTGACACTTATATCACATTAAAGGGTTTGGTATATACGGCCTAACTTCAATACTCTCATACCCTGCCCTTATCCTTTGCGGGAGATCTACCAATTGGTGCGGTAGGCACCAATTCCCCTCGCTCTCTGCGCTGAAATCGGTAGACAGCAGTAACAGATTGTTTTTAAAGGTTCTCCTGAATGTCTTCGTTGGGCATTCCGTCCAACGCATGTCTGCTGACCATTCCGCGCGGGGAGTTCAGGGTCTTATGAACGGTAATGGTCACGGGATAATTACCCAACATGTTATTCTTTAAGATAGCAGCGGCCTGGGGTACGGATTGCGCTTCCATCAGGAGCGTGCCATTGCGCGATCTTGTGCATATTTTGACAGGACCAGCGATTCTATCCGAACACTTTTGGATGAGAAAGGGGTTTACTGTAAAGAACGGTTGGCCTTCTTCGGTTCTTCTGATCACTAAGTAGCGAAGAGCGACGGACTCAACTACTTCATTTACATTAGTCTTTCCATTTTTGGAATTTTTAGGTGTAGGTGTAGCCATAAAAAGCAGCAATAAATTCCATCCCGCTGTGCACCCAACCTACCACGGAGTCCAACAAGGGATCATCCCACTGGAATGACAGGGCTACACACGGGATATAGCGTCTCGCCGTCCCACAAACCCTGGAGTTCGGTAAAAGATCTAGTCCTGGCCGATTGATTAGGGGTGGGCTAGTCCCTAACCTCCCATTTAGGCAAAGCACAAACCTACGTAGTGTATCAGAAATGCGCACCCTCCCCGAATTCAGAATAACACTGGTATGAGCTCAGGTACGCTTCCATCAACCACCAGGAACACCATTCCACTGACACGGGTCTCCACGCACGGCCCACACGTGGGTGGGTGTTTTGTCTGACCCATCACCACTAAGAGGAACCGGTGTTCAGGAGAACCAGGTTGTTACTGTCCAGGAAGTCTGACAGAACTCTGCCTCTGGCACAAGCTCGAGTTGAACCGCAAAGAGGATGATTGGTATTGAGGTGTCCCACCAACAGAAAAGGAGTTGGTAACTGAACAATCAAATCTTGTAGCGCAGTGAGCGATAGGTCGTCCAATGGTGGAATATAGATGCTGCAGACGACCAATTGTATCATCGGTAGTATTATACGTGCAGCGACTGACTGGATGTTAATGCGTAAAGGGATTTCTTCCACATAGACGTCATCTATGACCAGCTCCATAGTGCCTCCGTGCCCAGGAGTACCTTCTTCAGGAGCAAGATCTCGCCTGAAGGGATAATAGCGCCGTAGTTGGAAGGAATCATAAGGACCTAGCTTTGTCTCCTGAAAGCTAGTGGATCGTGCTTACTGATCAACAATTCAAGCTCGGGGCGATGTACCCTAAGCCCACGTATGTTCCACAGTAGGATCGCCACTAGAACTGTGGAATAGTCGAATAAGGGAGTAAGGCTTTATGATGACTTTGAGGGTGGCCAAATCAATTTGCCCTTCTTTTGAGTTTAGGGACATCCCCTTAAACGTCCAAATGGTCTGGTCGCTTTCTGCACCACAACCTGTTATTGTGGTCCATATCCTCTTCTTCCGTCTCTACGGAGAGGTCCCTTTAACGATGGAGAAATTCGGTTCAAGAACCCCAAACCAATTGGACATGGAGACCGACGAGATCCGATCACCGGAAGACTCCACAAAAGAGGAACTTTTAGAATCCCTGGCACTCTTCTTGGGGCTGACCGCTTCACTGGTATCTTTTAGGAAATCGGAATTCTTGTAGGTGGTCTTAAACGTCCTTGGTGGAGCATCATATACAATAGGCTTGTCAGTTTTCGAGGTTGAGGATTTAGCCGGTGACTCTGCTGGCGATCTCCTTCCAGATGGAGGCTTAGGCGGCGTAAGCACAGACAAAGATGTTGTTTTGGCAGGCTTCGATGATGGAATAATGATTTTTTCAGAGCTTGTGGCCTGACGTATATCGTTGGTCTGAGTGGCGACCTCGCGCCTCGGCACCGGCTTAGCTGCTACGGAGCTGTAAGTAGCCGAACTCTGGAGGGATGGTATTTGAGTACGCGAGAGCTTCCGGGCTTCGGATGACACATTTTCTTTCACCCGGATCTCTTGAATCGAATTTTCCTCGATAAAGCGTGAGCAATCTCGAGAGCTGGATGGTTGTTCTGAACCACAGTTCACACATTTAACTGGTGATGAACCCGCACCAACGTGCTGTGTCATCGCACAGTTACTGCATGTGGGCTCGGTGTTATAGAACGCGCTAGTGTGCCCGAAGCGCTGACACTGGTAGCATCTGAGTAGGTCTGCTATATATGGCTGTACCTCGATGGTCTCGTCCCCTGCCCTAACACTTTGTGGGATATCTACCCGAACAAAGGTCAGGAACAGGGTACGGATAGGCACCAATTCCCCTCGCTCACGTCGCTGCACACGATGTTACGCCTTGGTCTGGCATGTACTCTTCAACATCGTGCATTTTCCAATGCACGGGTGATTACTACTCCACGCGAGGAGTTCAGACCCTTATGAACTGTGACGGTCAGCGGATAGCTGCCTAATAGGGTTGCATTCAGAAGGACTGCTGCATGGGACAGGTATGTGCTTCCACAAGGAGCGTGCCATTGCTTGATCGAGTAGAAGATTTCACCGGACCAGCTGTTTCATCCATTCCCTTTTGGATGATGAAAGGTTTTAGTGACAAAGTTCCTTCCTTCCTCGTTTCTGGTTACTGGACCGTGGCGTAGATTGTTGAAGAAGCGTCGAGCTGTCTGTCGGAGATATGGTGGAGAGGAAGTAGCCCCAGCTCGCAATGTAGCTGCTGATTGCTAACAAACCATGGAGCACTGGTGGCGATTCGCAGGAATCGACTCTAGATGACCTGCAGATGCCTCTGGTGACAAGTACTGGCAGCCAACCACACCTGGAAAGCATAAGTAATAAGAAGTCGAACCAGAGATTTGGTCAGGAGCAGTGAAGATTCTAAACCAAGTGAAGTGTGTTTGTGAAATAAATAAGTTAGTTTTAAAAGACGAGCGGATGCCAGGGAAATGGTGCAGTGAATTTGAGGCTTCCACGTAAGCCAAGTGTCCAGTAACACTCCAAGGTTCTTTACTGGTGTAGGTGAAGGGAGCTACGGCACATGATCGGTCAGAAGGCGTATCGGCGAAGGTGGATTATAGCGGCGTAAAGTAAAAGTCTTGGCTTCAGTTTTCGCGTATTGAGGGAGATGCACTAAGTTCGACACCATTGAATGTGGCGATCAAGACAGAGCTGTAAGGTTGGTACAGCAGATTGTAGATCGGAGCGAGAGTAAAATAGCAATGAGTTGTCAGCATACAGGGCAATTGGGCTTGGAGCCATGTCTGCAATATCGGAGGTGTAAACACTAAACAGGGTTGGTGCCAGTATTGAACCTTTCGGAACGTCTGCTGTAATATAGGTGGGATTTTCTCTTTGGCGGCAACAGAAGCTGAATTTGAAATATCAGCATCAGGGTTATCACCTAACGGCTGGAAACGGTTGGTTGTAGAGATCGTATACGCATAACGTGGCATGTTAGGCGATGACGAAGGTGGAGCAGTACAGAGCTGTTTGGTATGACCGGCTGACTGAGCGGTTAAATAGTGCACATTGGATGCCCCATTAGATCGATCCATTGGGATAGAGAATATCATGTTGTCATCATCATGATGTGAAACAGAATTATAAATTTGTAATATACCTGAGTTGTAGATAGCTGGGAGGGTCGAAGAATATATTTATTCATTGTAGTATCGGTAGATGTACCAAAATTGTTCATAAATACTGGTACGAACGTAGATTGTTGTGGGAATAGTATAAAATGACTTTGATGACCAGTAAACATCGTGGAATTACGATTAGCTGATGAAGTTGAACTTTGATATAGAAAAAGCATTGCTGCTCGAACAAATTGGCCGGTAGTTTCCGACTGTTGAGCCATTGTAGAATAAGTGTTGCTATATATGTATGTGAACACTAAGTATGCTGATATAAAGTAAGACGAATGTAGCACCCGTAGACACACTCAGAGTGTGGAAGGATCACAACCGTTCGGCGCGGCGGCGACTACTGTGCGACTTCGACACGTTTTTTAGCGATGAAAAAATCCAAAACATCAGGAATGTTTCCATCGTGTGGATAGTGGGTTATTTCACCTAGATGCAAAATTTCTGAGTTAAACTGATATATTATCTCATAAAGCAGCTTCCCTCCTGGATTGTTAATGCTGGAACCCCATCTAGGGTGCTTACTATTGAAGCCACCACCTAGAAGATAACGTGATTTCATTGTATCGAAGATTCCCAGAAATCCGCCATTGTGAGTTTGCCGGAGCCGAACAGTAGGAGCCTATCTGTAGTTTTATATAACCCATATCCAGTAATATTCGAGATACTTGATACTCAAGCCTTACTGTGCCCTGTAGTTTGCTGTGAAAAGCTGCAGTTTTAACAAATTTGGCTGAACCGCCTTTTCTGTCAATGCTGGGATGGTCAGCACGATAAGTCCTGTACCCTGGAATTCTAAAATATATATGTGGTGTTAGTTTAGTTTCTGTAGCTAGCAGAATACTATGTCATAAGCAGAGACAAAGTGTAACAGTACATGATATTTGTTTTTTATACCCTGACAATTCCATGCGTATTTGCGAATTAGTCCTTTAAGGGTTTGTTCCATTATTTTTTATAATCACAGGTATTACTGGTGTAAGAGTATTTATGAGTGGAACCAAGAGTCATAGTAGCGAATCTAGTTTACCCAGTAAGCGCTCCATTTGATTCTCGCTGTTTTTGACTTGCTTACTTCTGAATACAGCTTTTGTTTAAATGGCTAAGATGGTACTGGGAGCGAAAGAAATTGGATTTCAGAAGCCACATTAATTCTTGATGGTGGACCTCAATATATACTTTCGGTGTTCTATCTTTGGAATTTGGAAGTTGAATTTTGAAGCTCCACATGCATTGGACATCCCTTCTAACTAGCTGTATGTTGCCCTTTGCAGTTTACGCACACTGGAGGCGCAATGTTGGGTTACTTACATTCTGCAGTTTGTTGGGTTTCTCACATTCTGCAGTAACGTGCGCACCATCGCATTTTACTCAACGGGCACTTCTTTACTGTGTCCATATTCTTGGCACCTGTAGCACTGGATGACATGACATTTAGGTTTAGGAGGTTCTACTTTTATGTCTGCAGTATACAATCTAGTTAAATCAGAACTTTTTATCCTAAGTTATTCATTCCAGTGCCTGTATCACATGTAGGATGCTAACCGCAAATAACTACGCGGAATTTACGATCCTGCTTCATTTGATAAGTGTGGTACTCAGCCTTGTTCCTTTCAAAGTAATGAATTGCCTTTTGATATTGTGACTTTGTGGATTCGTGAAATGAAAAGTCCAATTGCACCACTAAAAAATGTTCTTTATTTCCACCGACTTACAGTTAAACACTTGCCAATTTCACAAAATTACGGCCAGCGACAAGTGACATTTCCCTAATCATCCCCTCAGTTAGTGACAGAGACTAATGGCTGCCTCTGGCCCCTTACTCAGCTGTCGTGGGTTGCGCTTTCCGCTAATTGGGTGACACCGCTACCTCCTCAAAGCTGGTCGTCCCGAACAGCACCATCGTAGCGGCCTAGACGATCCAGGTGTACCACCAACATCATCCCTCTTGGAACCTTCTGGATGCGGTAGCCCACGTCGTTAATCCTCTTCACCACCCGGTACGGTCCTTGCCATAGCTGCTGGAGCTTCGGCCAGCGTCCATTGGTCCGGGTAGGACGGTACAACCAGACCAGGTCACTTTGCTGGAACCCTTGGCTGTTGGCTTGCCTGTCATATCTGGTCTTAATGCGGTCGCTCGCCTTCTGGATGTTCTGGCGAGTCATCTGGTACATGTCGTGGAGGTTGTCCACCAGGTTCTCCACATACTCGGTCACTGGCTGCTTCGCCTCCGGAGGGCTTCCATAAGCCAGGTCACAAGGGACGCGTAACTCTCGGCCGAACATTAAGCTGGGTGGCGTCATTCCAGTTGTGTCGTGTATAGACGAGCGGTAGGCTAGCAAGAACGGTGGCACCTTGATTTCCCAGTCTCGCTGATGGCTGGCCACGACTTTCCTCAGGTGTTTCTCTAAGGTCTTGATGTACCTTACGACCATGCCATCCGACTGGGGATGTAGAGGCGTCGTGCGGGTCCTGTTCACCCCAAGCCTTTGTAGCGCTTCCTTCATTAGGTTGGACTCAAAGTTGGTACCCTGGTCACTGTGTAGCCCTAACGGCACCCCAAATCGACAGAACACTTGCTCCACGAGGCAGTCTGTGATTGTCTTTGTCTCTTGGTTTGGGATGTCATACACCTCCGGCCGCTTGGTGAAGTAGTCCACTACCACCATTGGGTACTTGTTGCCTCGGTCGGAAACTGGGAACGGTCCAACAAAGTCAAAGGTGATCCATTCGAATGGCGCTCCGACGTTGTACTGCTGCATGCGACCCCGGCTCCTTGTCTGGGGGCCACGACTCCCCGCGCACACGTGACACTGACAGCACCATCTCTCAGCATCTGCTCGGGGTCTCAGCCAGTAGTAGCGCTGCCATAGTTTGTCAATCATTCGGTTCGCTCCCAGGTGTCCTCCCGAAGTACCGACGTGCACTTCCTCCATGGCTTCTGGGACCGTACTCCGAGGAAGTACCAACTGTTCTCTCTGCGTCTTCCCATCGGGTGACTCCTATACTTGGCACAGCACCCCCTCTCTAGTCTTCAACGATTCAAATTGGGCCCAGTACGACTTGTAGGTGGTGCTTCTCGGTGCGATGTCCTCCCAGGTTGGTCTCGTCCCTGGCTCTACTTCCCTCAAGAGTGGCCCCAAGTCTGCGTCCGCCAGCTGCTCCCTCCTCAGGCCTGCGCTATCCCAGCCATCCGTAGGCACTGCCGTGACAACTCGGACTGCTGCGGCACGCTCCTTCTCCTCTACTCTTGGGCACTGGCCGCACTCTTCTGGACAGGGTGTTCGGGACATGGCGTCAGCGTTACCGTGGCTCTTCTCTCTACGATGTTCCGAGGTGAAGTCGTACTCCTGCAGCCTCTGGACCCAACCTGCTGTCTGGCCTTCTGGTCGCGCCGTCACCATCAGCTCGCTCCTCGCGTGGACAACCACGTCTTCGTTCCAGACGACCCTGCAGATTCCAAGGCGTTCTTCAGGTTGACGGAGTACAACCTCTTCTCCGTTGAGCCGCAGGACCTTCCTGCCGACGTCGACCGTCGCCTCGTGGCTCCTGAGGGCATCCAGTCCGAGAATCACCTCCTCAGCCACCTTCGCGACGAACACCCACAGACGCACGGCACTCCGCCCCAAGGTCAGCTCCAGCAGGGCTCCTCCTCCACTTGCAAGGTGTCGCCCGATGCCGTGACAAGCTCCTATTGTCGGCTCGGCTTCCTCGTCGGCAAACCCTTCGCCACGTCAGGTCTGATGGTGGTCACGGCTGCCGCAGTGTCCACCAGCACGCGGCACGGCTACCCTCTCACCCAACCGTCCGCGATGAGGCTGTCATCCATACGCCGGCTGACGGCGCGCAGTGTCACTCGAGGGGATGGATGTTATGGTGCCGACGTGACCCTCTCCACGCAGGGCCTTACTCGTGCTTCCAGCTGCCCTTCCTGGTGTAGGCAGTCTCGCTGCAGGTGTCCGGGCTGTCCACACCCCCAACACAGGCCACTAGGTGTTCGCCGGGGTCCCTCGGCTGGTCTTCTGTCTCTGGTGTAGCGGACTCTCCTCGTTCTCGACGTCGGGATAGCTGTTACTTTGGCCGCTTCCATCCTTAATGCTGCCGTCAGCTCCTCGTGGATGGTTTTATAATCGCCGAGCATTAGGCGCTGACGAACCTCCGTGTCTCGTACCCCGTCCACGAATGTGTAGGTAGCTTCCCGAGATTTTATTTTTTTATTTTTATTCTACATTCTTATGTTCCGATTACTTGAATCTATATCGGAACCTAAATTAACATTCTAACATTTTGTCTTTATCTTTACATTTTATTCATGTTTGATTATAATTTTGTAGACAATATATATCTAATTAACTGCTTAACTTTGCAGTTGCCTAACCTATCAGTCTTCATTGCCTCTTGATGACTGAACCTAACCTAAGTGTAGATTGAACATTTATGCGTTTGTTTATGTTTTAATATATTTTGCTGTCAAGTCTCGAATTTATACTCTTCTATAAGGAGTTCCTTCTATTTATATTTCCAATCCTGTGATATTTTGTAGCCCGATGCTTTCCTCAAGTTCCTCATCTATGTCATCTAAATCTGCCGATGTTTGCTCAAATATAGGACTTAGGTCTCTTTGCTGCTCCTGTCTTTCGATTAGCCTTATGGATCTTCTTACTGGTACCAATGTGGCAGTTCTCTCAGGTTCCCTACGACTGCGATCCCTAGATAGGGTGTACTCTTTCCATGCCTTTGATGATATATAGTTCGTTAGTTCATCAAGTTTCTTAAAATCCACCTCGTTTCTTACAATTGTCCAAGTGTTTTTCCCTTGAAGCTCCTGTCTTAACTCGCCGACTTGATTGTCATGTATTCCACACTCAAAAGTTTGATGTTCTGATGTATCATCTATTTCACATAGCCTTGTTTCTCTTCTTCCTATTCTATGTAAATAGGTGGCATATGGTCCATGACCGGTTATAAATTGTATAATTCCTTTGGACGGGTTGAAATGCTTCATTTTCAATCCTTCCTTTATATCTGGTAGTATTTCATGTACTCTACGGCCCTCTTCTATATTATCCCATTTATGCTGCCAGTCCTTTAAAAGTTTCCTTCTCATCTGCCATCTAGTTTCACACTCCCCTCTAGCTTCCCGGGATACGAACTCTGTTGGGAGATCGACTAGGGCCTTGCTAGCCAGTTGTTCAACTGCCAGGGCGAACTCCTGCAGCGTCTCCGCTGGCTGCTGTGACCTTGCCTTCAGCTGGCTGCGGTACGCTTCGGCTAAGCGGTGGTTCCCAAAACGATTCTCTTGGTCCTCCCAGATGTCCTTGGATGCCGCCGTTGACTGAACCGCGTTCAGGACTTCCACGGCCCGACCCTGGATGCTGGTTATTAACTGTGTGGCCTCCTCTTCTGGTGACCATTTGTTGTGCTTGTCCACTGTGTCGAACTGGCGGCGGAAGACTTCAAACGTTGACGCGCCGTCATATTTCGGAGGTTTGACGCGCGCCGATGTTGTGCCGCGTCCCGGTGCGTCGGCCCTCAAATCCTTCAACCTCCTACCGACGACGTCCTCCACCATGGCGCTCAGGGACTTGACGCTGTTGTTGGCCTTTCCTTCCAGCTCATTAACGCGGCTCGCCAGGTCTTCGACGCGCTCGCCTAAATCTCTGACGTCCTCTTTTACGCCGGCCAACTGTTCTTCAAACTTTGCGGCGAGAGCCTCGTTTGGGTGACAATATCCTTCTACTGTTTCGAAAATAAAACTTAACTCTCTGCTTTGAAGCAGTAGTGTGCTTTAAGTTGCCTACAGCTTCGCTATACTGCTACAAGACATTTTCCTACACCCTCCTCCACAAGTGCAAAATAGAAGACTAAAAAGTGAACAACACCACGACCTGCTCATTTAATATCACGTGTTTTGTATGTATGGTAAAGGGTTATTTGTGTGATTATAATGTAACATGTTTGTTAATATTTAAATGTAACTGATGTAGGACAGTCATCGAACAGCATCCTAATACGCGCTTCAAGTGATTTAACATTACTGTTGCTCACAACTGTAAGTACCATAATGTATTTGGATATAATAAACTTTATCGACAATTAAAAAAAGTATTAACTTCTTATTTTCCTTGCATATGTAAGATTTCCATAAATGTACCCAGCTTCATAGCCTACGCTACTTAAACTTCGCTTCTTAAGCAACGTGTGATTTCTTTCCCGAGTTGATGGTTAACATACCCAAGCAACGTAGAGGCCGTCAGTTCAGGATCTGTTCTATTATGCTTAACAGTTTTTCCCATTTTCGTTAGCTCCTTGGTCGAACTCTTCTCTCACTGTTGATGTAATAATTTTTTTATTCTATATCGCGTTATAGCGGATTTCAATTATTTTTTCCAATAATATCAGCAATTATAAGAATGATTTTGATATTGGAGATAACTATCTGAATTTCCTTTACAGTTTTGCTTCACCTTTGGGAATAATTTTTCTGTTGGATGGCATTCACTATGTGTCAAAACCAAGACTGAAGAGGTGCAACTTGTCACTGAAGGCGTTCGATGGTAGTTTGTTGACATTTCTATTGACGTATGAAAACCTTTTTCCTGCCAACGGAATTATCGTTTATTTCTCTAAAGGTCGTTTATGTAATTCTCAAATTTTTGTTGCAATAACTGATTAATTTCAATGCAGTACTGCATAAAAATGATTTCCATAATTGTACCTATAGCTATTAGTCCCGAATGTAGGATTTACATTTCACCCATCACTCCATCTATTAGAGCGAGACACATACAGGCACACGACGCAGAAGACCGTCCCACATCTGATGTATGTTTTTCAGCTATTTTAGAAAACGTGCATATATGTATACGTGTGTTATCATCATCATCATCATTAATGAAGTTTTTATTGGTGCAAAGTATAATTCCAAATGATGACACGTTTTATAAGACTGTGTTAACTTAGTGATTCCGTGAGTTTATTTTTGTTTCCATAACCGCATGTCTGTGCGTTTCAAAGATATCTTCAAAAACTCCAAAACAGATTCCTTATCTGTATCTATTATAAGGTTTTCAAAGCATGTTTATCTCTTTCTGACATTGGGTAGACTATGCGGGGAACTAAAATTTACTTCAGTAACCCTCTGCATTGGACCAATAATAGAACTACTCTCTGAAAGCTTAAGGACCTGCTCCTCACATGTATGAGCTTCAAGTATACGGATAATTGTTCCGTTACCACTTATACTGTTGAGGTCTTCATTCCTCTACTGCGGGAACGGCCAGGCCAAATTTATACTCCCTAGGGAGAGGGTGATCCATGTTATAAAGCTCAGAGGCACTGGGCTCCTTGTGGAACCATGGGTCTTTATTACGGTAGCTTTTCTGACCATCCCACCATATCAGATGGGATTTCCTATCCTCCACTCGGGGGGGGGGGGTTGCGCTCGATAGTGGTTACAAGACCCACCGCAGAATTTGACGAAGGCGGCGAGAATAAGTATAAGATGAAGCATGTAAAAACCGATTTTAATGCCTTAATGTGATGCAGCGGCTATAGTCCACGTTAACTGGGAACTCAGCGGTGGACAGTCAGAAAGTGAACAAATAATTAACGTGTCCGCCCATCGTTAGCCATATCATCAATTAAAATCCTCTAAAACTTTCATCTCCTCGAACGTTTTATGAAGTACCAACTGATGAAAGCGGTAGTAGGGAGTAAATCAGGAAACTTCTCTTGCGATGGAAAGCGCTGTTCTCCGACGAGATTGCGACGACTGTACTAAGTACACTTGAGTAGCGTTACTATAAAAGCATACAGCCTATGTTTTAATTTCCAGGAACTGAACCATCTAGCTCAACAGGCTACGTCGGGCGTTATTGAAAAGACTCTATGAGGTCAACTAAGTCCCACGAAAGGAAAATGGGACTAGGATATTAACTGACAGTAAACAGTGAGTGGAGTGACTCCTCAAAAACTGCATGAAGTCATACTATTCGCTGTTAACAGAATTAATACTAATTTATGGAGTTCCACCCTGTTTCTGGTTATACCTTCATTGCAGATATCCGTCTAGTGCAAAATGCTGCAATAGCTACTCAATGAGTTCATCAAAGTGAAAATTTATCCTTCAACTTTATTCTAGTCAAACGTCCCCACAGTAAAGGTAAAACCTTCTTTTCCAGATTAGAAGGTAATATGATTTGGAAATGAGCACTTGACGGTATCAGAGAATATCCAGCCTCATAGCTGATCGAACCTCTGCTATTACCAAATGGCTTCGTAAATAAAAACCTATTTTCAATTTATAAAGGGTGGGAGCGTTTTAAGACTTGAAACTTTGATGGCCAATTGTGCTAATAACAGTGTTATGGTTGACCAACCGTGGTGAACCTTTGAAACATGAAATCTCAGCCAAATGTAACTATTTCTGAACCCTATGAGAGCCATGTTGAGTCTGGGAGCTCTATTTTCATTGATTTCACAAGAAAAAATCTCCACTCTGCCGTCGGTCTGTCCCATACGCGATCCTCTGGAATCGACTTGCATAGACGTAAGAAGTATAACCACTCGGCCACTATCCCATCTGGAGTATTTCTTCATCTAAAAATTAATAGAGATTCAAACTCCACTAATTTTTCTCTCGCACACGCACACACATGAGAGTAAATTAAAACCTCGTTATTTCTCTTAAATTTGATATCCCGAAAATCTCATCCAATATTTCCTTTCCCAATAACGAATGCGTTTCTGTATGGCTGGTAGCTCCTGGGTAGAACATAAAAATATTTAGCCCTTACGAACTCATCCGTGACTTCTCAGGCAATACAAAGTGATTTGATATGATCTGGAAATATCAATATCATTTCAACTGTCTGGAATTTAGTGAGTATTTTATTTGTGTTCCTAAATGAAGGTCTTGGAGACAGTTTTGTTTAGGCTGTGTTTCCTTTACGCTGAGGTTTTGTTATCCTGTTAGGGTGAGGGGTGGGATGTGGTAATAATTGCATTTCAAAAAGCTCCTGGTGACAGTTTAATTACAAATAGTTTCAGCAGTTCCGCAACAACTGAGATATGACAAGAAACGGAGTATGAGAGGAATCGTGGGGAATGCCTTTCTCCGTCTGCATACGACTCTGGTATAGGCTCTGCAATCATAACTTCTCCTATGGGTGGCTTCAAGGAATATATAATCAGAAACTTTCCGTCAGAGTTCTAATTATTGTAGTTACTCCTCATGGCGCTTGGCAATCAAGACCATCGTGCTCAAAGCAAACGTAACAAACTCGCAGAGTTCCTGTAAAGTTTAGCATCTCTTTCCTGACCGTAGTTTTCTTCGCAGAGAAAATATCCATTTGTAAATTCATATCTGGAATGAATAATTTGGATAGGAATTCTCAAGCAGTTGACCACCAGATGTTTACTTATAGACAAACCATTATCAATGCAAGGAATGTAAATAGCTGTGGCCATGGTTCTCTGATGTGCCATAAATTGGCTCTTTTTTATGTTGATCTTTTTTATTCCAATTGTTCAGCACATTTAGTGCTACACAAATTGTGGAGCTATATATAACAAATAAAGTGTACAGGGATCGAGGATACTCATATTAGAGCCCTCAAGCAAACTGATCTGGTTAGTGTGAGTATAAATTAAATAACTTCCTCATTACATAATAAATAAACATTATAGAAATAAAATGTCCTGTGGCAAGCGTGTCTTCAGTCTTGGTGCAGCATCAAGGCGACGTCCCAGGTAGAAGAATAAAGCACCTTATACATAAGGAAGGTGAGCAAAAGAATCTGCTTGTCGTTGTAGAGATGTACTCATTAATGCTGACTATGCCCAATTCTCTATGCAGCTGTGCATTCCGGATGCACCACAGACAATCGTAATATTCTGTTTTGAAACACCTGGAGTTGGTGAATATGAGTAGGTGAAGCACATTCCCATACAGGACTGGCATAAAGAGAAGTGGTCGTAGAATACTCTTTTACAGTAGCAGCGTACATTCGACATGTAAAGAGGATTTGCGGTTGAGGATGGGATACAACTTGTGAAGATGGAGCATAGGCTTGATTTAATTTGCTTTTAATATGTGTACTCCATGTCAGTCGACGATCAAGATGGACGCCAAGACATTTGACTGCACAATCAGAAGGTAACCTAGGGACTTCAGTGTTATACGGTCGTATATTTGCCGTAGCAGCAGACCTGCGCAAGGTGAAAAGCTTAAGAAGACATTTGCTTGGATTAAGTGCGATACGCCAGCGAAATAACCAGTGCCGGAAACTCTCCAAGGAGGATTGTAGGGTTGCAACGGCAGTTTCAATAGGGAAGTGCGAGGTAAAGATGACTGTATCGTCAGCAAACAGTGCGGTACTTGTTGCAGGAGGTTCAGGCATGTAAGCGGTATATAGACTGTAAAGAAGAGGCACGAGGACGCTACCCAGGGGCACGCTGGCTAAAATAGTACGGGGTGAGGAATGCGTTGAACCAAGACGCACAGAATATTGGCGTTCCTGAAGATAGCTAGTAATCAAACTAAGTAAGTAGAGCGAAAGACCTAGGTCATGTAGTTTATGAAGGAGGCCGTCGTGCCACACTCTATCAAATGCCTGAGTAAAGTCTAGGAATGCTGCCACAGTATGCTCTTTGGCGTCAAAGCTACGGGTAATATGTTCAGTAAGTCTCAGGAGCTGATGAGTACTAGAATGATGTTGTCTAAATCCAAACTGTTGGGAAGGTATAACTGAGGTTTCAGAAACAAACCGAAGAAGTCGTTTTTGAATGAGCTTTTCCAGAAGTTTGGAGAGAATTGGTAAATGACTAATTGGTCGATAGCTCTGTGGGGAACTAGGAGGTTTGTTAGGCTTTTGCAATGCAAGGATCTCAGCAAATTTCGAGGCTTTAGGATAATATCCAATGCGAAAAGTTGCATTGTATAAAGAGGCCAGAAAGGCAATGGTCTTTGTGAAGTGTTTCAATACAACTGGTGGAGCAAGATCGTTTCCAGGGGCCTTATACGCTCCGATAATTTTAACTGGAGAAGCGTTTTGTTGGGGGAGTTGTACACCCACAACTTCAAGATCAGGCACAATTGGAAGATAAACAGAATGATGTTGAAGATGGCGTTTCACAAGAATGACAACACCACCAAAGGCAATATTTGCAGTTCTGTCCTCCCGATATATGAAATAATTTGGAATCTTGAAGGTTTCAGAGGTAAGCAAATGAGTTTCACTTATGCATGCAATATCAACATTGTGGTGATGTAAGGAAGCCGTGAAGGAGGATTTTTCTCCCTCAAACCATTGGCATTCCAATTCAGCAATGTAAATTGAGAGAATAAGCGATTATGGACTGTCGTTGTGCAATATGATCTCAAGAAAAGAAGTAACTAAGGAACTATGCGTGGAAGATAGGGAGTCAGAAATGAGCGAAGAGCATTAAAAAGGCTCATAAGACAGGGTGAGGCTGTTGTGATGCTGTAGAAGAAGAAACAGTGTCTCTGGAGCCAGGTGTGTTAGACGTTTCCTCATGGGCTTGTCGCGCACAGGAGGATTGCACAACAGGCGGGGCCGAGTGAGATGAGCGTCGGAAAGTGTTGCGGTGACATGGAGGGTGGTGACTGTTGAGGCTGGGAACTAGTAGTCCTGGTGTGCAGGTGTGAAGGAGTCCTGTTTGACTGTCGCCCAACTGTCCCTGTTGATGAAAGAGATGGTGACTTTGACGCCATCTTGAGAAAGTATAAACATCCTTTGAGGTTGGCGGGATGATCACCTCCGCAATTAACACATTTAGGCGCAGCGGTTCGTGGAACAGTACAGTCTTTATAATGATGTTTACCGTCACAGCGCACGCATCTGGGTGCAAGTCTACAATAGTTCTTACTGTGTCCATAATGTTGACATTTAGTACACTGAGGAAAAGTGCGTGATGTATGTCGTAGCTCCACTTGGACAATGCAATGGCAGAGGCGTGTAAGGTCAAACATTTTCATACCAGCTTCGGATTTGTTTACTTCCACAGCACATAATGGCATGGGAGACCTGTCTTTGTTGTATAGTCGATTTACTTGTAGGACGGGAAGGTTAAGTTTGACCAGTTCGTCAGATATTTCTTCGTTGCTTAAAGAATACGGAACATTCCGTATAATAAGCACTTAACTTGGTGTTATCTGGTGAGCGGAAAGTATGCTATTGTTGGTTATAAGTGTCTAGGTGCTTAGTAAGTGCACGAAAATCACTGGTACTGATGGTATTGATTTCTACAAACGTGCCTTGAAGCTGAGTAGTGAAATCAGAGGATAGGATAGATTTTAAGTCTTTAATCAGTTGCTGATAATTACTAGTACTATGTAAGAACACGGGAGGTATGCGTGCCCTATTTGACGGCACGGTAGAAGAGGAGCTTGGCCCGGATAGCTTTTCAGTCTCCATTGTTTCAAGTGCGTCAAAACGGTTATGCGTGGGAATATTGATAACATACCTATGTTCTATAGAATTACTAGGCCGTTTTGTATATATCAGTTCCGGACCTTCATGGGAGCGTTTTCGATCATTAGTTGTGTGTGAAGAGAACTTTGGCTCTTCCAAAACATCGAGTGAGGTAGCACAAGCACTGTTATGGGTAGCAGGTATTGTTTGCTGCAGAGGTGGTTGTTGCAGCTGGTGGTGTGATGAGAGAGGAACGTGTTGTGACGAAACCACTTCGTTAGAAGCTAATGCGTAGCAAATGTTAAGCGAATCTCGCACTAGTTGACCAGTATCATCTGTTTCCATATTGTGAAGAGGAGGTGAAGATATTGTAGCAATGAAACACCACACTTAGGTCACCAGTCACTATGAACACACAGGCAAACAAAAACTTGGAAAACACTGCGCGACCGTGAATCATATGTAAATAACCTTGAACCGATCAGGAGCTAGGCAACGCACGTCCTACCTGCGCGGTGGCCAAGGTCGAACTCATAACTTGGCTCGATGAAGACTGTATCAAACGTCAACAGATTTTGTAAGAGAAGGCAATGGTTTGCATAACATTAGGAACAGGTAATGTCTTTTCGTCCTGACTTTAATGGTTAGAAATTTC
Source organism: Mantis religiosa (assembly GCA_030765055.1). Taxonomy (NCBI): domain Eukaryota; kingdom Metazoa; phylum Arthropoda; class Insecta; order Mantodea; family Mantidae; genus Mantis; species Mantis religiosa. The sequence goes on along the minus strand of CM060949.1, from coordinate 170,356,429 downwards.
AATTTAAATAATACGATCTGATGTCCTGATTTATAGCCTGGATAACCTCCGGTAATCGTGTACGTACTTCATGTAACTTGCCATTGAAGTCAATTTGTTTTTAACATCGACTACTATAAAGGTCCTTACCTAGAGAGAGGGCGTCACCGTAATGTGTGAGGCTTACAACAGTAACTACTGGGTTTGATATCCTGGCATTCGAAATTAAAACAAGGGAAGGTCGCTTTTGCCGAGAAGAGTGACACAGGTGGTTGGTGCGCCGTATCATGATGTAGAACAATCTCGGCTATGCAATGTTGCTCAAATATTGTACAGTATCTTTAATGAGTAATATTAATTCTAAAATATCTCACGCGGAGACAGTAATGAAGTGGAAAATTGAACTCTTCCTAAACATTTTTTCTAAGTGATCAACGTATGTAACATACTCTGAAAGTATATAACTTGTATAATGTTCTCTTTTATGGAAATTCAGGTTTTTTTTTTTTCCTTTTGGAAGAGAAATTACAAAACACCAGGACAATTATATCAGTTGAAAAGCAAGGAAAATGGAATTAAAAAGCAAGTAAAACTGAACAGTTGTCATTTAATTTTTCCCCACCTATAACAACTTCAACAGTGCCTGATCCATCATCCGTCTTATACGTTTCAAAAATGGGTTTTTCGAGGTTTCAATAAGAAATGCTACCTGTGCTATTCATCATGTTCTTTTCATTCCGTTTTCGCCTCAATTTACTTGTATACCTCTAGAATCATAGCGCCTGAGTGGTTTGTGGAGGTTCTAGACAGATGGGCCGGATGCTTGCTCAAAGGAAAGAAAACCCTCTATGGATACTAGTGGGCCTCTTGGTTGACGGACCTCTAGGCCTCTCCAGATTCTGGATGATCCTTCATGCCTGCAACTTTTAGGGCCTTGCAGGCATCTCTTGACCGGAATCCTCCCGAAATTCCTTCACTTCATACCCTCCTCCTTTAGGTTAGTGGACACAACATTTTTAGGTAGGCCCAATCCGTGATGTACAATATATTCCTACAATCACATTTCCTAATAAGGCTCAAATATATATGTAAACATTCATAACTGGCTTCTTTAAATATTTATCAAACAATGCCCATTTTGATGTATTTTTTCAGGCATATTTAAAATACCTGAAGCAAATATTTAGGTAAACAGTTGCTTCCATACTAGTTATAGTATTCACTTATATGTAGTCATTGTGCCAATCTTTGTGTTAATGGTACATTTTTAATGGGATTAATGTCCAAGTTAGAAAAATTATTTTAATTTTTAAGCTACTTTCACTGTATTTTTTAAAAAATACCTGTATACATATATAGCAATATTTTGGATGATAGGGCTTTCAAGTTTGTATCTTTTTTTCATGTCTCTTGTGTTTTTCGTTTTACATTTTTTAGAATACTTTTGCAATTAAGCATCTGGAAGAAAGTCATTCTCAATACAATTTATAACTTGTAAATAGAGACTTTTGAAGATAAAGAGCAGAACGAATACTCTTTGAAGAAAAGTAACATTTCAATGATTTCATATATTTGGAGAAAAAATAAAAAGTAACTTAAGTAATGTAGGCACCCTTTATATGCGATTGAAGATTCCCAAAATTTTTCCAAATTTCCACAAATTGTAGTAAAGACATGCCTTCGAGGTACTGCGCTGGCATTAGGGGAGAGTCGTACAGTATCAGCCGGCATGCAGTACCGGCCACTACTGTGATTTCCCTTTTCACCTCCATGTGGCAGAAATTTCCAGTAAGTATTAGCAAGCTTGTGCATCCATATGCGCTATAGCATCCTATCTTCAGTTCTTTGTCAGCTCTGAGTGCCTGATGATGATTAGGATAGCCCTTAGCGCTCGAAAGATATTTTGAGGCGTATAGCAGCGCTATATATGCGATCCTTATAAATCATGAGGTAAACATTTTTGAACTGAACAGAAATAGTGATAATAAGTTGTAATGTTTTTATATTCTACTATTGTTCTATATGTGGCAGTGACAATCTATATTTTAACAGAAAAGACAGTGGCCGATACTGTAAGACACGTTCTACAAGCCTTATAATTCTAGCTTTTCTACTTTCGATAATATAAGGTACTATAACTAAAATATAAAAATCATTACATTATACTATCTATAGAACATCTTGAGCTAAGAGAATAATATAGTAAGATTCCGATTAACCACTACAGTTACAGAGTAAACTCAAAAAACTTACCCCGGGCGTTACTGCACGACTTTCCCTTATATTTTTGCAGGTACTCAGTTGAAGTTAGTGTTTTGCATATGAATTATTGGTGATGGTTGCAAAACCTAAAGGATTGCAGTAAGAGGACAGGGAAACTGAATTTCAACATATCTGCCATACCATTTAGGTAGTCATATACAATTGCAAGGCAATGAGCAAATTAAAGAAGCAGCTATTTCACTACGCAAAGATATTTATTGCACCCTTATCTGATTTTTGTTATTCCAGGTATTAACTGGAGATCATTTTACTGTGGTAGATGAATTGCAGGTTTAATGAAAATAGTGATATTACATCTGATGAAAGTAGAACCATTTTCTAATTGTATACGGATAACCTCAGGGAGAGCAGTGATAATATAAAAAGTAAAAGATTAAATTCAGGCACTTTAGAAATCATAATAAATGCCTGAATTTATTCCTCAATCTTCATTTGTTAATACATAGACGTTCTACAATTTTCTCAACAGTCTGCCCCTTCATGTATTACAGAATATTTAATATATACCTTTGTATAAAGTTTTATTATTTTTAAAATGCGAATTAAAACTATAGAACTATTCGGGTAGATCATATTAGCGTTTGTATGAGCTTATGCCATTGATATTGAGGCAAAATAGCTAGAGGCTTAAACAGCAGCGATCTCCTTCAGTTATATATATATATATATATATATATATATATATATATATATATATATATATATATATATATATATATAACCACCTCTTACTTCAAAACAGGTTGAAAATACTAACATAACTGTACATCCTCCCTCTCCTAAATCTCAAAGCATATTTATCCTTTAATAGATTCTCGGGAATGCTTTTGCTCCTTCAAACTTTTGTGCCTCCCATAAAACCATGCATTCCTCTCTGACTCTCTTCTTTCACTCGGGTTTTCCAACTTTGATAATTCTTCCTCCTATACTACTGACATGACCATGCCCTTCAAGATGTAAATTAAGTCCACGTAAAGGAGATAAACCTCTTTGAGCAGCACCAGAATATTCTAAAGCTTATAAAGCTTCAAACATTTCTTTGACGTTAGACGGCTTCAGAGGAACTTACACTGAATTATCAGACTCCAGAATTAATTTAAGAAGTTTAATCACAGGCATACACACAAAGATGCTGCTGCTGATGATGACTGTAATAATAATCATGATGATGAAGATGATTTTTTTTTTTTTTTTTTTTTTTTTTGCAATTTACGTCCTCCAACGTTAAGTCATATCGGACGATGAATGAAATGGGCGAAATGATGCTCAAATGAGTCCGGGGTCCATGGAGCTTAGAGTTACCCGACATCCGTATTTCAGGATAAGGGAAAATCCCGGAAAAAGTTATCCAGGTAACTCACCCTAACCGAGATTCGAACTCGGGACTTCTTGAACGTGAGGCAGACATGCTGCCACCACGCTACTGAGGCGGGAGATGATGATGATGATGATGATGATGATGATGATGATGATGATGATGATGATGATGATGATGATGATGATGATGATGATGATGATGATGATGATGATGATGATGATGATGATGATGATGATGATGATGATGATGATGATGATGATATGCATCCATTAATTCTCTATCAAAGGCTTTTAGATCAATTTACTATATTTTTTCAGAAAGTAAAAATAAAGAAAAATAGCACCCAACATATTTTTCTACTTTATAACCCTCTCCTCGTAGATATAATAAGCACCATTCAAGAAAATTTCCGAACCTTCCTTTGCATGAGAAGTGTTTCGAAAGCCTTATTTTACGAAAGTATCTCTAAGTATTTTCATAATATATTATAATATATCATATTATAAAATGATATGTTCATAAAAATACCATACATTTACTAATATTTTACTGACAAATTGAAAGTATATCGTGAAATTTGAGAAATTCTATGAAGCGTTCCTTATTCTGTGACTTTTGTTTACTGGTAAGCCATAGGAAATGCAAAATCTTAGTAACCAAGTATTGCTAAAACACAATTTCTCAATATTTTATTGAACTTACCCACTTCGGGGATAATTATTGTCAAAAATCCGTATTTTCTAAAGCTTATACCTAACTCAAGTAATGGAATTTCAAAGACGTTACATAGTGAGCAACTCTTAAAGATTTTTGCTATCGGTTAAATATACTCCCCTTACAAGCAAATGTGTAGTAAAACTGTTTTTACAAATTCTACCTCGATTTAAATCAAGTAGGTAGAAGAATAAACGGTTATAAGTAGAAATTGTACATGAGAGAGTAGAGAAAGCATTAGATGGAATATATTCTAATTTTGAAAGCTGGTGTCAGGTTCACATTTGTGCTCCAATAAACAACTTGCGAAATTCATACAAATCTCGTATGTTACATTTTTATTGAATTCTCTTAAAGATTCTATTCCCTAAATATCTTGTTTGTATACACATATTGATATTTATGGTGTTTCTCTTGTGTATCCTTTCGTCTCTGATAAGTTGCTCTGAATCTCAATTGCTTAGTTATTCGATTGTTCAATAACTAGGGCACTGATCACTATTTTTGACTGACATATTAATTACGATTTTTGTTGATGGAGTATGTAGTCTATAATGCGATAAAATAAATAAAGGGCTATAACACAACTATACCCGTAGTTCGTATTGTAATGCCGCTATACTAACTGAACATAGGAATTCAGTGGTATAAATAAAAGTGTATCAGGCAGCGGCGTCCAATGTAGTCCACATTATTTAATATATATTTTAAATATGCCATAAAATCTCGGCTGACTGTTCTACAAATTAATTTCAAAACTAATAATATACCTCTGAATTGCGCATGATCACGCGATCACTGGTAGTACAAATGATCCAAATTTAAGTCAGAAATCTATATTAGGAACCTGGCACCATCGATAAATCAGTGCATATTTTCCAAAACTGGGCTATTTTGCGCAGTGTTCCTAAATACACAATTGATTATTCCTCTCATTTTCCCTTCCATCTCCCTTCTCCCCCTCATGGCTGCGCCGTGGCTCAGTGGTTGGACCGCTTGGCTCTCACCAAGGTGGCCCGGGTTCGATCCCGGGCGACCGCAAAGTGAGATTTGTGGTGGACAACACGGCGCTGGGGCGGGTTTTCTCCGGGATCTCCGGTTTCCCCCGCCATCTCATTCCACCGGTGTTCCATCTTCGTCTCATGTATCATCAGTCATCGCCTGCGGTGCCGTATGTAGTAAAAGCGGGCGTTAAACACTACACATTTCCCTTCTCCCAAATTACAACTTAGGGATGGTTCATCAATGACAATAGCTCCATTTTAATGAAACGTTCATTTTCCTTGCGAATAAAAGCTTCTAATTTCATTTCCTGAGTAGTTGCTCGCTGTGGAAATTCTGAAGTTCTGAGGAATATCACCGTTTTCTATAACCAATAACGGTGATATTTCTGCATGCGAGTTGACTATAAACTTGATCTTCTCTAAATCGACATTACAAATGGTGGATGCTAAACCATTTTCGTGGTTCTTTCGCAAGGGGAATTACCTCATTTTATCCATATGTAAACTTTATATTTAATTTCATCCATGTAAGTACAAGTTAGTAATCTTTATGCAACGTATTTAATTGGCCTTTATTTGTGTAATTTACGTCCGCCCCAACGTTAAGTTATATCGGACGGTGAATGAATTGGGTGAAATGGTGCTCAAATGAGTCCAGGGTCCATGGAGCTTAGAGTTACCCGACATTCGTCTTGAAGGATAAGGGAAAACCCTGGAAAAAACTTATCCAGGTAGCTCACCCTGACCGAGATTCGAACTCGGGACCTCTTGAACGTGAGGCAGACATGCTACCATCTACGCTACCGATGCGGGCTTAATTGGCCTTGTTTGAAATACCATATAAAAACTTTCAAAACAAGTGCGCGATTCATTTTTTCATAGTAACGTTTACTATTGGAATTTTGCCCAAAACATATACGAGTATTTATAATAACATCAGGGAGTTCCTTGGTGTGTTTTGGATACCCTAAATAAAAAATGAAAGATGGAATTAGTACCTAATTCCATATTCCTAACAGCCATGATTCGTATCCTCAATATATGATTCATTTATTTATTAAAAGAGGCACGTTTTCTGGTTGGTTACTACATCCAAGTAGGTGTGACACAGAAGCCGTCCTATTTATTTTCTCACGAGAGGCGTGACTATGGGTGAGCAGGCCTCGCGACAACGAATGTTGAACATCCATAGGAACTAATTTCGTCTAAGCTACCCGGTCACCCAGCTAGGTTTGGGCAAATGCAAGTTAAGCACAGAGCCTATACTTAACAGCATCGTTCATGTCGCGATGCAGTTACGGCCATTAAAAGGCAGGAAAATATGATTGGTTTTTAGCAAAACTACTAGACGAAGAGAAAAAACTAACACCGAAATGGACACATATTAAGGATGAGTTTTCAAATAGTTGCCCTTACATTAAATCGTTACTAGACATTTGAATTCATTGTTCCGTGCTTCTGCAATTAGCATTTATAATTTTTCCCATATTGTAAACCACAAATAATGTATACCCGGAAATCAATTGTTCCTTCACACTGGCCGTGTGTAGGCTAAAGTATGGAAAGGCAGACTCAGACTGAAAAACTCAATGCCATAGCCGGGATCCGAACCGCGGTTCTTCTTGTCTCCGCAATTGAGCTACTATGGCTAACGTGCCGACATGACATTAAACTCTCCCACCATTTTTCAGTCTGACTCTACCTTTCCAAATGTACACCTGATTTGAAATAACTTTCTTTTTTGATATGAAACCAGAATGTTGCTTTATATTCTGTATTTTTATCTCTGTTGTAATGTTATTGACAGGTTGCTCCTATGTGCAGAGTAAAATGCCTGGAAACATGCGTATGCCTTGGTTTCCTACGCTCTTTTCGTTATTTAATATTGACAGAAACTCTTGATTATTACTGTGTTCCAAATCTTGGCTCAGCCAATTCCTTATTAATGTATAGTGAAATATGACGTAACATTTATATTAGCCTATCAAAAAAATCAAATTTAGGTGGTTCTATTTGTTATTGTTTATTACTACAACTGAGCTTGTATGCTCATATAGTAATATTAGTTTCATATAAATTCACTGTTGATGGAGAGTCCTCCAATGAAGACCGACAAACCATTACACGACCATATGTTGTGGTCCCCTGTCATGTCCAAATTCTTTTCAGTCGTAGCTCTTGGCACTCACTTAATAGCTGCAACATTTCAATATTCACTTGATATTACACTCTTTCCAAATGTCTGCTAGCTACCTATATAATTTCTTCACCGACAGTATTAATTTTGAGGTCTGTGTAAATTATCATTACGCACAAACCATGCTGCTTTTACTGCTGCTCCAGAAAATTTCATTTTGAAGCTGTTGTATATATTGCTCTTCTTCGCATAGCTCCAAAGTTGTAAGCCATAGGTTTTATCAACTGTTAATATACTAACAACCTATTATGCAGTTAAACTAGAGAATTTCCCTAAATGAGTCAATTAACTTTCTTATATTTAACAATTAACTCCTTATTTTTTATCAATGTGCTGCTTAGAGTATAAGTTTGAATCCAGGGTCATGTCTAAATACTTGAGACTTAGGAATTCTTCAATTATTTATTTTAATTAATAGTGCGCTTATCTTCTTGTTCGTGAAGTTAATATGTACATATTTAAATTCAGGTAGTTTAACACGCCATTTCTTTGTCCATTTGGTGACTTAAGAGACTTAAGGGTTAAGAGTTTCATGAAGTTTATTTGTAGATTACTCCTTTGTATCGCCTACTGCAATTAACACTATCGTCAGCAAGTTTCCGAAGATATTTCTTCTTATGGGATATCCCTAATTAACAGAAGGTACAAGACACAACCTAGTGTGCTTCTATACTCCTTAAACTTCAGTATTCATTGCCTTATTTTACTCTGAAGTATCTCGTTCATGTATGATTTTAAAATTTGACAAAGCTGACCTGCTGGCGTTGAAGCATACCTATATGTCCCTTATGCCAAACTTCGATAGATGCCTTAGCCACATATAAAAATACACCGGAATAGATTTCCCTTTCATCTAATAATCTTTATATGACGTTTAGATTACGATGTACTTGATTGTATAATGGAAACCAAAATTATCTGCAGATATTACTCTTGTTTCCTCAATAATAATTGATGGTTCATTACCAATAATAATGCTTCAGATTAAAACGGGGTTTTCATTGTTTTAACAGTACCTTTTGAAGTAACTTAGCAAGCTGAGATAAAATTGGCACTACCCTGGCCTGTATGATTCCATCTCACTGGGATTTTTACCAGATGATTATCACCTTAGCTACGTTCCACTAATTTGGGAAGTATTTAAATATTAATGCTGTATTTATCAGGTTGAAATAGCTTCATCAGAGCTTTTACTGGTAGTTCTTTAAGCGTCTGTTCTGTTATTTAAACACATGCTAGAGCTTCCTAAGCGTTTGTATTCATATCAATTTCGCTCTTTACCTCACACATATGAGTTACTCTCCTGCTCCACTCTTACTAATGCTAGCATCTTCTTCTACTGTTTGTCCAGGCAAAGATTTACAAATCTCTTCCAAATACTTCGCAAACAAATCTGACCTTTCTTTATCACTTCTAGACCATATTACGTCATTTCTTGTAGGAGATACCTGATTTATGATACTTTTAAACTTTCTTGTTGCCTTCCATGAACAATATTCACTGTGTATCTCTATCTGCTGTTATCCCACTCATATTTATATTAAACGACTCATTTTTAATAGCACTCATCAACTGCGTTAGCTTGTTACTACTTTGACTTAGTTGTGTTTCATCTTCTAGTGCACCTGTATTCTGTCATCCTCTGCGGTTTTTTTTTTTTTTTTTCAGAAATTAATTCCTTTTCCTTTATAAGGGAAGAAATAACATTTATTTAACTTGGGGGTTTCCTGGGTATGATTTCATGCTGCTCGTTGAACACTAACGACAAAGGAATCTAACTCCTCTTCGAGTTGATGTGGTATTTTCAGAGGGACATGAGGTTCAATAACAAACACTAATTTTCTTTTAAGTCTTTCGCAATTTGTTTAGTTATTATTTAATTCTGTAGGTGTTTGATTCTTGGTGGTTATATATACTAAAACTTCACTTACTCTTAGTATAACAAAAGAATGGTATGATAATATATCATAGTTCTCCTTCACATTTACTTAGTTGTTAGAAATTCCCTTTGTTATAAAAATCCTATGTCTGGCGAATTATATACATCTGTCGCCTAATGAGTAAGCTTTCCTTTTGAGCGAAAATGACTGTTTTACTGCTGCTTAACACAATTCCCTCCTCTTCCCAGAAGTTATTCTCGAATTCAAATGGCCGCGCCGTGGCTCAGTGGTTAGACCGCTTGGCCCTCACCAAGGCGGACCGGGTTCGATCCCAGGCGACCGTGGTGGACAACACGGCGCTGGGGCGGATTTTCTCCGGGATCTCCGGTTTCCCCCGCCATCTCATTCCACCGGTGCTCCATCTTCATCTCAGGTATCATCAGTGTCATCGCCTGCGGTGCCGAATGTAGTAAAAGCGGGCGTTAAACACTACACATTTCAATTTCATTTCGAACTCCAATGGGTATGCTTTGCATTTTACATCACCGATGATGTAATTATTACTTAATCATTTGAAAAGATTAACATTATATTTAATACTGTTTGTAATACTAACTGCTGAATACCTCTGGCTTTATCGGCTGGGTGATCCAAGCGATGAGCATTATATCCTCTAACTGAAACTTTAATTTGCTTAGGCAAGTGCGTCTAGGATATCAAGCAGACGTCTGTATACTTATTCCTCAAGAAAACCTTTATTTCCAAGATACGTCGTTGGAGGCCATTTACATTCCATGTTAGTATTATATGTGTGCACCATTTTGTTGCAATTGTTTAATTTTCTTTCGTTACTTTCACGTTTGTTCAGTAGATCATGTATCAACTTATTTCTGTCATTTTGCTCCAACATTTCAAGGTAGGCATTAACGCTTCGTTTGCTGAAGTCTCAGTTTTAACATTACTTAGTGTTCGTGCATAATTTTTCTGTTCCCTGGTGATGCAGAAATTATGGATCAGTTAAATAAATAATACTGTTAAGAAAATCAAATATTAATATTTTTTGTACTCATTAAATGTTAAGAGGCAATAGGTTTGGTAGCAAATTATGAATACAGTTTGGCTCGTAGTAACAGGTTATTAAGTACCTAAGGTAATTTCGAGGGCTAATTTTCAAGCAGATTTGTAGTAGTTTGGTCAGTTACCATAGCGAGAGGGGTGAAATGTCCAATGCTGCCAGATTAAGTACGGTAGCCTAGCTGAGACTTTTGAATGGAAAGCAGAAAATTTCAGTACAGTATAAATGATGTGACAACATACTATTAGAAGCTGGTAGTGGGGGTCTTCGAGCCATTAGCAAAAGGGTAGGTGATTAGGAGGCTTTTGAAGCTGAGTAGGACATTCTGGAGATAATTTTGGACACTTCTGTTCGAATCGCCGGAGGAACCAGACATAGCATCATTCCTCCCTCAGGTATAGAACAACGTAGTATGGAATTCAAATACATTAACTCCGAATATTTTTATATTTGTTTCTATTGGTCAGCAACTTCTCTATTTAAATAAATACTATTTTATAACACGTTTCAACTTAGATACCCGTGACATCCTTACTTTGATTACGCAGCCACGCATACCCTGAAATAAGACTCCAGTCGAGATTGAGGCAGACAGAGACAGCTACAAACTAGAGCAATATCTTGAGGCAGACCAATACTGCTTCACTGCTTACTAACCTCTTAGTGGGATTTTCTTTTACATGGTTAGCTCCCTTGTCTATAAGATCATTTTCATCTGAAGCAAAGTCTACTTTGCTATTCCTTTGAGCCGCGTGCGTCTGCATGTTGGTTTTCATTATTTAATTCCTCCTCCTTTGTAACTCTTTGGGCACTTCACATCCACGATAATTAGCCGGATGCTTGCCTCCACAGTTAACACATTTAGGTAATGTGGTTTTCTTTATTCTACAATACTTAGTAAGGTGCTTTGCTGCCACCTTATGCAACGCCATTCTTTACGACGATAAGCCTGGGTGTGGTTAAACCCTTGACATTTCATACATTGTGGTGTCAAGGTATTATTCTTCCTCAGTGGCTCGATTTTCACTACTATATTTAATATTGTGTTAATATTACGTATATTTGCAACGTTTTCTTGTTTCTCAAAAGTAAGCATAAATAATGGAAGTCCTTGTCTGATGATCTCTTGTTCACCTTGACAGTATTCAATCCTTTCTTTCCTAAGGATGTTTACAGCATCTATAGTTTTGAACCCTGTTTTCTGTAAGTAATCTATTATATCCTCTTTAGGACATGTAGCATGCAACCCTCCTGCAATAACATTTATAGGCCTATCCTTTTAATTTTCACAGTTTCCCATTTTTTTTTTTTTTTTCCAGAATCTAATTTACTTACTAAAGGCCTACAGCTAGCATCAGTAGTACTGATCTTCCAAGCATTGTTTCTCAGTGCAAGGATTTTTTATTCCTTTTTAAGTAGTCTTCAATAATTTACTATATCGTACATATTAATTGGTGGTCCTTTACGTTCAGAAGCTTTCGTTTCTTTTCCATTATCTTGATTTGCAACACTTTGGGATTATTTCTTATTGATTCTACTTTTAGTTTCTTCTAGCGTTTGCAGTCTTATTTCTGGGGACGTTTCAGCTTTCCTTTTCTTGTTCTTTCTCTGTAAAATCCAATTAGTTTGCCTGGAAATTTCTTCTTCATCTGTATAATAATCATTGTGGCAACCACGACCTACCTCTTCTAAGGGATCCGCTGCACACCATATGATTCCTTTTACTTGTTCTTTACGTTTTTCCATAGCCTTACTTTTCTCTTTGTGCAACTGCTTCTTCAGTTCCTCATTTTCATTCTAAAGAGCTTTTATTTCACTTTCAATTGATCATATTGGTTTTAAATAACAATAAACATCTTCTTTAGTTCCGATTTTTCCAAATCATCATTATCAGATTCTATGCGTGCCTTTTATTTAGTTGTCATCCATTGTATCAAAGCGTTGTACTTGAATATGATCCCTTAATGCTATTGATGGCTCCCCCAAGAATCCATGGAGCTTGCCTCCTATGAGGGTGGTTAGACTCCTTCAATTGTTTGCCTATCCTGATCTAAACACTTGTTGGTGGTAGAATCAACTATAATTTAGATTTGAATTCATGGTACCCCGCCACTTCATGGTTAAGCTCTATTCAGGGCAGGTAACACGTATTGACCATCCTCGGTCCGTTACTCAGCCTGCCAGCTTGCGACGGATGGACGGTAGGGTAATTTCCGTCCTACAAATTGTAAGTTGCCAATCTATAACCAATGTTTAGAGTTCCTCTGCAACCCTTAAATTTGTGCGTTCTAATTCTCAAGCCCCTTGTGTAGGCGCGCGCACCCAGCGACCCATCCACACACACACACACAGAGAGAGAGAGAGAGAGAGAGAGAGAGAGAGAGAGAGAGAGAGAGAGAGAGAGAGAGAGAGAGAGAGAGAGAGAGAGAGAGAGAGAGATGGAAATTAATGCATTATAAAAAGATAATGTTTTAATTGGCGTATGTAGAATACATTACGAATAATATAAAATCAAAGAAATTGTGTTACAAACGTCACAATTATCACATACCGTGAACAAATGCTGTGAGGGGTCTGTTCACGTCTCATAGTTCTATGAAATAATACTCGTAACAATAGTATACTAGTATGCTAATGTGCGACTTTAGATAGCTAACAGCGGTACTTGGACGTCATGAATACTAGTATAAAGGCATTTTTTAAGACTGCTGACGCATCACACTAGTCAGATGATCACGTAGGATTTGAAAATTCACATAATGTGAACGCTAACCTATTTAATTAAAACGTGTCAGGACATATAGAAGAAGTGAAAAACGGCATAGTGGAGTACTTATAAACATTCAGAGGAAAGCTGTACATATGTATAATTTAAAAAATATTCAAGGGGTAGATTTGTTTCATTCATTGTGGTTTTAATGGACATGTTGCACTTGCTTATTCATAGAAAATTAAGGAAAAAGTAACGAAAAAAGGCATTTAATTCCAATAATTTACATTTTATGAAATAGCATTACTAGATTTTTACAATTTCTATCTCAACATATAATCCAGCGAGAAGTAAAAAAACGGTACCTTTCGAACAATTAAGCGTTGTTTCTGCTTAAACACACACACTCACACACACACACACACACACACACACACACACACACACACACACACACACACACACACACACATATACAAACAAACACATACACACTAATGTGATATATACTATCGCACTAATGCTGCTCTAGAGAATAATACCTACTGCTTTAAAAACGTAGCAGAGTATTCCATCACAAACGTTTTAATTTTTATGACTAAAATTAGTATGATTCCATCCTATCTCAATAACTATAAATTACATAATTCACGACGGTAATTACCAAAATTTTCTAATAGGCACCTCGATTCTTCATGAATCATACAGTAATTTTAAGGGTTACGAAAAGTTTTATTGTTTTCTTAGTTATATCAAAGACCTAATATCTGAAATTTCTTGTTATTCCATAATGCATTTCAGAGACGATATATGTGGATGTAGCTATTATAGAAAAGGGTCGTTGAAATGCAACGGAATAACATCTCTTTATCGACAATGACCTCCACAGATGGTTTCTATCGACTTCACATTTTTCGTAGGGTCCAGTCCCTTGTTAACGACTGCCACACTATACAGGACGTTTCAACGAAACAGAATACAGTAGAGTTTCGGTTTTTCGACCTTCGGTAAACCAAATTTCCTTATTATCCGACATACTCTCACCAGTGCTTGGTCAGCAGGATGTTAATCCTGGAATATTCAGTGAATGTGCAGGTGTATCTTGGGTGCGGGCGATATTGCTTTCATTTCCTGTGAGTACAATATGGCAATTAAAAGGAAGAATGTGGTTGTTTCCATTGAGGAAACATTGAAAAGAAAATGGCAGCGACAACTCCTTTTGTCCTTGATAGAGGAAATGGACGATGACAAGGACATGTGTGTGTAGTGTTTAACGCCCGATTTTACTACATACGGCACCACAGGCGGTGACACTGATGATACATGAGATGAATATGGAGCACCGGTGGAATGAGATGGTGGTGGAAACCGGAGGTTCCGGAGAAAACCCGCCCCAGCGGCGTGTTGTACACTTCAAATCTCACTTTGCGGTCGCCTGGGATCGACCCCGGGTCACCTTGCTGAGAGCCAAGCGGTCTAACCACTGAGCCACGGCGCGGCCATGGCAAGGACATGATAGAAAAGTTAAGATCTATCAACAAGAAAGATGTTCCATACTGGGTGGCTCAGTATTGGGAAGAAAAGATATTAGCGAAGTCCTAGAACACACTGTTAGGTGATGAAGAAAATGAAGAAATAGTACAAGAAGACATGGGTGACATTGTTTCCTTACTGATTCATTTGAGCTGGCTTTGAGAGGTCATGATAAACCCGATACATCACAAAACCCTGCTATCTTTCGAGGCCTAATAGATTTCAGCGCTGAACTCGGTAGTGTGCAGAAGGTCCATTTGCAACAAGCAACTGTTTTTAAGAGCACTTCAAAAACTATGCAAAAAGAAATTATTCAGTGTATGTTAGAGGTATGCCAAGAGGAAATAATTATTGAGATAAATGATACAGAATTCCTTGTTTCATTGCAGATGAAACCACGGATGTTTCCTTAGTGTATCACATGGTGATTATCTACAGATATCTTGTGAATGACAAGCCTGTAGAACGATTTTTTGTTTTCTTCGAACTGCTGGTCATGATGCACAATATCTTGCCGCAGTCATTAAATCTAAACTTGATCTGCAACTGCCAGGGTACCCAAATGAACTTATTGCACTGACCTATAATGGTGCATCCGTCATGGGAGGTAGAAAACATGGCGTTCAGGTAATTGTGAAAGAGAAGTATCACTGTGCCTCATATGGATACACGGCTATGCACATCATCTTAATTTAACGATGTTGAATGCAGCCTCATGAAGAACCAGTGTGGGGATATTTTCTGTCAATTTACAAGGAATATGCACATTTTTTCAAATTCTCCTCAAAGAACAGCTGTGCTTGATGAAGTTTTGCAGAAACGATTGCCACGTTGTGTTCCGGTACGATGTAATTTTCATTCACGGACTAGCAAGACCATTTTCGAATACAGGGAGAATTTAATTAAATGCATGGAGGCTATTCATAGCAGAGCTCTGTTAATCAACTACGCCACGCTTATTCAGACATCTGGGTTTAAGCCACTTTGAAAGAAGATAATTTTGTATTCTGGCTGTCTTTATTCCACAAGATCATGTCCCATGTGGACATTTTGTACAATCAGCTGCAGAAGCGAGACTGCAGTGCAACATTTGCCCTCGCCCAGCTAAACGCATTTGAAAGGGTGGTGCAAGAATTAAGAAATAGTGTGGATGTGAGGAACAGAAAGAAACTGCAATTAAGAGGAAAAGAATAAAAGAGAATATGTCAAACTTCTGTGAGTGTTGTTAACTATGCCAATGTCTACCGCTGAAGCAGAGCGCTGTTTTTCTTTTTCTCAACTTTAAAAGGAGTACAAACCTTCCTCAGAAACACAATGTCACGGAACCGATTGTCAGCATTAGCAATGCTTTCAAATGAGAGGGAGTTTGTGATGATCAGTGACTTCAACGAAAAAGTTATCGCTAGATTCGCCAGATCTGCGGAAAGGAGAGCAGATTTCCTGTATAAATAGGTGAGTCATGACTACTCTGTACTTTATTTTTCATTTGTGCACCGCAAATAATTTAATTCACCAGCCGCAACTGTTACTGAGCCATATTCCCGGCTGTGTGGGCGCTACAGCTCAAGATGCAAGTATCTTGTGTACAGAAGATCAACTGTTTGAACTCATAGGCTCTGATATTGTTGATTTCCGTGAATGGTAATGATAATGAGGATGAAGTAGAACGGGAAATTGAAGAAAAAACGAGAAGTAAATGAGTCATGCTTAAGGTTTAAGTGCTTTAGAGATGGCATTAGGGTACGTGGAGCAACAGCCGGAGCCAAGTGTAACTGAGGTGTTGTTGTTTCGTCGATGGCGAAATCTCGCAGCAAGAACGCGTCATTCAACAGGTAAGCAGACTTGATTGATGAGCTTCTTTTCTGAAGTCATTTGGAGCTTTATTTTTTTAAAAATTGCATGTAGAATTGGTTTGATTCATTTAATTCCGCAAAACCAACAGTAGTTTTAATAATACACTAGGTATATATACCAAGTTTTACGCCATTTTCCACCCTATTTTGTATGATCCGACATTTTGGGTTATCCGAACTTCTCCAGGCCAGTTTATGCCGGATAATCGAGACTCTATTGTATTTTGATTTAGAAGACTGTTTCACTATGATTAGGTGCTTCATCTCGTTACGATGAAAATTGTCAAACAAATAACTTCCCTTTTACATGTTTTAAGACATTTGAACTGACATTGCAGCTCAATCACCCAAATACTTGCCTGTTGTGCGAGGGTCTAATGTTCGATTCTCGGCTGCGGTGGAAATTTTCGCTAGACAATATTACTTATCACCCTCTACAATCTATAACATTGAATGTGAATTTAATGTATAAATTCCACACAAATATGACGCATGTGCTGTCCACGTACATAGGCGCTAACAGTCCAAAGTTAAAAGGCCGCCGATATCGCGGCGCTAACAATCCAAAGTTAAAAGGCCGCCGATGTCGCCATGAAAATAATAGGTGGTGTGTAGGGGAGAGTCGTACAGTATCGGCCGGCCACTGCTGTGATTTCGCTTTTCGCCTCCATGTGACAGAAATTTACAGTAAGCAGTAGCAAGTTTGTGCATCTACGTGCGTAATAGTCGGATATCTTCTTCCTTTTTGCAGTTCTTTTTCTGCTCTGAGTGCTTGATGGTGGTTGTTGTAGCTCTTAGCTCGCGGAAGATACTCTGAGGCCTATAGCAGCGATATCTGTAAACCATGAGCTAAACATTTGTGAACTGAGCAGAAATAGGGACATAAGTTCTTGTGATTTTGTATTCTACTATTGTTTTATATGTGACAGTGCAATGTATCACTGACAATTTATATTATAACAGAAAAGACAGTGGCCGATACTGCAAGACACTTTTTACAAACCTTATAGTTCTAGTTCCTTTACTTTCGCTGTAATAAAGTACTATACATAAAAAATCATTACAGTATACTATCTATGGTATATCTATATGTCTACATATCTATATATCTATCCACTACCTATATGTCTTGAGGTAAGAGAATAATATAGCAAGATTCCGATTAACCACCACAGTTATAGAGCAAATTCAAAAAACTTAACCCGGCCGATACTTTATGACCCTCCCCTATATTTGAAAGGAATCACATGCACGACGCGTATTTTACTGAGTTTAATTTAGGTAATAATTAAATCAGTGACATTGTTAATAGATGAGATGAAGATGGAGCACTGGGGGAAAAAGTTGGCGGGAGAAACCAGGTGAAAACCTGCCCCAGCGCCGTGTTGTCCACCACAAATCTCACTTTGCGGGCCGCAAAATCGAACCCGGACCGCTTTGGTGAGAGCCAAGTGGTCTAAACACTCAGCCACGGCGCGGCCTAAAACTGTTGGATTCTAAGGCACGAATGGGGTATCTAATGAAATCAAATATTTTAGCAATGTAAGTTCCAAATGTTTTATGATCACCCCGACAAAGTTCCTTCATCACACTTCATCTTAAGCTTCTTATTCGATTTGAAGTACGCCTTCTTATTCTATGACTTGCTAAATTCTATGAACTCCTCCGCCGTTCTAACTTCTTGACTGGGTGTGCAAAAGTAATTAAGTCAAAAGCAGTATTCATTGTTCATGTAATCTTTGATTTCTGTTTGTTGTATATTTGTATCTAATCAGTAAAGTGGTATCAATTGCTATAAGCCAGCAAACTGAATGCAATAGGAGGTATCCTACAGTGCAAAATTGGTCGTGAATTTTAGCGCTTACTTCAAATTTAAATGACCCATGTATCGGTAGTAAACTATTTGGGTGTTCGATATTGGTTTCGATTGCATTAAGTACTGGATAACACTATGTTAATTAGCTCAGATTCGGATGATAGGGGATAAAAAAGATAACATCCAAAATAATGCAGTACTGAAAAGATACACCAAGTGATGTAAGTTACGATAACATCTGTAGAATGCAAATCGTAAAGTTGAAAATGACTTCATTGTTAAAGAAGAGGAAGTAAACGAGCTGGAAGTAACATTAATAGATGAACATATAATATTTGTCATGAAGTAACGGCTGAAAGCGATACAAGGGCAGCCAAGTAAGAAAGGAGACCTGCAAAAACTGTAGGAAAACCTATATAGTGAGAGAAGAATAGAGGAGAAAGTTATAAAGTCTCTGAAATCATGTAGGACAAAGTGCAAAAAACGAATATGTAGTTACACTATAAAAATGCACAAGGATTACTGATGATGATGATGATGATGATGATGA
This sequence comes from Mantis religiosa, assembly GCA_030765055.1. NCBI lineage: Eukaryota > Metazoa > Arthropoda > Insecta > Mantodea > Mantidae > Mantis > Mantis religiosa. The sequence continues at coordinate 170,337,517 of CM060949.1, read as the reverse complement.
TGATGATGATGATGATGATGATGATGATGATGATGATGATGATGATGATGATGATGATGATGATTTAGGGCGCTAAACTGCGCGATCATCAGCGCCCGTAAAATCTAAAATAGGCTAAAACCGGGATAAAAGAGCTTAAAAACAATTCTAAATAAATATCACAGATAAAAACAAGAAACGGGTTTAAGTCTAAAAGAAGCTAAAAATATAAAAATGGCTAAAAGGCATAAATATATTATTAAATTCTAAAATTGGTTTCCGAAAACGAACTAAAAAATTTGGCCACTGCTTGCTAGTCGTCCGTCAGTATCTCTGCCAGGCTGGTAGACAGCTGCAGAGACTGGCATATATCCGCTAGGCTCAAAGATCTTAAAAGAACATGACGGACCGAAAGAGCTCCACCACAAATTGGGCAAGCTGGAGCAGGGTCCCTGTCAATTTATAACTGTGACTAAAAAATCAGTGGCCAATTCGTATCCGAGCCAGTCTAATTTCCTCCAAACCGGAAGAACGTCAGAAGGTTACCCAGGGGTTCGGAAGTGCCTTGATGGATCGAAGTTTGTTGCGGCGGAGAAGGGACCAGTCTGCGAACCAGGAGGACTGCGCAGCTCGTCCCAACTCAAGGCAAAAATCTTCCGCAAGGACTTGTGATATAAAAACCTGGGAGTGTGTAGTTGCCGTCTTGGCCGCCGAATCTGCAAGTTCATTCCCCTACAGGACTGCGTGACCAGGAATACATGGACATACGACACTAACGCCTGAGGCGCGCAAGGTCTGAATGGCGTCCTGGATACGCTGTACAATAGTATGGTGGTTGTACAGCGCACGCAGGCTCTGGAGTGCGCTAAGGGAATCACTCAGCACAAGGCAATTACCAACCGTCTGCGGCGAACATGTAAAATGGCTCGGTAAATGGCATAGAGCTCTGCATTGTATACGGAAGTGCTGCCATGGAGGCAGAATGTAAAGGGTTCGGATCCGTGGACAAATGCACATCCAACACCAGCAGAGCTCTTGGACCCGTCGGTATAAAATACACTAAAATTTTTATAGCCTGATGAAAACTCTAAAGGTAGCCTGCGGATACTATTCTTCGGTGTCGTCTGGCGGCTTGGGACTAAGACGTGTGTTCCTATAACGGGCGTCGTAGGAGGTATCAGAAACGGTAAGAAACGTCGGATGCCAAGGCATACTAAATATCCCACAGTCGTAGATTCCCAGTAAAACTGTCCGCCGGCACTGAAGAGGAGGCTGACGCTTCAGCGCAGATGATGATGATGTGTATAAGGGTGCTCAACTACGGCGGTCATCAGCGCCCTTACAAAAACAAATCATGGCAAAAGCCAGTAATAAAAAATTCCAAAAACTATATAAGTATAAATAAAACTATAAAAATTGCACACACACATAGACACACACACACACACACACACACACACACACACACACACACACACACACACACACACACACATATATATATATATATATATATATATATATATATATATAAAGAAGAAGAAAACGAAATATCAATCAAAACCTACTAAAAATTTCCTTCACTAAATCCTAAAGTGAAATCTAGAAAGGAATCTAAATACCTTCTCCACTACTACGTTATCGTCCGCTAGCATTTCTGCAAAGCTGGCCAGCAGCTGCAGAGACGTCCTAAGGTCTGCTAGGTGAAAACACTCTAGCAGCACTTGTCGTACAGATAACGCTTCATTGCAAAACGGACACAGCGGAGCAGGCTCCTTTTTAAAAAGAAAACTATGAGTAAAAAAGCAGTGCCCAATACGTAACCGAACCAAACTCACCTCCTCGCGACGAGATGTGAGACTCACAACTGGGCTAGTGGGAAACGCCCCTATTGCTAGACGAAGGCCAGAGTTATGCACCGTGTGCAACTTTTTAAGCACAAATGGGCGAGCTGAAGCATAAACGATGCACCCATAGTCCAGCTTGGATCGGATCAGTGTGCGATATAAACGGAGCAGCACTGTGCGATCCGCTCCCCACGATTTCCCACTAAGTATCCGCAAGAGATTAAAATAATGCTCACATCGTGCTTTCAACTGCGCTAGGTGTGACGACCAGCTAAGCTTTCTGTCGAAAACAACTCCCAAGAACTTAGTTCCATCGGCAAATGGTAGAACATGCCGACCTAGTCGGAGCAAGGGTGGTAGCCGACGTTTGCGGCGCTAGTAGTTAACGCAGACTGTCTTCTCAGTGGAGAACCGGAAGCCGTTCTTAGAGCTCCAGTCGTGAAGGTTGTCTAGGCAATGCTGCAGACAACACTTTAGGAACGGGGTACGCTGAGAAGTGCAGTAGACGGCGAAATCGTCCACGAATAAGCACGATGAAGCACCTCGAGGAATACAGCTAGAGATAGAATTTATGGCTATAGCAAACAGTGTAAAACTGAGCACTGATGCTTGTGGGACCCCGTTCTCTTGGATAAATTTTTAATAGACCGAGCCGACCCTTACTCGGAAAACGCGGTCGTTCATGAACTCCCGAAGGAACACAGGAAGGCATCCACGAATATTCCAGCTTTGCAGGGTGCGTAAGAGGCCTGGTTCTTAACTGTGAGGAACTCAGGTGCGTAATGATCTGAACTAGACACATGAGCGAAAGAACTGCCAAGGGTGATAGCCACGTCCAGCGGATCCACAACCACTCCTGAAGCAGTTTTCAAACCAGCTGTCGGTATGTGAGTCGATTTTCCGGCCACGCGCCTTAACTTATCACATACTACAGAGGAAGGAGTATGGTCATTTAAACATGACACAAAGGCGTTACAAGATGTCTTTTTGCTCTGCTTAATAACTTGCTTAGCCCTGGCACGCATCTTGTTGAACTGAATAAGGTTCTCCAGAGTGGGATGGCGTTGGAAAACGCATAGACCACGCCTGTGATCACGGATTACATTCCAACAGTCATCCGTCCACCATGGAACAGGACGTTGACGAGGATTCGGAGACGAATGCGGAATAGACCGTTCTGCGGCGGAAAGTATCCGCTCGCTAAGATGTTCTACGAAATCGTTGACAATGCCCGGCCCCTCAGAACTAAAAACCGACAACTGGGTGTAAAGTTAGGCACGCCAGGTAGGCATGCGGGTGGAACACACCTGCTGATCTAGGAGACTAATAAGACAGGGGAAGTGGTCACTGGAGTGTAGGGCCGAGATGAAGTTCCATTGTAGGGACACTGCTAACTGTGGTGAGCATACTGCCAAATCCAGATGGGAGAACGTTTTGAAGGCATCAGAAAGGAACGTGGGTTCTCCAGTGTTCAGGAGAACCGGGTTCTTACTTTCCAGAAAGTCGGAGACAATTCTACCTGTCGCACAAGTTCGGGTAGAGCCCCAGAGAGGATGATGGGCATTTAGTTCTCCAACCAATGGAAAACAGGTGGGTAACTGAATAACAGGATCCTGGAGCGCAGTAAGTGATTGGTCATCTCAGGGTGGGAAATACAGGTTACAGACAACCAAGTCTATCGTCGGCAGTACTATACGGACAGCAACTGACTGGATGTTCATGCGTAAATGTATTGCGTTCACATATACATCATCTCTGACCAGTACCATTGTTCTTCCGTGCACCGGAACACCCTCCTCCGGAGCTGGATCACATCGAAAGGGAGTATACCGCCTTAGTCGAAAGGAATCTGGGAGACTACCTTAGTCTCCTGTAAGCAAACGACCAAGGGATCATGCTTACTAAGTACTAAATCAAGCTCTGGGCGATGTGCCCTAAGCCCATGTCTGTCCCACTGCAGCATCGCCATTGGAATGGTGGAATAAAAGGTTAAGGGTTATTCCACTTTATGAGGGTTACGATGGGAGGGCGAATCAATTTGCCCTTCTTTTTGGGCTTCGTGCTTACATCTTTGCTAGCCGGATCATCAGGACGTTTCCTGGAAGCCTTCCTGGCAGTGTGGTCCGTATCCTCGTAGTCCATCTCCTCTACGGATGAGGCCCCCTTGCCGATAGAAAACTTTGTTTCGAGTACCCAAAAACGGTTGGACACGGAGAGCGACGAGGATGACAATCGTCGATCCGTGTCCTCACCTGAAGATTCTTCTCAGGAGGAACTTTTCGACGCCCTAGGGCTCTTTTTTCAGCTGGTGGATTTGCTGGTCTCTTTGAGGAAGTCAGATTTCGTTTAGTTGGTCTTGAACAGTTTAAGCGGGGCTTCGCACACAACGGGATTCTCAGTCCTGGAAGTAGATGCTTTAGCCGGTGACTGTGATGGCGATCGCCTTCCCGATGGTGGCTTTGACGGCGTAGGTGTTGAGCAGGCTGATGTCTTGGCAAGCTTCGTAGGTGTTAGAATAATGATCTTCTCAGCGATATTTGCCTCAGCGATAGCGCTTTTCTGAGTGGCGATCTCTCTCCTCGGTACCGGCTTAGCCGCTATTGACCTGTAAGTAGCGGACCGCGGGATGGATGGTATTCGAGTACGCACGAGCTTCCGGGCTTCCGAAAAGGAAACCTTCCCTTTTACCCGGATCTCCTGGATCGCCTTCTCTTCCGCAAAACGTGGGCACTCTCGGGAGCTTGATGGGTGGTCACAAGCACAGTTCACGCATTTAATTGGCGCCGAGCACGCACCATCGTGCTGCGTCAATGCACAGTTGCAGCATGTAGGCGCGGAATTACAAAATGCGCTAGTGTGCACGAAGCGCTGACACTTGTAGCATCTTAGCGGGTTTGGTATGTATGGGCGTACCTCGATAGTTTCATACCCTGCCCTGATCCTTTGTGGGAGATCTACCAGATCAAAGGTCAGAAACAGGGTACGGGTAGGCACCATTTCCCTTCGCTCTCTTCCTGAACATGGGACACAGCCGTAACACCTTGCTCTTGTAGGTTTTCCAGGAATTCTTTGTTACTCATGCCGTCCAGTGCACGGGTGTTGACCACACCACGCGAGGAGTTGAGGCTCTTATGGACGGTAACGGTCACCGGGTATCTGCCTCACAAATTCGCTCTCAACAGTATTGTCAACCGGGAGATAGAATGTGCTTCTATGAGGAGCGTACTGCTTCTGGATCTTGTACAGGCCTTCAAAGGACTGGATATTTCATCCAAGCCTTTCTGGATAGCAAAAGGGTTAAGAGACATGAAGTTCTTTCCTTCCTCTGTTCTGGTTATTACTAAGTAGCGATGACCAACGGACTCAACTACTTCCTTTACACAAACCTTCAAATTTTTTTGGTGTTTAAGAAAGTGCACCATAGTGATAGTATCCTCCACCATTGCAAACATCTCCGATGGCGTGCTCACATCCTGGGCGCCACCCCGGCTTAGGTGAGAGTCCTGCCCTGGACCTCGCTCACCTTAGGGTCACACCTCCCAGTGTAAAGACAGAGAGATCCAATCGCCTTCAGGAGTGTAACAGCTCATGCTGTGGCCCCTCCCCGGGACTGACCTTCATCATCGGATACGAACACAGTCCTACATGGTAACAAGGGCCAGGGAGTTATGCGTAACCCAGTCAACCCTTGCGCTTCCCAGTCCAACCAGCCGCGCTACCCGTCAGATATGTGTTCAGGGAGGAAAAAGAAAAAGAGCAAAAAATAAAAGGGGTCAAACACAGAAGTCGACCATGGTTTGGGCGTTTGAAGGAATATTCTCACCTCGTGGAGGAACCCAGTCGAGAGATGACACCAGAGCCTCTTCTGCCAGTTTTCGGGGTTACTGATGGGCCTTCTCGGCAGCCGTAGCGGTCCTGGGGGAAACAAGTCTCCACCGTACATCACCCCATCAGTCAGTCCCCTACTTCCTGTTGCCCACCCCTCGGGATGACCGCAGAGGTTGGATTTTGAGGGGCAGAAGGATTACTGGATTATGAATAATTTTGATATGGGCTTGTTACAAATAAACGACCAACAATACGGGATATATGGAAAATTATTGTTAACAAATTAAATTTCAGTATAATTTATGCATAGATGCAAAATTGCAAACCTTTGTTTATTTTGTTTATGAAGGTATTGAGTGAGATAAAGAGGTTTATGAAGTTGCAGTTCAGAAACAGCAAAGTAAAATTTCTGGTATGTTAGATGACGTTGATGAAAGCGGTAAATATAGGCCCGGTCAAAATTTGGTACCGCGCTAAAATCCTCTGGTCACAGTTATTTGCTCTGAATTCCAAATTGGAAGACCATTATTCCAGTGAGCAAAATATAGCAGGTAAATTGTGCATTTAACAGTTTATGCCAACTTAAGTGACTGATGCAAAGAATATTTAAATGATGATCCTGGATACTTTAGTTGAAGGATTTAGGAAACTACTGTGGATTATCATAAACTATAAGAAAGGAAGGTGTGTGGCTTTGAAAACATAGTAATAAATTGCCTTTATTTAGGGTTATATAAACTTGACACCGCCGATCACCTGCGAAGCCTTGATTAGTAGTGCTTGGCATGGAACCTTCAAGTCTTATAATAAGTATGTGCTCTTTAGTTCCAGATAAAGAGCCAGAATTTGTTATATCGCCGAAAATATCATCTTCACTGTACATTCATCTTCACATATACATCTACTGCACTGTAGTAAAAAATAAGTACGTTCTAGATAACATTAATATAACCTTTTTTAGATAAGTTTGTGAAAGTGTACTTTGAAAAATATTATAAACAATGGATTTGATCTCCAGGTAAGTTTTATCTAAGTGTAAGGAAATTAAAATAGCCTGATGAGTATATTTATAGCAATAAGTAAACGCATTGTGCAAAATGTGTAGTATTTTGTCTCATAGGGATATAGCAAGTATATTTAGTTCATAATTTAATTTTTGTCGTTTTGGGATTTATGTCTTTTACATAACTTTTCGAGATTTGTAAGGTGCTTATATTAATAATAAACGAAACGCGCACAAAGTGCATGGTGATATATAAAGTACTCTTGACAAGTGTTTTCTTTTGCAGCTTGCTTTCTGAACTTATAGAGTTATAATTACCCGAAGCTTTAGATAAAAACTTCTTTCTGGCCAGCTCTCCAAAACATAATAATCAGTTACTGTGACTTATAACGCATCACTCTTTTTCAGCACTTAAATTACATTCTTAACAAAACCCTTATTAGTGCTTTTTGTATTATCAATTGATTTTATAGGTATAAATAACTTTTGTTGCAATTATTTAACTTCTATTGTTAACTAGTGTCAGTATCATGGCTGCCCGCCTCTGTAGCGAGGTGGTAGCGCGTCTACCTCACGTTCAAGAGGTCCGAGTTACAATCCCGAGGGTAAGTTACGTGGATTAGGTTTTTTCCGGGGTTTTCCCTTATCTTGAAAGACGAATGCCGGGTAACTCTAAGCTCTATGGAGCCTGGGCTTATTTGAGCAGCATTTCACCCATTCCATTCATCGCCCGATATGACAACGTTGGAGGATGTAAATTAAAAAAAAAAAAAATCAGCATCATAGCCTCTTACAGATTAGCTTACCAATGTTATATGATGTGATATGGAAAATTAAGAGGATTTTAAAGAAACCGACTAAGCATCGTTGACCAAGCATATTTTCCAATGAAATATTAAGAAATGAACAAGAGGCAGAAGATGCAATCTTCCCACGGAAATCTTCCAAAATGGAACCCATGACAACGATAGTAAAATAAACTGTAAGCTATTGCTAAATTGTGTAAAGTCACACATTCTTTAAAGGAAATTAAGTTCTATGATTTATTCCTCTGCATTCAATGTGCAACTGGCCATGTATCCAATTCGTGAATCATCCAGTTAGTAAAATTTTCCATTCTACATCGTGGTCAGTAAATGTAACTGAGTAGTATTATGCATTAAATTGCACCTTTCTTCTTTCTGTCTTAGAATGTTTTTGATTTAGATCTTTCTATTCCTAGTAGTTTTACTTATACTGAGATTAATTTTTTACCTATCCTTAATTTTTTCACTCTCATTTCCAACTTGGATTAGCTTTTTCGTATTTCACGGATCATCATTATGGTGTTCGTCGTCATCTTTATCATTATGACTACGATGGTTATGGTTACGGTGATTGTAAGTGTTAGTGTTACTATTATCATCATTATCATCATCACCATCATCATCACCATCATCATCATCACCATCATCATCACCATCATCATCATCACCATCATCATCATCACCATCATCATCATCACCATCATCATCATCACCATCATCATCATCACCATCATCATCATCACCATCATCATCATCACCATCATCATCATCACCACCATCATCATCACCATCATCACCATCACCACCATCCTCATCACCATCATCACCATCACCACCATCCTCATCACCATCACCATCACCACCATCCTCATCACCATCACCATCACCATCACCACCATCCTCATCACCATCACCATCACCATCACCACCATCCTCATCACCATCACCATCACCATCACCACCATCCTCATCACCATCACCATCACCATCACCACCATCCTCATCACCATCACCATCACCATCACCACCATCCTCATCACCATCACCATCACCATCACCACCATCCTCATCACCATCACCATCACCATCACCACCATCCTCATCACCATCACCACCATCCTCATCACCATCCTCATCACCATCGCCATCGCCATCGCCATCGCCATCGCCATCGCCATCGCCATCGCCATCGCCATCGCCATCGCCATCGCCATCGCCATCGCCATCGCCATCGCCATCGCCATCGCCATCGCCATCGCCATCGCCATCGCCATCGCCATCGCCATCGCCATCGCCATCGCCATCGCCATCGCCATCGCCATCGCCATCGCCATCGCCATCGCCGTCGCCGTCGCCGTCGCCGTCGCCGTCGCCGTCGCCGTCGCCGTCGCCGTCGCCGTCGCCGTCGCCGTCACCGTCACCGTCACCGTCACCGTCACCGTCACCGTCACCGTCACCGTCACCGTCACCGTCACCGTCACCGTCACCGTCACCGTCACCGTCACCGTCACCGTCACCGTCATCGTCATCGTCACCGTCACCGTCATCGTCATCGTCATCGTTATCGTTATCGTTATTGTTGTTATTGTTGTTATTGTTGTTATTGTTGTTATTGTTGTTATTGTTGTTATTGTTATTATTGTTATTATTGTTATTATTATTATTATTATTATTATTATTATTATTATTATTATTATTATTATTATTATTATTATTATTATTATTATTATTATTATTATTATTATTATTATTATTATTATTATTATTATTATTATTATTATTATTATTATTATTATTATTATTATTATTATTATTATTATTATTATTATTATTATTATTATTATTATTATTATTATTATTATTATTATTATTATTATTATTATTAATCACCGTCTGGTTATTACTGATTATGTCGAATTTGCAGAAAGTATATACAATAAATGGATATTCTGTTGATGGTTGTTTCAAATACATAGGCTGCGAAATCACCTCATTTAAAGTATAAGTAGGGGAATCATCACACTCTAATGATAATATCAGAAAGAGCCATATAGGTTGGAAATGCAGATCTACGTGTTCAGTTATCCATCACTTTCGACAGTGTCCCAAATACTACTATTTTACGCAATGGACTATCAGGTATTGATTTAAACTGTTCAATAGGTTTCCCAATCCAAGGTACGCGTTTAATTGCGTGATAATAAATGGCAATTAATGCACATGTGGACCTATTATGTGATGTCCGGCAGTGAGTGTGTTTGAAAGACTATAATTTCTTAATGATATTGGCTTTCTAGGAGGGAAGTTCTCGGTACAATAATCAATAGATAAGCCCCATTAGATTTTATGTGGAACATGCATTAATCATTCGGTCATAGTTAAATAGTAAGTTCGAGTATTCAAAGGTACTGAACATCAAACATTTATTCCACTTTATGTACGGAATATTTTGAAACAATTCTTTTGAGATATTTTATCTAGCTTATATACCCACTTCGTGGGTTGGTAGATTCGGAAGTATTCTTTCCAGAAATTTAAAACACTTTATTGCAGTAAAATGAAGCTTTGTACAACCCATGCAGCAGCCAAAAGAAGTGACATTGAAAAATCGCAGTCTTCATGGTCGTCTCGTTACTCCGCCACACGTAATCAAACAAAAGATTCAACTGCAATGATAACAGAGCTCAACTTCACTGCACAACTGCAACTGACTACTTCTCATTCTTCGCCGCGATTCATACCTCCCAGCCATTGTTCTAGAATGCAGTAGACCATTCGATAGAAATCGCGACGGTATCAGAAAAAGAAACGGAGAAGTCCACACATCTCTGTCTCTTTCTCTCTCTGTTTCTCTCTTTCGGCCAGTGTCCAGCTCGGCGCGCTACTCTGTCTCTTTCTTACCTCCCCACGCGCACACCTCTGGCTTAGCGGCAGCTCCAGAACAATGTGATCGGTGACAATATTTGTAGTAATTTATTGCACATTTCTTTGTAGGTACATTGGGAGTAGAGGAATTAGTAGGGTTGAGTAACAATTATATCCATTCTATACGGAGTCATTGAAATTCCAATCTTCTTATATGGTCAGGAGGGGGAAAGGCTACAAATTACAATTGGAAATTTTGAAAACTTGTTTCAGGAATTTTTCATGAATATATTAAAATACTGCAGAAATGGATAACTGCCAAGGAACTGTATGCTTGATGTGGATACACAATTTTACTAAGAACAAGTCTATGCCTTACGATTTACCATTCAGAATGAAAAGGACCTCCCTCAAAAGATACTCCTAGAATATTCAAAGTAAATATTTCGTTTATTAATCGAATATATTAAAACATATTTCATTTTAATGAAAGCCGTTGAGCCATTTTATGCAAACAATAGTTTCCAGATAAGTTCCATACTTATTTCAGGATATATATATATATATATATATATATATATATATATATATATATATTAAATCAGCCGCATTTTGGAAAATTGAATATAAATGTATAAAGTTCACAGTTTCGCGGTGAAGGCACTCGTATACGCATACCCACACATAAATATATTGCTAACGCATTCTTTGAATTCAGGAAATCTCACATCTGCTGAAATCGTGGTATAGAATTGTTAGGTTTATGACAGTACTTCCTCTACTTACTCCAAGTGCATAGCAGAGAGAGCAAAAAGTTAACATTCCGAATGAGCGCCTAAGAGTGCACCACTTAGAAAGCTAAAACGGAGTTCCTCTGGGAGTGGAAAGTAACGTTCTTCTGTTTTTATTCTCCGGGAAGGCACTACTTTGTCTCTTCTAGCGGTAGAATATTATACAACAGAAGTGACTGCGAAAAACGTTCATGAATATTGTATTGGATTTCAGCTACAAAAACAGCACGGAAATATTTTCCATAAAGGAGAAATCCTGGGAGTCAGCTCAGGAAAGCGAAACAAAACCACTATACCTCTGTACTATTTGGAAAACTCTATAGGAATAGATTAAATTCCTTATACATAGCATTAAATTTAGTACAATCTTCAGGTGAGTTACAAGTAACTACCCTTCAGTGAGTTAATAACGTAATGTTATATCTAAGATGCATGATGAGAGTTGGATATGATTTTCACTTTCAGCAGCTCGGAGTTACACATTTAATGTTGACAATTAACACATGACGGAAACAAATGATAGGTTTTCATAATAATTGTGCAATTTGCCTATTATACTTTAGGTAATGCACGGCTATATAAAGGAAGGAACAGATTTCAAGCATTTACTTCTTGCAAATTACGAGGCGTATCCTTAAAATAAGGTCTCCAATTTTATTTAATATAGAAAACATGTTTATTGTCAATGAATGCTACATTGATGAAAAGGCGGAAGTTACAGCTATTTTGCAACGTAATCACCATTGCGATCGATGCCTTTCTTTTTTGCATGCGCTGTGGCAATTTTTGTATACCCTCGTCATAGCACTCTCGCGCCAAGTTGAGCAGGTAGCACTCAACCTCGTTTTTCAAATCATCGTCGGTCTGGAAATGTGTTCCACCCAGGTGTGACTTCAACTCAGGAAACAGATGATAATCACTGGATGCTATGTCTGGACTGTAGGGGGGATGGCTGGGGATGTCCTATCCAAACTGGGCCAGAAGATGAGCCGTTGCATGTGCAGTATGGGGACGAGCGTTGTCGTGATGAAAGATCACTCCCTTCGTCAGCATTCCCCTCCTCCGATTTTGAATGGCACGTCGCACTCTTTTTAAAGTCTCAAAGTAGATAGCGGCGTCTATTGTTGTGCGAGTTTATGCCTACCGGCACAACAATACACCGTTTCTGTCCCAGAACACACTGGTCATCACTTTGCCGGGAGAAAATGTCTGTTTGAACTTTCGCGGCTTGAGCGAATTCGAATGCCGCCACTGACGAGAACGTTCTTTAGTTTCTGGTGTTGTGTAGTGCACCCAGGTTTAATCGCCAGTGACAATTCAATCCAACGATTCCTCGCCCTGTTCTGCATAGCGCTCCAGGAATCGGTGGGCCGCTTCAACGCGTTCCCGTTTATGGTCTTCGCGAGCATTTTGGGGACCCACCTCGCACACACCTTGCGATAATGCAAATATTCGATTAAACCTGTAAATCGTAGTCTTACGGACTTCAGGGATAAGTTCGCACAGCTCGCGAACTGTCACACGCCGATCTTTAAGCATTTCTTGCTCCACTTTTGCAGTTTTTCGGCTGAAACCGAGGGCCCACCTGAACGCTGTTCATCATGGACGTCTGTACGTCCGTCTTTGAACTCTCTAACGCATATTTTGACGTCCATACACTGTGGCCCATAGACTTCGCATAATTGACGATGAATTCCAGTGGGGATAGTGCCCTTGGCACTCAAAAAACGGATCACTGCAGGCAACTTGCACTTGGCGGCGGAAGTGATAGGCAGCTACATCGTAAACGGCTGCCCAGTCAAGACTAATGGTTGCAACGGGTTCGTTGTGGTGGGGATTTGAAGGGGTGAAACCAAGGAACACGCCAGTGTTGTCGGATCTCGCTTAATAGCGTTCCTCACAGCTCCAGCGCCTTGGAGACCTTATTTTACGGACACGCCTCGTACAAGAGGTAGAACCATAATTGCAAGTTTCTTGGACAGCTGAAAATTTGAACAGTCTAGTCAATCACGGCCGCTTTGGTGCTGTTGTTTGCCAAGTTGTTTCTCTTTAGAAAAATGACGATACGATAGGAAAAAGCATTTTGTGTGCTTCAATTAGCAGCCCTAAAGACTATCATTTAAATTAGACTATCAGTTTCATAAACATGCACCTCAGCACAAGCAACGGCATCGAAAATTCCTAGAAGATGGTTGCATCTGCACAGAACGTCCATACACATTCAATGACCGTGTGGAGCGTATTCCCACTGTTTACGAAACGAGCCCAAAAACAATGAACGGCACGAACAAAAAAGGAACTCACATTCTTCATGTTGTCGCGAACGCATTGTTGAGGCGAAGCGGCGCGAGGTACGAGTTCAAAAAAACGGGCAGATGAAAGGTCGCCGCAACGGTAGGGGAAAGGAGACGGATTTCTGGAGAGGTCGTCTTTCTTCTTACACCGTCTTGATTGAGAACATTCCGGAATAGGAGTAAGCTATAAGAGCAGCCGCCCACCACTGGGAAACAGTCGGTAATTGGACGGGGTGTGCCTGAACAGCTTGTTTCTAGTCGATGATCTTGCAAGTTGTATTGTGTATGTGATGTAATTCTGCTACTGTCAGGTTGACTAAGATGTGTTTCTCCGGAAATAAAGAACAATTTTTGGTGCTTTTAACCTGAACTTTTAATTCACGAACCCACAAGGTCACAATATTCACCCTCTACACCTGAATAAGTACAAACTGTAGTTATTGCAAGCATTGCATCCTCATGACGACAGCAAAATGTAGACGATAAGGAAGAATACAGTTTTTCTAAATGATTAATTTTTTACCCGCTGAATTCCTTTACGTTTTTCCAAAAAAAATTATCAGCATAATGTTAAAAGGTGGGATAGTGAAAATCATATGTCGGTTATGGAACATGAAGATATTCACAGAAATGTCCTCTCTGCCATTATGTATAAACAAAAGTTTATGCACTTTCCTTCTTAACGAGGAAAACTGAGAAGTCAAACCTATCTAGACATGCTTCAAAATTGGTTTTGTCCTCAAGTTGAAGATTATTCAGACGACTTCATCTTCTTGCGAGGTAGTGCCGCTTCATTCTTCTGAGGACTTCCTGCGTTACCTCAGTGCCATTTCAGGACGTTGGATTGCAAGGGAAGGTGCAAAAGACCAAATTTATCGCCGGTGGCTTCGCAAGTGTTCAGACCTCACTCCTTGTGACTTTTATCAGTAGGTTACTTAACAGAACGTGTTCAACCGCGCTCCTTATGCCTGACACTGTTCAAAGTCTGCGACACAGAATTTTCTAACTGTTAATTCATAGAGACCAACTGATTCATCTATGGCACGTAATTTACCACCGTTTTGATATTTGTCGTGCAACACATGGTGTTCTCACTGAATGCATGGGAAGTGAAAATTGAACTTCTCTTTCCATAAACTTTGGAATTGTGCTTCTATCTTTTGTAGTTTGGAAAAAAAAGTTTGAAATCTGTTCCTTCTTTTTCAGTTACTTCTATGTTTTAAATTTTTGTTTCACCTTTCTATATAGAAGAGTACATTAAAGTGTCCTTTAATAATATAATAACCTAGCTGGTGATGTAGTTTTGAATTATATTTTAAAGAGAAGTGTCCATTAGAAAAATGTATACATAAAAGAACTACATGTGCCACACCCTATTTTAATTAACTCTTCATGGTTTAGTTAACAACAGGTTACATCCTGTCAATAAATGAAACCTGTAATTTAAATTTTAGTAACAGTATTTACAAGTAACTCTAAAAATTAAGCCATTTTCACCATCTCAATCTTACATAAGCTTTGCCCTCGCAAACAACACGCGTGCATGTCTGATGCGGTGAATTTTGTATTTACTTATAAATACATTAAAGATGGATCGGAGCAGCTTTTAAGGGTAGCATGAATAAATATACACGACGGTTTCCTCACAAAAGGAAATAAAGTCTAACCCAACTCAACTGCATTGAACTTGTAAAACACTGGTTAACTTACAGTATGCTTTATGTACTACAAGTACGACGTTGCATATCTACTCAACTTGTATGAGATGGAAAAACTGTTTCAATCTTTGTGGGTTTGAGAATCTCATGTCATCTAAACTAGACTCCAATCGGGTAGGGAGTTAAAGTTGTCACTTGTGCTGTCTTCTCTCAGGCAGTGGCAGGCTGCGAAAGCCCTTTGGTGTATGCTGATCCATTATGAATTTACATGACGAATTCAGCAGAAGCTGACGTATAGAACTGTAAAGATAATTTTAATGCTTATTTTATCCCTAATCGCCACTTATATTATAAATGGTTTCAATACATGCAGAACATACAGTTGTTTATTCCAATTCATTATAGTTTACGGCATGAGTGACAGTCCCTGCTATCAAGACCTCTATATATAGTATAGCTTCATTTAAGAAGTCAGATAATTGACACTTTTGAACCGAAGATATACATATTTTTTGTAAAATAGGTATGCATCACCAAGGGGGCCACCGAAACTGGAGAAGTGTATATCACATAATCCAATGAGGCCCTTAGTGCCTTAAACGCTATCTCTATTAGGGTGGGATAAAGGAAAGATCCAAACGCTATCTCTATTAGGGTGGGAAAAAGGAAAGATCCAAAGGGCGTCCACAACAATGAGACCACTTGTTCAAGCTTAGACGAGGTCCCAAACGAATGCAGATCTTCAGCCATTCAAGCTCATCTAAAAGCCCCGAGTCTCCTTAAAAAAGTCACTCACAGAAGAAGAATTTGTTAGCACTGCGACAGATATCAGGTAGAAATCCACAACACCGCCAGCTTCAACATGCCAACACAGCCGACTGGACCTGTAACCCTGAAATAATCGACTAAGAAGCAAATAACGATTACAACCTAACCTACCGATGCGCACAAGTAAGGGAAAACCTAGAGTCAGAATGAACTGTAGCCAAGAACTGAATCCCGTACCTTACAAATGCAATTTCCGCACGTTACCAAGAAGTTGTTTCAGCCCATTATACCTTCAGCGTGCTGAATTTCGGAAATTGCCAATACGAATTAAGAAAAGATAGAAACTTCTTCCACATAACACAAAACTAGGTATAATGAACAAGATTTTACTAGAAGTTTACATACAATTCGTCTTGCTATATTTCTACATTGCCAAAAATACTGATCCAGTCGTTTATTTATTTTAGAGAATGAAAATCTTAAATGAAGACATTCTCAATGGGATTTGAAAATGCTCCCCTTAAATATTATTATCGGTTTTGCATTCCGTAAATCTATATTTCTGGATCAGTTGTAACACTCGTACTACACTGTGAAACAGATAGAACTAATTATTTTGCAGTGCGCCAAACGTTTGGACCTCGGGCCTTGTCTTACTAGGATTTATTCAGAATAGAAATGTGTGAAGACAAGATTGCTGCTAGGAACTATGAAACTCTCGCATACTCTCAAGTCATTACACAAGTTACGCGGGCGACTATTCGAACATTACTTGGTTCTGACAGCACACTGCAGGCCACTGAACGCACACAGAGCATCTCAAATTAAGCACTGGACCTTCAGCAGACATATGCAAGTTGCAAGTATTTGCTACTCTTCATGCTCTATAGAGAATTAAATTAGTGGTAGATGGGCACGTATTCAGCAAGAGCATTTGCATCCATTGGAAAAGCAGTCGGTGAAGCGAGTATATAATTTGTACTATAACCGTATACAGGATGCCCAAGTTTTAACATTCCTTGTTTACACATAGAGTATGTTAAGGACTCCTCAGTGAAAAATAAAAGTCTTATGCCTGTAGTAGTACAAGTTTTACATCAGCTTTGTGCTTTAAAGATATTTAATTTTGTAGTAAAATATTTTATGCAAAAGTTACTCTGGACTAGAATAGTTCCAAAAATGTAAAATGTACAGATTTATCATGAAAATATTATAGTCTTCAGAAATTCAACTCATTCAAATGTTTTGTACAAAATGGGTATTTTGTGGCACGAGTTTTTCTTGAAAATCTGCTAGTTACATAGTGGATAGTTTCTGAAATTCAATATTTATTTTTAGGTTAATAATTATTTGCAAGTTATTGTGCGACACACACACACCTATACACAATAGGATAATAGGAATATGATGGGCAAATTCCCACTGAATTCGCAGATAAACTTGGGAAACAAGCAATAACAAATGATAGCATATAAAAGCTATAACAGAATCCCAAAAAGTGTCATCAGGAAAAAATATACCAGAATAGACATTCAAAAAATGGGAAATAGAATGGCAAAACACATCAAAAGAACGAGAAACAAAACAATATTTTCCCACAGTATCAAAACGAATAGAATGAGGAATTAACCTAACAACAAGCTTAACTACCATCTTAACAGGACAAGGAAGATTGAAATCCAAGAAATTCTACATATCCGATGATGCTACATGCACCTGCAGCAGAGGAGACGAAACGACAGATCATATCCTCTATTTACATCAAATGGAAGGACCAAAGTAAAAAGCTAACGATGCAAATAAGAAAGGAGTGAAATGGCCAGAAGTTAAACCAGCACATGTGGCGCAGTATCTAAAGACTTCAGAGAATGTATCAACAAAATCAATCTAGAAAGTGAAGAATAAATAAAACAGAAGTGTATATAAGTGTTAATTCTGAAAAGGACAGTCATTATGTGAATAAAATCAATCTGTTAATATGAACAATTAATTTGGAAACAAAGCAAACCATAACATGTAATATTACTGACGTAATGGAACATGTGGATGAATAAGGGATTATAAACACACACGCGCACGCGCAGAAAATTCAGAGCACGGAGGAATCAGTATGAAGTATAAACTCCAAATAATTGAACAAAAACTTGAACCAATGCTTCTCTTTACATGACACACTATAATTCATTATCCACAACTCTTCTCTCTCACGATTCATGTTTTTATATAAAAAGTTACTGATGCACAAATCATATATATGGCTACACATACTTTAGCTGCAACAGGATTGTTGTTGCGGAAGTGGATTTTCATCTCGCCATCATGATGGTGAAGCCACTTGTAGGTGTTTGAAGCTTGTATCGAGGACTTCAATCATAAAACAAGTTTAATCAATTGTTATTGCCCCTGCAGCTAGCATGGAGTTTATAATTTAAAGCCTGGAGAGTGTAGTACAACAGGTTCTAATGAAGCACTCGTGGGAATAGGTTATTTCCTTAAATGACATGGAAATAATCACTCAAATTTCAGAGTATTCCTTTACTCGTGTAAAGTCAATGATATCACAAAGTTTGTCTCGTTGATTATATCTGTAAAAGAACAGGCAGATTTTATAAAATTATTGCTCTTACAATGTACTTTATGTCTAACGGAGTATATACCATATGGTGGAGAAAATTTGATTGGGGTAAAATCCAGGACGATAAGTCACAGATTTGAAATGCAGCATAACTTTTTATCATAAAAGGTGTATAGCAATAGTTAAAATATAAAACAGGGAAGTTTGTAGTGACAAATCTCTACTTTAAGTAACTCTTCAACAAAAACCATTATGGAAACAATTATAAATATAAACATGTTACATAGAAATAAACAATTTTCGTGGTGAGGTAAATGAGTTTAGCAAACTAACAGACCTAACTGAAAATAATAAGAAATTTATTGATAGAGGCGACGTTAAAAATTCATTGCCACGGCTGGGATTTGAAAAAACCCCGGCCGTGATATTGAATTTTTCATGTCGACCCTATCAATCTAATTTCTAGCCTGTATACGGCCAGTGTGACATGATTAATTTCAATCACTTAACTAAATAAGGTTTCAACATAAAGAAAAAGTATGATCTACCTGCTTTCAGCAATAGAACTGGAACAGGATGGAATATAGATGTACAGTTCGCAAAAACCGATACGGAAGAAAACAAAATGGAATGTAGGTCAGAATTTAACCAGAAGCACTTCAGCGCTTCATTAAGACTTAATTTAGATTTATTGTGTAACAAAACTCCAAAAAGAGAAAAAAGTAAGATGATATAATTTTAAATTAGTAAACTGGGGTCTAATAAAGATTTATTTGGGAAAATGAATTTACAATACGTGAATTATTGCTTGATAAGGACGAAACAAGGCTAAATATATAATTAAAATTGCAATTGCAAAATCAGCACCAAGAGCTAAAAATAAAAAGTAATAAATAAAAAAGATAAGTATGATAAGTAGGTCGAAAGAGAAAACAGCAGCTTCAGCACGAAAATTTGGAAGAATATGCTAAAACTCTGCTGCCTTAGAGAGAGATAGTATAATTTGGTTAAGTATAAGGGAACAAAGGAGCAATTCCAACTGCTTCTAGAAGAAACGAGGGATAAAAATGGAAAATTTTAATGGAACATAAGGGAAGTATGGACAGCCATTATGAATGAATAATGAACATAACATTAATACTTAAAAAGAATGTGGGGCTATGCAGATAAATTTCGAAAAATGATTTGAATTTTTAATAAGTACTCTGCTTTCCGACAGCAACAACGGAATAAAAACATAAATGTCATCAAATTATAAAACAATTTGCCATTTTTATATCTGAAATTAAAAAAATGTTTAAATTTGTAAAATATATAGACGATATAACAAATGAAGTTTTATATAATGTAAAGCATACCAATTTTCTGAAATTGTTTATAGGAAGGAACCTTTCCAGATACTGGAAAATGGGCAAAAGTGAGGATAAGACGACGCATTACTAAACTCCTATAGGTCCACGCATACGTTTAACTAAACACTATGGACAAAATCTTTTAGTCCTAATACGTTTTCACGGTTTTTGAAAATTGCAAAAGCAAGAGGGTAACCCACGAATTCAATGAATTTAATACTAAGCATTAGGTACATAAGTAACAAATTAATAACTTCTTAAATATATAAATGACTTTTGTGCCCTAATATCCAATGCTTGGTGTGGCGTTCATGCGCTAAATTAAAGCTGCTATACAGGTAGCATTGAATCCAAAACGTTTTTAATATGTTCGTGAGGGATTTCCCTCCACGCAGTTTCTATTCGAGCCCACAAATGGTGACTGGTTACTAGAGGACTATGATGCATGTTCGACGGATGGCATGTCAAGTGTACGTGCAAACCAGGTAGGAATTGTGGCCTGATGCCTGAAGCAGGGGGGAGTACCTGAGCTCTAAAACTATCTTTAGGTACTGTTTGCTCTTCATAGTGTCCGCAGTTCGCAGGAGGCGAGACCTGTTGTTGCAACCAATGGCGCCCCGAACCATCCTACCTGGTGTTTGTTCGATATGCCGCTCAACAATGCAGCCCTCGAGGTTGCGCTCACCACGGTACCGCCGGACATGTATACGGCTATCACTCTAGGATATTTTGAAGTGGGACTTGTTCCAAAAAGGGTACATTTTGCCAATCAGCATTCCAATGACGGTGGTTATTGTGTTAGGATGAGCTTGTGGTTTCTGGACGTAACGAGTCTAACCTGCTGCAGACGGCGACGTGCCTTTGATGCAGACAAATTCGAAAATATTGCACTGCTACAGCGTCGAGCCAGTACTCCAAATGAAACTGTACTGTCCATTATGGCCATGCGGACAATATGGCGATCATCTTCTGTGATTCAGTATCCGCTCTTCGCGGCATATGATTTTCATCTATCCACTGCGTCCAGACCCGCATTACCGTCCTATCAGCATGTTGTATATGAGCTGAGACGTCACCTACTGGCACTCAATTACTTCCCTCTTATTTGGCAGTTGTGTACTGAGTACACTTGGTGCAACACTAACTCCAGACCGACACGACAGGGCTCTACTCCGTCTACTTATTCTGCAAACCTAATCACTTAACCTACTGCTTGCACACTCTTCTACACTCCACCAATCTTAGTTGTGTTACTCCCAAAAATTCTTTCTTGGCTTTGCAGTTTTCACAAAGGGCAGAGTATCAAAGAATTATATAATTATAACCCATAAAAAGAAAGAAACAAACTACATTGTACGCTGTCAAAAATAATGTTCGTTAGATGGGGTATTAAATGAGATGTCAATTAAAAAGAGTCAGTGCAAATATTCAACTGAAATGTCTATTGCTACTTTTGGAGCTTTTGACAATTTCTGGCGACGTCAATTTTTATATTTAGGCAAATAAGATATCCATAAACTTCAAAATTAAATTGTTCTTTCACAACAGCCGTGTGTAGGCCAAATTCTGGATACGTTGTGTCAGACTGAAAAATTCCATGCCACAGTCGGGATTTGAATCCGGATCAAATCCAAGCTATAGCACTGAATTTTTCAGTCTGAATCAACCTGTACAGAATTTGGCCTACAGACGGTTGTTGTGAAAGAACAATTTAATTTCTATTATTAGACCTAATAAAGGTTGGATTTTAAAGACCGGTCTTTGAAGTACTTAGGTTTGTAAGGCACCATTAAGGAGTTGTCTCATGTGTGGGTATATGAGAAGTCCCTAATGGTTTTCCGGGATAATGCGAGTCAATTGGAGAATTAATGTAATACTGGTACGCTGGCCACGGTAGCTCAGTGGTTAGCGCAATCTCATGGGGACCAGGAGATCCGTGTTCAAATGCCTGGTGTTGAATTTTTTAATCTGATTCTCAACCTGTCCAGAATCCATATAATTATTTTATGATTTTTACAGATTATTGCAGCAATAGGAAAATATTAATAGAAGGAAGGGGTGCTGTAATTTTAAAACATTACAAAATACTTCCTAGGGTTTCAATTTAAAATGCTTGCTTTCGTACACTGTTGTGGACATACTGCTCGAGAATCTTGTGGAGAATACAAACATACATAACACAATAGGGTACGCAGCTTATATGATATATTTCTTGAAGGATTCGAAATAACACGACTTCGAACCCAAATCAGAAAGCCTAACAGGCCAATTATATGAATGGTGCAATATTTCTAAATTAAAAATCACACAAAACGTCGTGCTTAGTGTTATTTAAAGCAGATTTTCAAAGAACCCCTGTCATAATCACTGCAAACTATTCTGAAAAGGTGGAAAAGATTTTAGATTCTGGAAATCATGATGGCTAGAAATTTAAACTTAGGAAATGTGTCAATTTCTAGGATAAAATAACAAAAACTAATGATGAAACGTCGAAGTATGTTTCACAAAGTTGTTTACTTACGTATAGCAACTATATACCTAAATGTATAATGCCACTTTCTATAGATAGTTCCATATACAGTAGGCCTTTGAGTGGAGGTTGTAGTGAGTAGGTTACGAAGAATTACGGAGAGACAAATACTATTACGATCACAGGAGAGGTAACTAATTCACCAATAGCAGTCTATTTGTTACGACTGCTGTTGGGCCTATATGTTAATTAATTCTCCAAAAAGGAGAATAGCTTTGCCTTAAGCAAAGAGTTATAATGTGGTTCAGAAAATAATTTGAGGAAGACTTTTACATCTTATGATACCAAGCGTTATACAAAAAGGGCAAGAAGAGTGCATAACGTGAAATTAGAAGGAAACATTTACTACCAGACAAGATAGATATATCGAGACTTAAGTTCAGACAACTAAAAATTGAGTACCTAATTACACTGTTGGTCACGGACAATATAAAACATTTTTTTTTTTAAAAAATCAAAGAAAAAGTAATGTTGAACCTTGACAATATTTTAATGTAACAATTTTATACAAGTTATTAAATTTTTGGGACATACCTTTATTGTTTACTTTGTAAAATCTAGAAAATCTTTTTGGTCAAAAATTTTGGATTCAAGGTATATGACAGGATAGCATTTGAGAATACACACTAAGGATATAAATAGAAAACAGTACACGCAGCAATAAGTACAAAGAAATATAATACAGATATGTGAGGGATAGCAACGAGTTATACAGGATCTAACAATTAGAGATGAAGTTAAAATAAGTTTAGAGTAGTAGTGAAAACTTGCTGTAAGATACGATTTACCACTGCAGAAGAGATGGGTTTGCTACTGCAATAGGAGTGGTTGAAATAGTTACCACACATGGCAGAGTGGGAACGGGCGACTTTCCAATTTGCCAGGCTTCAATAGAAAATAAGCACGGTGTATAAGAGGAAAGAGATATATGCTAAGGTGTGAAGTGTTTAGCACTCATACTGGACTGAATACAACTGCAGGATAAATGCCTACACAAGGTAAAGAAAGGTGTTGCACAATTTTAACAAAATTTAGATAAAAGGAGTGAACATTTGGATATAATTAGGGTTTACATATAAGTTACTAAGACCATTTAATAATTTTAAGTATAATTTAAATATTGAATAGATTTTAAAATTATGAGTGAAATTAAGATATTTTGAAATTGGTCATGTATATTGCAAAAATAGGGAAATTTGAAACATATATACATAGGACAGAATAAATTGTAGAATTATAATATTAATATAATAAAGATAGTAATTAATATTCATAAAAGATAAATAGCTGAATCAGGCACTAGTATGTTAGTAGTACAGCAGTAGATCGTAGTAATACCTGAGCGCCACTTGTTTAGAGAAGGTTGTTGATAACTAGTAAACTCTATGGTAGCAAATTTGTAGTTAATATTTTATGTTAACGTTTGTATTTGATAACTCGTTTTAGAAAATAATTTAAAATACATTAAAAAGGAGTTAAAATTTGACTAAGTGCGGCATTGTAACCAAGCCACCGGAGTGTAATATTCATGTTTATTTATTTGAAATGGACATTCTTGCTTCTGCAGTGCCACTTCAGAAAAGAATGAGAATAAGGTATCATCATACCATCATTCATTGACATCCACGAAAATAACTAACCCCATGCATTCATATACAATTTAGCTGTGCATTATATTCGTTATGCTGGTTTTGTGATATCATAATCTTTGTAATGTGGCTGATAGTACTGAGCTTACAAATTAGATGATCCAATTCGATTTGCGGTTGCAGTGCGACATTATTTTCTTGTACCCCATGCTCTAGACGCTCAGAACGACTAAAGGAGTAAACTGTCATACATTTCCGCTGCTTAAAATCATTACTTCCTTCTACGGTTTACATCCCCAAGGATTCAGGATCAGTAGTCTATCGAGGGACAACCAAACCTCAGAACATTGATGATTAGGGCTCGCATATTTAGGTTTTAACCTAATTACACCTAAATGAGATTTTGACACCCAAAATAACCTAAATAGCTGCTTTCCCTTCTTGACACGAAGAATATTATTTTCCGATTTTCAAAGTTAATTTGGAAGGTCACATTCCATTAATGAAAGAAATGAAATACACCCTAAATGACATTCGGCTCAATGAGGAAAGAATGCAACGGTAAATCAGTCCGACCGAGCTTCTACTCCTCCGAAACTCTTCGGCCAAGAAGGTTTTATTAAAAGGCTCAATACGCATACAATAAAATTATTCAAAGAGAAAGTAGAGGCGACCCCTCTTCCACCTGAGCCGATACTTACGCTCTGGGGAAAATGGCTGTTTGCTGCCGTTAACTATGCGAGCACTATTATATTAACAAGAATTTTGGTTTTATACCAAAAGCTATTCTCCAGTACAACTTTGCCACTGAAAGATGTTCCAAATATCATTGACAATGTTTCGATAAAACAAATATACATCCAGTGGGAGATGCTGTTCTTCGAAGCTACAGAACATTGTTCAACGAAGTCCTAGTTCTGAAGACATGGAAATCATAAACTCAGTATGCAGGGAGAAAAATATAGAGGAAAGTTACCCCTAGAACGAAACCAGGTGCACTGACATCAAAGGTCTACGTTCCAATGACGTTGTGTTCTGCTGAAGGAACGTTTTCCTCATACAAGAATGTTGAATGAAAATAGGAAATCGTTTACCACAGAACATTTGGATTTGTATCGTATGTAACTATGTACTGCAATGCCCAAAAGTAACCTACAAAGCAAACAAACTTTGGTGCGTTCTTTGATGAATTTCTTTGACAATGTATAGGTACATTTGTGAAATAAATTCATGAATAAATCTTACAAATACGTAGCAGAAGAGAAAAATTATAAGCACATATACTGATAAACAAACGAAACGTTAAAAAACTTATTTTAATAAAGAAAAACCTTAAAAACCTATTTAAAAAAGTAAAAACAGATACAAAAGGAATATTCTACCTAAAAATCCGAGCCCAACTGATGATACATGAGATGAAGATGGAGCACCGGTTGAATGAGGTGGCGGGAGAAACCGGAGATGTCGGAGAAAACCCACAGCGCCATGTCTTCCACCACAAAATTCACTTTGTGGTCCCCTTGGGTCGAACCCGAGCCGCCTTGGTGAGAGTCGAACAACGGTCTAATCACTCAGCCACGGCGCGGCCGATGGACGACTAGAAAAACCAATTGTAACAGTTCCTATTTTAGAGTAATGTTTATGGGCCAACCCCTCTTTTACTCTGCTGTTCACTGTACAGAAAACAGGCATAAATAAATTAATGAAGAATAATTTTAGATCTTTCAAGATTTTGAACAACACAGTACTTTAATACAACTTTTCAATTCTTCCTTTCAAATTTCTCCTCAAGGCACTATTTTGTAATATAGGCATCTTATTCAGTCAAGATGTTGGGGCGAAACTATGTTGTTACTACAAAAAAAAAAAAAAAAAAAAAAAAAAAAAAAACTTCCTCTTCGGAGATTCCAGGAGCTTCCAGTTCTAGAAAGACCTACCACGCCCGGCAGGTATATAAAAGCGAAGCAAGGCCGAGAGCAGTGCTGTACTTGGAGCTAGGTGGTGCTCCAAGGAGGAGTCGGCAGGCAGAAAGTGCAGAAACAAATTCACAGGTCAAGTGCAGTACCGTAGTAATGAATCGGCGGATTATGGAATACACAGTGGAGCGGTTTACATGTGAATATCAGAGTTGCGTACAGAATCGGCGTATAGCTCCATGTCATACCTGGCTGAACCTGTGTTACTGTTGCCGGTCCTCGTAGCCATATGTCTCTAGCGTTCCGCCGCGAGTTCGAGTCCCGCCTAGGGCATGGATGTTTATATATATAGTGTACATGTGTAGTGTATATGTGTGGAACTATAAGAAAGGAGTGAAATATACGAAAACAATAAAAAAGTTAAAAAGAAAGAGAAAAGTATATATCTATACACATAGATATATATTTTAGTAAAAGAAACTTAAAAGGATTATCAGCAGCAGGTTGAGTGCTAAGGAGACAAACGTGTCGAAGTGTTGTATTTGAGGAAAAGACAGGCTGTATTTACGATAGCTTTTGGCCAACCATTTTGTTAGAATAATTTTTAGGCGAAATTTGCGTATTTTTCCCTAAGTCTGTGCATCCATTATTCATATCGCATGCAATCCTTCATGTTCCCAACGTCCAAAATAACGTAGCGCTTTCGATCGGTATATGACAATTTAAAACTTGCATAATAGATATGTAGACAATGCTAAATATTAGCTATTTCACATCTTGATTTAATTTGACGTCCCCCAATGTTGTGATATCGGCCGATGAATGAAATGGGTGAAGTAATGTTCAAATGAGTCCAAGTTCCATAGAGCATAGACGTACCCGACATTCGACTTTTAGGATATGGAAAACTCTGGAAAAGAACCTTATCCAGACAACTCACTCTAACGATGATTCGAACACGTGAGGCAGACACGCTACCCATGCTACGTAGATGGGCATTTCAGTTTCTGGTAAGCATTTTGGTCCAAAGTTAAAACTAATGATAAATGTTAAATGTTAAATGCCACATAAAATAGAGGGAAGAAATAAAGTTTTTTGAGCATGTGAGATTAAAATTAGATTCATTGTCAGTTTTGAGAGGAATTTATCTAAGGAAACATTTTTATGTAAAGCGTTCCTGGGACTATTGGACGAAGTATTCCTTCGACTGTCCTCGAATATCCAGAAACAATACCGACGGAATGCGAAGAGTTACCCTTTCCACGTCTTGGACACCACAGGCACGCACGCACACACGCACACGCACGCACACATAAAACAAAATCATAAACACACACACGAAGGGACTTTGAATAAAAATGCAATTTCGAATCCAGCCCTGATATAAACATTTTGTGGGCGTCGCATCGTATTTTCTCTAGCGAAAATAAAGAAGCGTTAAGGAAAAGGAAACAGGAAAAACTTTGTATAGGACGCTGACACCTTACGTGTACTCTATATGGCACAAATTTGAGTTGAATAATCTGAGATTCCAATCGACAAACAGGAACGGGAACGGAGTCCATTTGTCGCTTCAGGAAACATTAGTCATTGTGCAGTAAACACGGTCCACCCTCTCCTGCCTCAAAAACAGGTCTATTGTGCGTATGCAAATTATTTTACAGTGGAGAACATTAGCGAGACGGAGACAGAAGATGAACTAAACGACCGACGCGTCTGTTTCTTTCTTTCTTGCCTTTTTTTTTGTAGCAGGAGGAAACGCTTGGTCCGGAGCATTAAAGGGAATGGAAAACTGAAATGTATTTTTTAAATGGCCTACTTTTTTCATCGCGAACATAGGATGGTAGAAATAACTTCTTTGTTATATGTTGGGGATCATGCAGTTCCCAGTGACACATTTCAAGCACAGTAGAGTGGCCTAATTCAATGTTTGTTTCTTAAATATGCCTATTGAGATGCCTTAACATAAGACACTTAAGTCAGCAGTGCCACTCTATTACTTATAGCTATTTGTTCTGGAGGTAAAAGTAGAATAGAAAACGGAGGAGATTTCAAATAGCCTATAGTTGTGCCATTGTAAGTTAGACACCAGGAGGAAGGGAAGAGATGGTAGGGGCCAGCGAGTGTGCCAAACCAGAAGGCTAGGATGAAGTCCCTAACATCTGTGCTATCTTATTGTAGCCACTGGCCTCACGGGTACCTTGCGGCGAACCACAACCGTGATAGAAACACAGTCCATCAGACGTTAGCGTCACTCTTCCTACTTGGTCAGCACTTCTTATCCTTGAATACATTATGGAAATGACAATGTGTGAAATGACATAAAAGTTGCAAAAAGCAAAGTAAGCAATCCCTTATTAGGCCAGTGACCATGGCAAACCGCAAAACAGTGGTCCTTTGCCAAGAATCGAACCTGGTACCTGGTATTCGAGTCTCGAGCGTTACCAACCATATACGAATATTAGCTATCCCTTTTATATGGCATTGAAAATATGAAGCATAGCAGTTAAATCGTTTGCAAATGTCACGTACCGCCGAGGTGGAGGAATGCGCGCTTTAAATCCAGTTACATACCCTTACTGTTTTCCAACTGTATAACTGGACTAGCTGGGAGTATTTGGAGGAGACACTTGGTTTATTGTACCAAGAGGGACAACCCCGGGGAGGAAGGACGAGGCAAGAGCAGCCACAGGGCGACCCTCCCATAGAGTCACTAAGTGCAGAGGGCAGTGTCTCTTAATTTCACTTAGATGGAAGCTTCCCACGGCAGACCAGGACTACGGACATCTCACCCTGCTGTGTTTTGGAAACTGTTCCACCACGAGACCTGTGTTTAGAGATCGGCAATCGTAGAACCGGAACAATTGGTTCATTCAAAGCATATCATCCTGCCATGCACCACCAAGACACCCGCCGACATTTCGAGCCTGAAAGAGACCAACAGATGAAATATCATATGAAATGATAATGGAGATAAAATGGAGGGACAGAAAATTTAGGGGATTTAATTAACCTACGCAGCATTCGCCTGGCAACCCGGGAAGGCCCCCATAACAATCAATGGGTCAAGGAGCTTGGCCACGAGAATCAAACTCAGATCTCCCGAATACGAAACCACCTGAGGCATACAAACATATAATTTATACCCTATCTGACTACAGGCTTTTGAAGAAATAACCTTATCTAAACCGTTTTCGCAATATGGAACTTTGTTCTAGATGATGATAATATTGATAACAACAATAATAACTTATTTATTTTACTTTCTATATTTATACCTTTATTATTATGTAATGAAGATTAAATAAACATAGTATATAATATAATAAATAATATCAACTAATACTTCTACTTATTACCTTGGATATTACCTAAGATGCACAAGGCAGTTTTCATGGAATCAATAAATAGCACATAGCTATTGACAACAGAAGTTTATGTCACGTGTTTGTGAGAAACAGAGAAAGTACACTACATTTTCAAAATGCAGGTGCAACAAATGTGACGAAGCAACTTATGTCCAAATTACTATGAGGTTCACGCTGGAAGGATTAAGTGAGAGAAGTAGATCCAGTAGCAATCTCACCCATTAAAAATACGTAAAGAGTTACAGACAGAATTCTAGAGGAAATATAAGCCAGTGTGTTCCTGAGAAAGTAAACAAATGAGTGTGTTTCAAATGGGAAGAGTTCTCACCTGCGTTAGAGCCGTAAGCTTTGCCACCTCGTTATTACCACTCTTTAAATATTTCCCTATCTCTCGCATACATTTGCTAGTGTTCTTGGCGCTAACGCAAACTGAATTTTCCATAGTTTTATAATAATGCAGTTGTTGAAATCAGAATTGCAACATGGATATTTGAATATTACGCAAATGGTTTAAATATTTATTTTAAAATTAACTATAGTTTATGAATTACTTATATTTCTAATCTACTGAAAATAACATTTGTGCATCCGTATAGCTGTGAATGTTACGTTAGGAGATAATTCGTTATTGTCATTGTCTTCATCGTCTGAGTACTGCAAATTTATGATGATAGATTCCACTTTACAAAAGTCGTCTTTTAGTTGTTTATCTGGTATCTCACGTAGTTTTCCCAGTCTTGTTGTGTTGCTTGTTAATTTTTTCATGAATAAGTCTTCCAACGTCGGTCAGTTTAAAAATATTATTTCTATTTGCAACATAATTTGAGCCCACATTAACTCAATTGGATAGTTCTGGCACTGAGGGGGAAGGTGGATCGTATCTCATTGATCCAGCTGATATACTTTTTCATGGAAGAGTAACTGAATAGTACTGCATTGAACTCTGTAGTGTAAATAGAGATTACGAACCATTCAAAACAAAGATGTAACCAGACACGTTCTGCCAGATCAGCAGGAAGTGTATTGTTTCCTCCCATGAATTTAACAAACTCCTTAGCTTATTCAAAGTACATATTGTACGTCAAAGTACCTCATATCAAATGTTTATGTACCAGCTCTGAGTAATTTCGAATATACTTTCACGCATGCATTCCAACCAATAATGATGTACATTACACTGCTTACGTCGCAATGCATTGTTATATCATATAATGGTGTCTACTTTGTTTGTATTAGGAAAACTATTTGAGCTATAATCATGCGGTTTTTACGGTTATGTTAAATACATTACTCTCTCTTTCCACATGGATCAGTTTTGGCAAAATCTGAACATTTGTCTGAGCGCGAATAGTATTTATTAGAGATTGATTAGTTTAGCGTTCGTCACACACCACATAGGGGGAATGCAATACGATAACACCGCAGTACTCCGATTAATTGCTCACCTAGTAGCGCTCTAGGACAAACATCATCCCGTTTAAAACACATAATAGATTATTCGAGTGCTGCTGTGCAGTCAGTGGTGACATACACCAAGAGATTCCAGGTGTCCTGTTTTCGACTCCCCAGTGAGTGAAGTGAACGTGAAAAGAAATTTCATTGAAGTAGCATTGATGATCAAATTAAATCACATCAGTGAAGTCACATAGTCAGTTAGTGTGAGAGTCTGTCAAAGCTGAAACTTATAAATAAAGTCAAATATTACCTAAAACAGCTGATACTACACATCTATAATTTACCTCAACCTAGTTTAATCCTGCTGTAAACATCTGGGTGGGAGAGAGACAGAGACATAGATACTGTGACAGAAAACGGATAAGCTGTTGATTGGTTTAGCGAAGTTAATGGGTGTTTTATTTTATTTGCATGCGTACGATAAACCTCTCCTTTAAGTACAGTACTGTAAGTAGTTTTCTGATCACTGCTCTGCGCGATCTAATTTCGTAGAGAGAAAAGTGTGCAAATGTTTCGATTCTTATAAACGGTATAGCCCCACATTTTGTCTTTCTGCTTCACATACCACATGTATGTGTTCTGTATACTATATACAGATTAGACAGAAGACGGGTGAAATTATACGCATTAACTTATGTTAAATTAAACTGCATTTTATTTAACAATAACTTAAGAACACAGCTATTATATAATATTTTTGCATTCCTATGTTAGTCAGCTCTCTCGCAACGAGGTCTGCATCGAGTTGAATGCTGATTAAGATGTAATGGTTTATAGTGTATAGTTGCTTCTGATATTTAACACTGTATTTCCTGTACATGTCGCGTACCTCACAAGCCCAAGAACATTTGTGTATATGCACTTTAAAATCAGTAACCTTTTCATCATGGAGCAGATCTGTGCTTCAGCCGAAATGAAACATTCCAGGCAAACTTTTAAAAGGTGGCCAGGGGCGAAAGACCGCGCATTGTTTCGCGGTGCTTAAAGAAAGAAACCCGGAATCGTCTATAAAAAACATTGAGAAAGAAACTGGTGATCTTTGTGTTTCCGCAAGTAGTGTACACAGTGTTAGAATGGAACAGCAAGCATCCGGAATTCGCATAAATGCAAACGGCTCGTGGAGAAATACGACGATTTTACCAAAAGGCTATACGCAGTAAAGTTAATTATTATTTCTTTCAGAAATGAACAAACACCTATATTTAATAAGTTAATGTAAACCCAACTCAATTTATTTATTGTCTATAAGTTAATGCTGCTATATATACTGCTAGTGTTGCAAAACTTATGTGTGTGCATGTAGCGTCTAACACGTGGGGAGTTGAATCAACTCCGCCTTGTGGTTTACAGCAGGATTAAATGAGCGTGAGAAGGAAGCACATTCTTCAACATTAGCTGAACAGGAGCTGCAAGTGACACTGTCTTTGTGTTCTTCGTTTACTACAACACTTCGAAGAAAAAATGTTGACATTTTTATTGACTATTTCCACGAAATTCTTTAGCTTCAGGCCTCATGGGAAAGCTACCTTTAAGTAAATGGCTAATGAAAACTATTCTGAGGAATACTATTTTTTATTGTACATCCCAGGAAGTATTGACTGAAATTTGCGCTACATTTGCACGTATGATGTTTTCTCATTATTTAACGAAATTTAGATTTTTTTTTCAATCATTCTCGCTGGACCCAATTTTCTCACAGACAAATAATAACAAAAGAATTAAAGCTTTAGACAAAACGTGCATGCTAACTTAAATATATTTCTGCTGTGACAACTGAAATAGTATCTTTAATCTGATACTTGTGCTAGGTACCGATTACAACAAATTTCATCTGTTGGAGCATTACAGAACTAGAAGCTGGAGAAATGTGACAATTTCATGAATGTTCTTTGAGGATTATTTTACACAAATTGAATGTACGAGTGGCAATGATGAGCTGCAGGCTTCTCTGTGAAGTATGTCCTGAGTTTGATAAAAATTAATTAATATGAATTTGTATTCTAGTGCCTGTCCATTTCCTATTTACTTTTTGAGTTTCCGAAGTATATGTAACTTTCCTAAATATAAAATTTAAGTATATTTCATAAAAAAGACAAACTAGTATTTTGTGAAAGCAGAAAAATTAGATCATTAGAAATAAGCTTTGAATTAATTGTTTAAAGATAGCTGCAGGAGTAGCACATTGAATAGAATAAAAAAAGAGGTGGTACACGAAAGAATTCCAAAATGACGGGTTAACTCTATTTTCATAGAGGCAGCACAAGCTTTTATATCTGAATAATCCAATAACAGTACCACACTTCGCACCATGTATTTCTACTCTAAAACTAAATTTTTCCATTACTAGTGCATGTCACAGAGATAGAGGAGAAAGGGGGTATAGCTGGAAGCCAACCGCAATCAAGCTAATAGGAATTTCAAACATGCTACTAATTTACTGCACTATTATTCCGACTGTCAGTTTTAAACAATAGTTTGACTAGTAGTTACTGTGCCCGAGATATGGATCTGATTCATTAGAGCGCTGACGTCATAGATACTGGCTCCTACCTATGACCAAAGTGCCAATATTGCTTCCCTAGATGTTGCATGACTTCATTAAAAGACGACCGGAAAGTATTTCCTCATCATGCTCTCTGGTTACCATTGGTAACCTTCTCTTTGTTCGAATGAGACCAATACCACCAACTGCTTATGGGTGCATTATAAGTTTGGAATGACAGTTGAAGGATTGGGGAAGGAGAGGGGATAGCACCGTTGCCACTACCGTTCCTCTCCACGTGCTAGGCAACGAAGATGGTTGGGAGAGGGGATGAGGAAGTTCGACTGCGGTAATGCACACGCACACATTCCTAGAAATTTGCGTACTGCAGTATTAATCATAAGACTGCCGTAAGACTGTCTACACGTTTAAGTGAGCAGTTACCTAATTACAGCATACGAAATCTTCGGAATGAACAAAAAATAAATGGTTAGCTACAGTTAATATTTAGAGAAACAAAACGGCCATACCGGCACAGAATTATGCATTCAATTCCAACGGGAATATGCCTCTTATCGTCGTCGTCATTGTCGCCGCCGCCGCCGTCGCCGTCAGAACTACTGCAATCTCCCACGGAAATTATGAGTTCTTCCACTTTCTTCCAAAACGTCTTCATTTTCCCATACTGCCACTATAACTCTTTTCGTGTGACAAACAGCTTCTTCCCAAGCACTTATTTTTGCTATTGCTTCTTCTATTAGTTTTGTAACCGATGTTATAGTGAAATCTGTATTGTTGCGCGCTACAGATCCCTTTATTTGGGCCCAAATCAACTCTCTTGCATTAAAATGGCAATGGTAGGGAGGAAGTTTAATAATTTTGTGGCCTTTTTCTGCAGCAATTTCATTAACTATATATTTTGGGAACTGCGGTTTGCTTTTACCAGTTCAAGCAATTCATACTTTTCTAAATGGTCTTGAACACGCACATATAATTTCCCTTACTTGTCCTTTAATTGGGATTCAGTACCCAAAAACATTTTTTGTTATCTTCACAGATAATTTCTTTCTGTCTGTTTCTATAGCACAAGTATTTCTGGCGGCCATTAGTAACGATAATTAGCTAAATATTAAAGTTACACTGAAACACTGAAGTTGATCACTGAAATACACGAACTATTTTACGAAAATGTAAAGGTGTTTACACCCTGTGAAACATACATTACTTGAAGCAGTACACTCTTAGTTTGGCAGTGATGACCGGCAGAAATATCCTAAGTACCGTAAGGGTAATTCATTTTAGAACTGGACCGGACAAAGGCAGGTAAGACGGGTTGGTCATAAAACTGAAAAGGTTGGTCATTAACCCAGATGGTCATAAGATATTCCTTGAAACTAAATCCACACCTGTTCCCTTCCAACAACACATACCGTCTCATAGTAAAGGGCAACGAACGACGACGGTATTGTGATACCGCTGATTCATAAACGAAACAACAATAGTGGCTGTTTATTGCAAACCTCAACATGCCGATAGACTAGCGTCATGGATTAGGCACGTGGTGTAGTGCGATAGAGTTCGCAACGTAGGATAAGCGTGTCGGGTTGCTATGGCAACAGTTTACTTTTCATTGGTGGATTGTTCGTTGCTAGGCGACCGCAATGACGTGTCAGTGACGTGTTTATCCCCTCTACTTGTTTTCGCAGCTGAATAGCACGTGGAGGCAAAACGCCAATCACCAACTTACGATGCGACAATGTCTTCACATATGCTGAACTTAGTTTGTTATTTAGCGAAACTTTCTTCCTAGAATTATGTTACAGACACACGCGCTCGCGCACTAACACACACACACACACACACACACACACACACACACACACACCTCAAGCATATTGTAAATCCTACCCCAAAGCCGGCTCGGCGTCACAACTTCTCTGACGCTTCTAGTCGGAAAAATATCTGCACCTTCTGCTGTGCCGCCCAAAATTGGGGACGTTTCTATTTTTGCAGCTTTAGAATAATATATTTCCAATGTATCTAGAATACCTTACCTTGATCCTGAAACACTATAACCAGCCAAGGGTCAGTGTTAATCTGCTAGTTAGTGAGAAGCCAGTCAAGCATGTCAATCTGTGAGAACCGAGGTTACGAAGCTTTGTGGGTGCAACACAGGTAGTTAACATTAAGTCCACGGAAACAGTCGTGTTTGCTCTGTTCATTAATATAAGCGTAATTAAGTGTAAGTTAGCACTATGAAGGCGGTACGACTGACAAATAAAACTTCTTGATTCAATTGGTCAAAGTATATTTCCAGTGAAGTCTGATTCGAAATTTTCGGTAGAATGCAATAGCTAGGCTACTCACTAAAACAGTAGGGAAGGAACCAGTAGAAAAAGAAAACGGGAGTTTGTATAGGAAATGTTAGGTCGTGTCCATGCATTCCTGCTGTGTGCTAATCAGAGATATATGGTTAACTACCCATTTCACGAGATGAGGAACGTCCCTTTCAGCATTGAATATAATCGTCCGCGATCATCGCATGATTGATTGAGGTTGAAGCAAAGCTGACATCAGCGAGAATACGTGACGTCGCAACATGCAGCTTCACTTTAAACAAAGCTTCTAACATCGACGCTACTGATTTATGTCCCAGGAGTTTGGTCGCAAAAATAACAGCGTTCCCATACATTGCAGTACCTAACCGAAAGTGACAAATATGCAGGCCCCCTCGTTCTTATGGCCATTTATCTCCATAACAACCACATAACTTCAACGAAGAATGGGTTCCAGCGTCACATTCAGCTGTTTTGGAAGCACCAAAGCTTGTTGATAAGAACCGTTACACTCCGCTAATTTGAATGTGTAAAGATTCTTCTCTTTGTGTTCATTTATTTGAAAGTTTCAGATTATAAATTGAGACTGTTAAATGAATTTACGATTTAAAGTTGACCAATAATTATAACTATCCGTTAATGGCTATTTGGGTTAACAAGTGTTGTGATGGCTTAAAGCCGCCCACCCCTCGTGCATTTAAGTCATCCAAGTAAGACTTATCGAACAGCGAATGAAATGGGTAAACTGTTACTCATATGAGCCCAGGGTCCATAGAATTTAGAGCTACCAAACATTTATCTCTCAGGATATGGAATCACCCCGGCAAAAAGCTGATTAGATAACCCACTGTGACTGAGATTCGAACTCGAGACTCCTGAAACGGGAGACAGACACGTTAGCACCAATACAACAGACGCAGTTTCGCTTACAGCTAAATACATAATTAAGCGCAAAGCTTAATGCATGCCCACATTAAAAGAAACTTCCTTATAAAAGAAATAGAAAAAGTACCGTACCTTCCTCTCTTTCTCTCTCTCTCTCTCTCTCTCTCTCTCTCTCTCTCTCTCTCTCTCTCTCTCTCTCTCTCTCTCTCTCTCTCTCTCTCTCTCTCTCTCTTTCTCTCTCTCTGTATGTGTTTGTGTGTGTGTGTGTGTGTGTGTGTGTGTGTGTGTGTGTGTAATCAGCTTAATAAAAACGAAAACTTGGTTAAATATCAAACATGTAAGTCTTCCCAGGATGTGACACATGTAACATTGATACCGAAATTTAGAGTTGCAATGAGTAAAGAATCGTATTGGATTTCAAAAGAGTATTATCTTTGTTTCGACACGAACAGGTGCAGTTGGTTGAGTTGTGTAACAAAAGACAAGGGAGAAATGAATTCTAAGTGATAGCACTTGACTCTGTTTGAAAAAGTATTCTTCGGACCCTTAATAATGGCATGGCCGAGTCTAATAATCATAATGGACGAGAGAGTTTCAAAGGGAATCTCTATGTGAAAAGAGGGCTTCCAGAGGTGAAAGTTACACACCCACACGTAGCTGTGGCCAGTAAGGAGGGACAGTTCGTGGCTTGCAAGCCATTAAGAAGGTCATCACTTCTCTCTTGGTCGAAAGCAAACCAGTAGTGATGAGAGAAGATATTTGCCGGTTTATACGTAACTAATTAAGTATTATCGAGTAATAAGCATTGCACCTTCTGTAACTCTAAACAGTGATATATTGGTAATACTTGGTCAGCAACTGCAAGTGTGATGTAATGATAAAAAGAAGCAGTCATTAAACCAGTTTGAAACGGGCATTCCAGTGTCATTAGAACCATCCTTTCTCATACATACCCACGCATACCCTGAGAGAAATCTCATTGCTTTACCATGAGCTAACCACTATTGCTTCAAACTGTAGTGCCAACGTGGAACTGTGCGTCACACATTTTATTTGCATCAACATTTTCAAAAATACCCTTCATTACAAACCAACCCTTATATGTAAAAGTTTCAAAATTTAACTATATCAACATTATACGTTTAAACTATTTTCATAAAAATCAAATGCAAATTTAGAATTTTCCGGTAATTATCCAGAGAGCTTTTCATTCTTAATAACGTTTGATAAATGGGACACCATAAGAGACACAAAATGTCTTACTGCATGAAACTTATCATTAAAGGTGTCAAATAAATGAACATTAGTTTACTTTGTTGTTCTTTGTGTCTGGTCTGAATTTTATAGTTCTAATAATTTACTTAGATATGAAGACGTTTATTCCTTTGTTTTGTTCTTCTGTTGACTATGGAAAGAACGGAATTTCAAAGCAGTCGCATAAAGACCTGCTCTACATATTCTTTCATCTACTCTATGCCCCTGTTCTACCGCATCCGCCGCCGCCGCCACCACCACCATCACCACCACATGGTTTAGGCTATGCACCTCAGTTCATCTTATGCGAGTTCGGCCAACATCTTGTGTTCCTCTTGCATTATATAGAAAGTGTCTGGCGGCCAGGGGAGAAATGCTCTTCGGATCGTCAGCGTAGCAACATGGGACGTGGAAAGAAGCTATCAAAGAAACCTGCAGTCACCGCCACCCAGCAGTCATCCACAATCGAGGAGCAACTTCAGCCAACTTCGTAGCTGGAGCCTGGCCCTGCCTGCCCGCCGGGAAGCAGGTCAGTCAACAGCACCAGCCTGCCAGCCACTCACGCCATCAGCGCACCGCCATACAAGCGTCCTGGTAAAGCGAGTCTCCCGGGATCTGCAAGCACGTATGCAGCAGAAGTGGCCCTCAGCAATGAGGGCCAATCGCATCACTTCAGCCCGGGGCGCAACACCACTCGTCCCGTGGAACTAGCTAGCCACATTGAACTGGAAGCTTCCTTGGTTAACGGCCTGCCCTTATTAGGGCGGGTGCTGCGTACTGAGGTAAGCCGACAGGACCATCTAGCTCCATGCCACCGCTGCTGTGCCTACGGGCACACATCAGAGTCCTGTGCAGCCGAGCCGAAGTGCCACTAGTGTGGTGCTTCCTGTCTCACCTCAACCTGCACAGGACACGACCTCCGACGCCACCACCGCTTCTGCGCCATCTGTGCTGGGCGCACTCACTACACCAGCCAGGCACTCCGCCACCTGCATTCCTGCAGGAAGGCACTGCTTGCACCACCAGCGCCGTCAAAACCTCTGCACTAGCCGAGCGCTCCATTGCATCAACAGCATCAGCAACAGCCACCTCATCACCCCGGAACAGCTACAGGAGGAAATTCAGGGCCTAAGAGAAACCGTTGAGGATCTCCGAATGGTTATAGAGACCAATTAACTGCCCTGGAGGAACTCCTCAGTGAGCTCCAGGCTTCCGTGCTTCAGGCAGCTCACTTCATAAGTGAGACAATTAACAGGAAGCTGGACGATCTGGACGAAAGCCTTCGGAGGTTCTCATCCGGAACATCCACCAACAACACGCATCACCAGCACCGAATCTCAATCAATCAACCACGCCATCATCAGTCACAGCAGCAGCAGCAGAGAAGTATTAACAGCAGAAGTCTCACGGCCGAGTTCATATCTCGCCGCGGGAGGTAGGAACTGCATCCCTACACATTTATCACGAACCTGTCCTTACCTTATGTTATCTCATGGCTGTAATTTACAAACAGCTCTCCATGCTCGTACCTAATGGCAGCTTCCAAATACTAACACGGATGCTATGCGGGATCGCGAAAAGCGACGCCATTTCTCCCTTCACTTTCCTTCTACTATCCAGAGGTCCGGTGAAGGTTTCCTAGTGGGTAGTGTCAAGAACAGGCGAGGCTCACACACCTCACTGTGCCATCCAACACAATGGAAGTCCGTATATGGACTTTCTGCACTTAAAAAAAACCGTTTTGCCCATTTCGCATTCCACACGCTTTTGTGCTTCCTTTCACATTCCGCAGAAATAGCATTTCCCCTGCTTGCATTCTACTGCTCTCTTTGATTTGATTAGCCAACTTTCGCTTCCGTATAGAAAATAAGAAACATCCAATGTTTTGTATAATTTAAGTTTAGAATCTTTTCTTGTTTTCCAACCTAAGGTTCTTTCAACGACTCCACATATAGCCTTTGTTTTCCATATCTGAATCTTGTTCATAGGTAACATCGCATCCAGAATAATGTTGCTGCTTTTGATTACTTACTGATGTTTTGCAGTTGTATTTACAGGCCAGCACTTGGAACATATAAGCCAACATTTGTAGATCTCTTTCAGATTCTGCCATTAGTAAGACATCGTCCGCAAATAATAGGACATTTATTCTACCGTATGTTTAGTTAATACTCCTTCCTTAATTAAATGTCACAGTACATATACAAGGAAAAATTAGTAAGTCACTTCTACAAATGCCTATCTCGATCAGCATGACGAAAGATACAGGAACAGTGACGTTTACTTACAGGAGTGACTAGAGAACAGCATATGACTACAATAGAAATGTGTCCAGCAGGAATGCATATATCCCGACGTCACTACTAATGCTTTCCAACTCTGTCTAGAAATTTAATTACTTTGACATATGGTAGAGCTTGTAAGCCACCCCTGCGAAACACAAACATGTAAAGTCGCATACATATGAATTTGATATTGACATTCAGCATCCTTTAAGGATGCGATGTGATTTTCAAGAATCAGTCTTCAACCCCTCCCCCCCCACAAAAAAACTTTATATATAAAATGTATACATATTTTTTATTTGCCAAAGATGGCTCCTTAACATTTTTTTATTAAAAAGTCACACTATAATTTGAAACTAATTTTGTGACAAATAACATTTTCATCTTGCGTCACGCCTGTTATAGTTTCTTAAATTTATTCAGCCCTCGTTCTGATACTTTGCAATTTCTGACTCGTAATAACAATACACAGTGACAACGAAAACGCATAATATCAAGCTATAATCTCTTATACTTACTGTACAATTGAAAATCAGTGATGTCAGTTTTCCAATATCGTTAGAGGGCATATCAGAATTGAGCGCATGCTTTCAAGTTCTTTGAAATGGAAAGCAGGAGTTATAAACATGTCAAAACGTTTAACTTCTCAAGCTTGCTCCGTCCACTTCCTGCTCAAATGGCAACTGAGGTTATCTACAAGATCCACGTAATAGAGATAGTAATTCTATTCCAATACCCACCCAACCACCCCAACCCTCACCCCTGCACAAACCTGTTGTATTTTGTTCTTTCAGACAAGTAGTCTTTCCTGATAGATATTGTTTGAATTTTTTCAAAGAGTTCACATTCTTCGTTAGTAGTTTCGAGCAGTTTTTAAATAGGATAGACTTGTTCTTTGGACATCTGCGGATTTTAGGAACACTGTTTATAAGGATTTCTATCTTCCATTTTACTGTACTACATCCGATATAAGTTCATCACTCTTTGTGCTCATATTTTTAGCTCCCTGGGATGAATATCTACGGTCCTAAGCCTACATGGGTTGATGTTTGCAAATCCAGCTACCAATTTTGTCATTTTTTCTCCTTTTTCTATGTTTTGCGCTTTATTTTCTGCATTTTGCTCGTTTCACCTGTACCTATTTCTTTTCTGTTTTACAAAAATCCAAGCCCGAGGCGGAACTCGAACCCACGACCCTCTGAATGACTCCGCTCTAGTGTAAGTCATGGCTGGTTTGCCATCAAGTACAGTATTAAAAGCGGCAATATCTGTCGAACTAATAAATACGAAATGTATCGAATTCTGAATCACCACTACACATGCAATTTATATCCGTAATTACAACTACTGTGTCTTTCAAATACGATGTTATTTGTCCTCGAACGCTACTAGGTGAGCACTAATTGGAGTCCTCTAGTGTTGTCATGCTGCATTCCCATAAGTGGAATATGACGGGTGACAACTGAATCCATTTCTAATAATACTAATTCAGATTTCATGAAAAGTGATCCATGAGGAAAGTACACAGTAATATTTGTAACAAACGCCAAAAGCCCATAATTTCAGCTCAAATAGTTTTCGTAATATAAATAAAACATCACGTATACATAGTTTGTCTCAACCTTGAAAGACAGTATGGGAGTAAATGGGATATATCTCTATTTGTGTAATACACGGGAATTCTCATTAGCATCGTCCTCTTTTACCCTCGCCTTGTCGCCACATGGTATATATAATTAATTGTAATAAGTTGCAGCGTTACTGTCTTATGCAGAATATTTTTCTCTATCAGATTATGTCATTAGTCATTTTGTGTTTCTATGGGCCCACATTTTTCGAGCATGCCTGTTTTTCGGCAAAAGTCCGAACTTTGCCATTTGTATGTTCATCATTCGGTAACTATAAAGCTTACTGCTATAATATTACAACAATCTTTTATTAGGTAGAGAAGACTACAGTGCTCCTACCTGCCAAGGTTTAATTATCCATCTTAAATCAGACGAGTGATATCATTTTTTACATTAAGTAATTTCGGAAAATTTTATATATACGCACTAGAAAATGTAGGCAGCGCGAAACGTTTTTGCTATTGGGTTTACATCGGGGGCAAAGCGAGACAAATGTAGAGTTGAAGGCAATTTTAAGTAAAAGCGAACACGTTTGCAATAACAGCTCCTATGACTATGTTTATAGCGTGTGAAAGATTGTTAAGTGTTACCTGAAGCTAGTAAATACTTAGTTATGGAAGAGGAAGTTAAGAAGAAACGAAGTATTGGTAGGCTAAGAAGTAAGGACCGCACAGTAGTATATATAGAATGTCTTATGTTATTTTTCAAGTAAAAGTAGTATCAGTAACGCAATAAAAAAAACAGCTAATGCTACCGGGTGTTCAGAAACATTAGTGTATAAAATAAAAAGGCACAATGAAAGGTCCCCTATGAACTCCATAAACGAAACCGAGGAAGGCTAGGTTAACGCAATATGATGGAATAGTACAAAGCGGAGTGCGGCTTATTGTTCATTCATCGCTGCTTAAAACATTCCACCAACGCTGAATGTAGTTTTGGCAAGTGTAAACAGTGATGACATCTTACCTAATTTTTCAAGGGCCACTTTGAATGGATTCCTACACGAATTGGGGTTCGAATAGAAGGGGTAACAGGTGTATAGAACGAGAATACGTCAGATTTGTCGTCGGGGCTAATGGACGACGGAATGGAAGGAATTGTACCATTTTCAGATGGCAGAAAAGAAGCATAAAAGTAACCGACATATTTAAAGCATATTTTAAGCTTTTATCATTACATTTGGTTTGTTGTAATATAATATATCACATTTATATTTTTGTGTGCAAAATCGTGTTTTGAACTACTTAAGTAACAAGTAAAAGGAGGAGTACAAATTAAAACGCATGCACTCAGAAACTGAATCTCTTAAAGTAGAATTTAACAGCAGTGTAGATAGTTCTGTATTAATAATGTAACATTTATATTACAAGCTAAGCTAAACGATCATACTATTTTGTTCCCCTTACCTCTCCAACCCCCTCGTCCATAAGAAAAATTTTGCACTCGTGGGTACAAGTGGTAAAAAACAGGGCGCCCTATAAGACCTGAACTGTCTTCTAAGAGTGAGACACGGTTCCGACACAACCACGACTTAAGCACCGTAATGGCCACCATTATTGATTATTTTTTATGTATGCATATATTTTTAATTACTCGGAACTTAAACGTAAACTATTGACATAACGTGCGAATTACTTTGAACGAGGTAATATGTTTCTTAGAAAGAGTAAACACTTCATTTCCTGTTAGCCTGAGGAATGTTGTATCTGCAGTACGTGAAACGTCACATGCCATGTTTATGAATGAATGCTTGATAAGTAGTGTTTATTTACTCTGTAGACTTCAAATCAATATTAATCAGTTGTTCTTTAGTCAGCAGTACAGCAAGAGTAAAATAGCTCAAAGATAATTCTAGCTGTGACCTTAGTGACCAGTCTAAGAGGCAGGTATTGCGAACTCAAGCTCGAATTATTAATTTTAGCGTTCACAGGCTTTTTGTTTCCAAAATATTTAGAGCCATCAGGAATATAGAAATCAGCTCCTTTTCAGAAATCTTCAACAGCTTACAGCTGATCTGTGTGATATACGGAAAGCAAATGTGTGTCGCATTTGTGGAGAGGCAAGAAAATCCGACCCCAGTGCTGTACAAGTGTTGTCTAAAAACATACTGGGCCTCCAGAGAGGGTCACAAGTCACTTTGAGAAAGACGTTGTACACAGAACTGTGTTCGAGTTCTAAGACCAAGGTGAATTTCCAACTGTATAGAAAATAACTTGTGCTCTTAGAACAAAGATTTCAAACACCAGGTCCAATTAATGGACTTAGGCAATTTTGAGAGGATTAGGGTTAAGGTACAAATTATGGGCGTCAATTTCTTTATGGAGAGGAATGACATTGTTGCGCCAAAATGCAAAAGAGCAGATATTCTGGTGATGAGAAATATATATTTTACTTAGACGAGACATGAGTAATTGAAAGTCACACTGGATAGTCAATCTGGCAATACTCCCCACAAAGAGTGGTGTAAAGGCACTTATTGAAAGAGGCAGTTGACTCTATCATTTGTCATGCAGGATTTGCTAATACGGGGTTCCTATCTGAAAGCAAATGGAGTTTATTCCCCAAAAATTCAACTGGTTATCATGAAGAAATGACAGCTGTTACATTTAAAGAATGGTTTTCTAACACATTCTGAGGAAGAAGTATTGTTATAATGGACATGACACCGTATCATTCGAATATTGCAAATATAATACCGAATTCGGCCAGCAGTAAGAAGCAAATTGTTCAGTGTTTACAAAAATGAAGGTTGAAACGAAAAGTAAACATGAGCTATCATAAATATTATTTCCGTTTAAAAACCAAGAATAAGTGGTCCGACAGTCAATTGAAATACGATAGGAGGCAATCTGCCTCCCTCCTTATCACTGCCTTCAATCGAGTTGGTATGGGCTCAAATGAAGCGGGTAGTTGCAAAAAGAAATAATACCTTTAAAAGTGACGTTGAACGACTTATTCTGCAATAAACTGACCAGCTAACACCCTAAGACTGGGAAATCTGCGTGAGACATAAGAAAACCTACAAGACTATTTTAAGAAATAAATAAGTGATCCGATTTTGGAGTCTACCAAATGAGGAATCTTTTCTTGACCTATATGTGACAGATCTGGTCGTTCCAT
Source organism: Mantis religiosa (assembly GCA_030765055.1). NCBI lineage: Eukaryota > Metazoa > Arthropoda > Insecta > Mantodea > Mantidae > Mantis > Mantis religiosa. Next base: position 170,292,903 of record CM060949.1, on the reverse strand, counting down.
TAGTTTAGAAAACAATGGAAATTTGTAAACTATAATTATAAATGTTTTATTTTAAAATATACATATTCGAATATGATTTTCCCAATTTTGGTTACAGCATATCAAATGAAACATTATAAAAGTTTGGAAATTTCAATTTGATTTCCCTTACCTCTGCCGCTAAGCAGCCATGCACGCTCTATGTTAGTGAGGAAGAGAGAGAGGTATAACAATTGTTTTGGTTTAGGCACCGAGAGTTTAAAATATTTAAATATGTTTAATGATAGTTTAGGGATTGATATGAATGATATGCATAAGGAATGAAAGCATGAAATTCAGTGGGTCATGATATGAAATATGTATATGATATGATGCAATAGGTATATGATATGTTATGTGTTAGTATTGGTGTTTACAAAAATGATATGACGTAAAGTGTTGACGTGGACCAGTGAGAAGGTAGTTCTTGGTGGTTATAACAAAGAAGGGAGAAAGATCAGTAATACTGGACAAGCGGCTAGCAAAAATAACATCTTATGATCGTGTAACGTCGAAGGGAACGGCGAAGAGAAGAAATAGAAAAAAATCTATAGAGATTACAAACTATATTTAAAATTTCTGTAAAAATGCAAATCTATTACTTTGATGAAGTTTGTTGTATATCTACATTACGACGTATTATCTAAATTTGTTACTTAAAATTTAAAGATTTCAATTTTATTTTATTTATTTACTTTATTTTTAATTATTTTATTTATTTTTATATATTTCATTTTATATATTATTTATTTATTTTTTAATTATTTATTTATATTATTTATTAAAATTTTATTTTAAAATTTTAAAGAAAAATGGCATTATTTCCTCAATAGATGAAAACTTAATTACCTCGCTCGAGACCACGCCTGAAATCAGAGATTTTCTCATGCAACGAGAGAGAGAGAGAGAGAGAGAGAGAGAGAGAGAGAGAGAGAGAGAGAGAGAGAGAGAGAGAGAGAGAATATAAGCATGGGAATAACAAACTAACAACACTAAGCGTGCTGACACATTTTCCTTTACTGCTGCTGTTTATATAAGCTACATCCATCTAAGTTGGTTTGTTGACTTTTATCCTAAGTATTTCATTAAAGTTTTGCATATTGTCACCCAATTAGCGGAAGGCATAAGGGCAACAGCTGTGAGGAAACCAGAGGCAGCCGAACCACGCCTCCCATTAGTCTCTGTCACTAACTGAGGGGTGATTAGGGGAATGTCACTTGCCCCTGGACGTTTCTCTCCCCTTCTCCTATCATCTGGAATCTTCGCGTGGAAGCTAGAGAAGACGAGAATACGGCGAGATGCCTATAAAAAGGGCTGCAGCGAGTCAGACAGACAGTCAGTCAGTGTTTGACGTGCTAGCGAAGGAGCGCCGTGTTAATGAACGAGAAGACTGTGCAACGGAAGACTTTCCGTAATTGTGTACGTACATCGGAACGGTAACGGACGAACTAGTGAATCGTGATTGTGTGCATTACGTAATTTTGTGTAATTGGCAAGTGTTCAACTGTAAGTCGGTGGAGATAAAGAACATTGTTGAGTTTGTGTAATTGGACTTTTCATTTCACGAGCCCACAAAGCCACAATTGGTGTCACGAGTGCGACATAACACAATGGAGGCAGCATTAGAAAAGATTTTAGCGGAACTGAAACAAATGAAGACAGCAAACGACATCACCGGGAAGATGGAAGAAATGAAGGCCGAATTAACAACAAAAACAGAAGCGGCAACTAACAACCTGGCCGCAAAGTTGGAAGAAAGGAAGACGGCTAACGATAACCTCACGGAGAAGATGGAAGAAATGAAGGTTGCGAACGAGGCCCTCGCCGCCAAATTTGAGGAGGAGTTGGCCGGCGTGAGGGAGGACGTCACAGGACTCGGCAAGCGGATCGGCAAGTGGACGAACGCGTCGGAGACCTCGCGAGCCGCGTTAATGAGCTGGAAGGAAAGGCCGACAACAGCGCCAAGTCCCTGAGCGCCATGGTGGAGGACGTCATCGGCAGGAGGTTGAAGGATTTGAAGGCCGACGCACCGGGACGCGACATAACGTCGCCGCGCGTCAAACCTCCGAAATATGACGACGCGTCAACATTTGAGGTCTTCCGCCGCCAGTTCGACACAGTGGCCAAGCACAACAGATGGTCACCGGAGGAGGAGGCCACACAGTCAATAACCAGCCTCCAGGGACGGGCCGCGGAAGTCCTAAACGCGGTGCAGACGACGGCGGCGCCCAAGGACATCTGGGAGGCCCTGGAGAATCGCTTCGGAAACCACTGCTTAGCCGCAGCATACCGCAGCCAGCTAAAGGCAAGGTCGCAGTACCCGGGGGAGACGCTGCAGGAGTTCGCCATAGCGATTGAGCAGCTGGCTAGCAAGGCCTTGGTTGACCTGCCACTGGAGTTCGTATTCCGGGGAGCCGCCTACAACTTTGTCGACGGGGTACGGGACACGGAGATTCGTCAGCGCCTAATGCTCGGCGAATATAAAACCATACACGAGGCGCTGACAGCGGCATTAAGGAGGGAGGCGGCCAAAGTAACATCTATCCCGACGTCGAGAACGAGGAATGTCCGCTACGCCGGAGACAGAAGACAAGCTGAGGGACGCCGTCGAACACCTACTGGCCTGTGTTGGGGGTGTGGACAGCCCGGACACCTGCAGAGAGACTGCCCACACCAGGAAGAGCAGGTGGAAGGACGAGTAAGGCCCGGCGTGGAGAGGGGCACGTCGGCGCCATTGCTACCATCCCCTCGAGTGACACTGCGCGCCGTCAGCCGGCGTATGGATGACAGCCTCATCGCGGACCGTTGGGTAAGAGGGAAGCCGTGCCACGTGCTGGTGGACACCGGGGCGGCCGTGACCATCATCAGACCTGACGTGGCGAAGGGTTTGCCGACAAGAAAGCCGAGCCGACCATACCAGCTTCTCACGGCATCGGGCGACACCTTGCCTGTGGAGAAGGAGGCCCTGCTGGAGCTGAACTTGGGACAGAGTGCGCTGCGTCTGTGGGTGTTCGTCGCGAAGGTGGCTGAGGAGGTGATTCTGGGACTGGATGCCCTCAGGAGCCATGAGGCGACGGTCGACGGTGGCAAGAAGGTCCTGCGGCTTAACGGAGAAGAGGTTATACTCCGTCAACCCGAAGAGCGCCTTGGAATTTGTAGGGTCGTCTTGGACGAAGACGTGCTTGTCCCCGCGAGAAGCGAGGTGGTGGTGACGGCGCGACTGGAGGGCCAGAGGACCAGGAACATGATGCTGGACCAGAAGACGCCTGTACACGGACTGTGTGTAGCCAGGGCATTGCTGCCGTGTCGAGAGGAGGTGCCCGTGAGACTGCTAAATCCAACGGACGCCGATCACGATGCCCAGGCCGCGACGGAGTAGGGAACGTGCGAGCCCGTGGTGAGCGTAACAGCTATCGACGAGACACAGGATCCGGCGCCGAAGCAACACCTGGGGCCCCGGCTAAAAGGCTTGGTTGAGAGGGCGGCCGACCACCTGACCACAGAACAGCTGGAGAAGTTTCGAAGACTGCTAAGACGGAATCAGCGCGTCTTCAGCAAAGGTGATAGTGACTACGGCCGCACGGACAAAGTGCTTCAGCGCATCGACACCGGGGACGCCCGGCCTATTCGGCAACCACATAGACGCGTTCCGCTGGCGAAGCAAGGGGCGGTACAAGACATGCTGGAGGACATGAGTTCCAGGGGAGTGATTGAAGAATCTGACAGCCCTTGGTGTTCCCCTGTAGTCTTGGTGACAAAGAAGAACGGCGAGCTGCGCTTCCGCGAAGACTACAGAAAGTTGAACGCTGTCACCCGGAAGGACTGTTTTCCCTTACCCCGGATTGACGACACCCTGGACACGCTAGCTGGTGCACAGTGGTTCTCGACCCTGGACCTGAAGTCGAGCTACTGGCAGGTAGCCCTAGACCCGAGAGACAAGGAGAAGACCGCATTCTCGACGGGCCAAGGGCTCTGGCAGTTCACGGTTATGCCCTTTGGCCTCTGCAACGCACCAGCTACCTTCCAGCGCCTCATGGAGTCAGTGATGAGAGGGCTGACTTACGATGCCTGCCTGCTATACCTGGAGGATATCATCATCGTCGGGAAGACTTTTGAAGATCACCTCGAGAATCTGAGTAAGGTGCTACAGAGACTGCAGGCGACCAACTTGAAGCTGAACGCGAAGAGGTGCCAGCTCTTCCGCAAGGAAGTTAACCACTTGGGCCACATAGTCTCAGCAACCGGAGTGGCTACAGACCCGGAGAAGACAAAGGCCGTGAGAGATTGGCCTCTCCCAAGGGATAAGAAAGAGTTGCGCAGTTTCCTGGGGCTGTGCAGCTATTACCGCCGCTTCATAAAGTGGTTCTCCAGCATCGCTAAACCCCTCACCCGCCTGACAGAGGAACACCGGCCTTATGTGTGGACGGAGGACGCCGAAAACGCTTTCCAGCACCTAAAGGAGACCCAGTGCAGTGCTCCAATTTTGGGTTTCCCACAACCGGCTGGCGCCTTCATTGTGGACACCGACGCCAGCGACTATTGCATTGGAGGTGTCCTATCGCAGATCCAGGACGGCCATGAGCGGGTGATAGCCTACTACAGCAAGACGCTATGAAAGGCAGAGAAGAACTACTGCGTCAACCGACGAGAGTTACTGGCGGTAGTAAAGACATTGGAGCACTTCCACAAGTACCTGTACGGTCAGCCATTCCACCTGAGGACTGACCATTCCGCCCTAACCTGGATATTGAGCTTTAAGAACCTGGAAGGCCAGACAGCACGTTGGGTCCAGAGGATGCAGGAGTACGACTTCACTTCGGAACATCGTAGAGGTAAGAGCCACGGTAACGCTGACACCATGTCCCGAAGACCCTGTCCAGAAGAGTGCGGCCAGTGTACAAGAGTGGAGGAGAAGGAGCGTGCCGCAACAGTCCGAGTAGTCACGGCAGTGCCTGCGGATGGCTGGGATAGCACGGGCCTGAGGAGGGAGCAGCTGGCGGACGCAGACTTGGGGCCACTCTTGAGGCAAGTGGAGGCAGGGACGAGCCCAACCTGGGAGGACATCCCACGGAGGAGCGCCACCTACAAGTCGTACTGGGCCCAATGGAACTCGTTGAAGACCAGAGAGGGCGTGCTGTTCCGGGTATGGTAGTCACCCGATGGGAAGACGCAGAGAGAACTATTGGTACTTCCCCGGAATAAGGTCCCGGAAGTCTTGGAGGAAGTGCACGCCGGTACTTCGGGAGGACACCTGGGAGCGAACCGAACGATTGCCAAACTACGGCAGCGCTACTACTGGCTGAGACTCCGAGCAGATGCTGAGAGATGGTGCCGTCAGTGTCACGTGTGCTCGGCGAGTCGTGGCCCCCAGACTAGGAGCCGGGGTCGCATGCAGCAGTACAACGTCGGAGTACCATTCGAACGGATCGCCGTTGACATTGCTGGACCGTTCCCAGTTTCCGACCGAGGCAACAAGTACCTAATGGTGGTCGTGGACTACTTCACCATGTGGCCGGAGGTGTATGCCATCCCAACCCAAGAGGCAAAGACAATCACAGACTGCCTCGTGGAGCAAGTGTTATGTCGATTTGGGGTGCCGCTAGAACTACACAGTGACCAGGGTACCAACTTTGAGTCCAACCTAATGAAGGGGGCATTACAAAGGCTTGGGGTGAATAAGAGCCGCACGACGCCTCTACATCCCCAGTCGGATGGCATGGTCGAAAGATACATCAAGACCTTAGAGGAACACCTGAGGAAGGTCGTGCCAAGCCATCAGCGAGACTGGGACGTCAAGGTGCCACTGTTCTTGCTGGCCTACCGCTCGTCTACATACGACACAACTGGGATGACGCCAGCCAGCTTAATGTTCGGTCGAGAGTTACGCCTCCCTTGTGACCTGGCTTTTGGAAGCCCTCCGGAGGCGAAGCAGCCGGTGACCGAGTATGTGGAGAACCTGGTGGACCGCCTCCACGACATGCACGAGATGGCTCGCCAGAACATCCAGAAGGCGAGTGACCGCATGAAGACCAGATATGATAGGCAAGCCAACAGCCAAGGGTTCCAGCAAGGTGACCTGGTCTGGTTGTACCGTCCTACCCGGACCAAGGGACGCTGCCCGAAGCTCCAGCAGCCATGGCAAGGACCGTACCGGGTGTTGAAGAGGATTAACGACGTGGTCTACCGCATCCAGAAGGTCCCCCGAGGAAAGATGTTGGTGGTACACCTGGATCGGCTAGCCCGCTACGATGGTGCTGTTCGGGACGACCAGCTTTGAGGAGGGAGCAGTGTCACCCAATTAGCGGAAGGCATAACGGCAACAGCTGTGAGGAAACCAGAGGCAGCCGAGCCACGCCTCCCATTAGTCTCTGTCACTAACTGAGGGGTGATTAGGGGAATGTCACTCGTCTCTGGACGTTTCTCTCCCCTTCTCCTATCATCTGGAATCTTCGCGTGGAAGCTAGAGAAGTCGAGAATACGGCGAGATGCCTATAAAAAGGGCTGCAGCGAGTCAGACAGTCAGTCAGTGTTTGACGTGCTAGCGAATGAGCGCCGTGTTAATGAACGAGAAGACTGTGCAACGGAAGACATTACGTAATTGTGTACGTACATCGGAACGGTAACGGACGAACTGGTGAATCGTAATTGTGTGCATTACGTAATTTTGTGTAATTGGCAAGTGTTCAACTGTAAGTCGGTGGAAATAAAGAACATTGTTGAGTTTGTGTAATTGGAATTTTCATTTCACGAGCCCACAAAGCCACAATATTGTCGCGGCAACAGGCATAAAGGTTTTGGCGCAGATAGATAACAGACGGAACAAGTTTCACGGTAATAAAGAGCTTGCATAAACAGTTAAAGATAGCGCGAGCTAAAGGTCTGCCGAAACAAGCAAACTGAGATAAATGGAAATTTCTGGCGACATCTTGATTGATAGCGACTTTCCGATTTCTTTATTGTTCCGGAAATATCTAGAATTTATCAATGAGGTACTTAAGAAGGCGACGACTCGCCAAGGGTCAGTCGCGAACAGTCTGAAGCAGTATACAGCTGTAGACTGTTGTAAACAGAGCTGATTTTTATTGTCAACGACCTTAGTAGACTGTGTGTATGTGACGTAATGTTGGTACGTGAGAATTGAACAGTGTATTTCTACGGAAATAAGGAACATTTGGAATATATGCAAATCCAACTTTTAATTCTACGAACCCACAAAATTATTAATATGTTATATCTTTTTAATTTGTTGGCTATTTCCCTCTGTTTTTAAACGTTGCTCACTCTAGCATCCTGAGTAAATAATATGCATTTCTCAATGTCGGAATGAAATATATTGATAGGATGGAGCAGCATAAGAGCTGCTGTAAAGGACGGGATATATGTTGATCTACAGACTGAAAGAGATTTAACTTATACATTTACAATTCGTCTCATCTATTTAATTTACATCATAACTTGCAACAGTTTAGTATCGAATTTTATTATTTCTATTTCTATCTCCAATAAGTAAATTGTCATACATAACAACACATTTTAAAGGGAACCTATATACGTAATGAATGTAGTGAATGCAGTGAGGTATTAAGTTTACTACAGAAATCAATAGCAAAATTCGCTAATGTTTTGTTAGCTGAACGTTGCCAAATCTAAAGCCCTGCATTATCACGCAAACATCAAATACCAAGTAAACAGTGAACAGTCAAATACCATTACATTTATAAATGAGCTTGGATCCGCCAAATTTGTAAAACAAACATTGTTAATTACTCTTTACAATGACATCGCCAAAATGTTGTAAATAAGGTTTAATCTTTGAACGCTAAGTTTAATTTAATCTTCTTACACTGTCTGTTAGCGACAATAACATAATAACTCGCTCCATCCTCTTGTTTTATCATAGTATAACTGGGAATGCTAAGAAAACAGATCGAAATGGTATCTTAATTACGCGAAACATACGGTTTAGCTGTCGTCTGAAACATTTTAAGGAAAAAAAGGAATATATACTTCCTAAATGTCTCCGTATTTGTGTATATTTTTAGTATTACGCTGGTCTGTCCACTTTTATACGAAAATGCGCGTATTTTGACAACTATAAACAAATAATTTTGTCTGCTGCACCCGTATCACCTTGTCTATAGCTGTTCTTAAAAACGCCTATTCCTCCATGTGTTTTATGTTAACCAAGATAAAGTCATGTTATTATTTATTTTGTTACCGTCGCAAGGGGAATATGCGAATGTAGAAGCTGATGTGATAGTAAACTCATTAAAGCGCTAGTTGCTATGAGATTGTTTGAAATTTTGTGCTCTTTGCGTGGCCTAGAGTTAAAAATATTGGAAAAGTATTGGAAAATTCGAACAAATAACAAGGAATATATCCGAAATGGTTCCGTACACACACACACACACACACACACACACACACACACACACACACACACACACACTCTCTCTCTCTCACACACACATACACACACACACACACACACACACACACACACACACACAAACATGTGTTAGAGATAAAATATGTATTTCAAGAATGCAGAGAACTTCTGAGAATTTTTTTTAGAAAATTAAAGATACACATTTCATTTGCCACGTAAACATCTTTAAAATATTAATATGCAGTCACTTCTGAAAAAATCAAAATTTTCGGAAATATTTTTCCTTGCAAAGGGTAGTCTGCAGGGTAATTCTCGGTTTGCTTCACTGGGGCGGACCGCTGTCACACGCTTTAACAATACGTGATGCCGACCGGAATCTCCAGCTCACTGGATTCGTTCCCATGGCGCGGGTTCCAATACACCCGTAGTCCAATACTCTTGAAATTTCTACATACTAGCCGTATATGGTTTTCGTACTCTAGTTTTTGTAGTAAAAACTTAACATTTTAATATGTCTCCTTTAAAACAAAGTTGGTCACAGGAATGTAAAGATAAATATTTCCGTTATGAAGCAAAGCACCTTTAAGACGTTTTAAGAAGAATCTGTGAAGAACCTCCAATCCTTGGAATTATAGTCTTTATAAAATTTTAAGATCGTAATGCACAAAATCTTCTTATTCAGAAAATAAAATACCTGTACCATCAAAATGTGCATTCTCAAACAATATTTTGTTTCTTAAACCTAGAGACTTAAAATTCTGCCGATTCTTTAGGCAAATTTAAATCCCCCAACGTATCATTATCTGAATTGTCTGGTTCGTAAGTATGATCCAATGGAGATTCAGGTTTAATGCTACTAGATCGAGATGGCAATTTATCTGATTCAGGGAACAGCAATATCAGGACCGCGAGGTACGGGCGGAATGGCAGATGGAGTGTTCGGATTTGCAGTTTCTTTCTTGTTTTTAGCATTATATTCCCCTGTCTTAACTCCACACGAATAACAATCGTCTCCATGATTTGCAGATTCTCTTCGAATCCTAGGCAATGACTGCATTTTTAAATTTTTTCCAACTCCTCAACACAACTACGACACACTTTATGAGGGTTTATTCCGGTCTGGCAAAATATTGAAGCGTATTTTTCTTTACAAAAGCTGTTATATTCTGTCTCTGTTTTCCTAATGTACTCTTATATGACCCACAAAACAGATTTGGCTCATTTATACCACCATGCTTTGATATTTCTAAGAAGAAAACTATTATGTTCTACTCGCACAGTAAAATGACAACTGACATACTTCAATTTTACTTTACTTTATTCGACAACCCACACACAACTGATCTCCCATTTTAAAATAACTTTCAAAAAGGAAAACAAATTTCAGAAACGGAATATTTAGCCTCATAAGCTTAATTGCACTTTGACTGACCCTCTGTCATTTCTCTGATGTGTTCTTTATTTTAATACAGTAAACATTTTCCTCTGCCAATGTTTATGGCCTGACACACTAAACACTGACATTGCTACCATTTCAACTTCCTCTTCCTCGTTATAGATAAGATGGATACAGGTACTGTAGAAATCTCCAACAATAAAAAATAGATGTCTTTTCGCCGGTTAATTTTAAGGGGAAGACACAGTTTTGTGCCTTTTAATATAGTTAGTAAATTTTTTTAAATGTAAAAAATGTGCGTATATATAAATATAAAATGTAAACATAACAATAGTTATATTATTTCACATTTTAAGTAATAAATTTGGAATTATCAGCTGTTGAGCTTTTGTAACAAACGATAAGCCCAAAGTAATATGTGCTTTACAAAACACATTCAAAGTGTAGGATTTTGAATTGAAAAAAAAAAAAATCCTGTCGAGGTGTGCGAAAACATTAGAAGTCAAATTATATCTATTTAGATACATTCCATATTACTTTTTTCTTTATGAGCTCGCTTCTGGCATACATCACAGCACCGGCAGAATCGGGTGCACACGATATAAACAGCAAACTCTTAGTAAATAAAGAATAGAAGTTGACCGTTTGTTCATATTTACACACAGTACCAATTTTGTACTATTTGACTAAAATACAAGCGACAGTTCTCAGACACGTAGCTCAACGGATATACTTACCTTTAAGCTATGTGCTGTATCCGTTACACAGATTATTCATGAATTAATTATAACTGCACCTCTAAACATTACTGAGTTTTCAATGGGAACAGAACTTATAGGGCCGCTTCTTGTTCTCATTGGCTTAAACGTTAGACAATTAATTGGTTGTGATATCGTTTACCTGTATCCAAAACGTTTTAATTACAAATATGCAGTACTTGTTTTAACGGGTGCCCTGGTGGGTCTGAGAATAGAGAACTCCAATTATGTGACTAATAACTTTAATAGTTATTAAAAATACTGCTGAGTGTTTGAAGATCCAGAACTGAGTTTTTTATTTATTTATTTATTTTTTATATACTCAGGACAAGAAACTTTAACTAATTTAAAAGTTACAAATAACCTTTTCCGCAAAACGTAATTTGCCAGTACTCGTTGAAATACCAAACGAGGAGTCTCTTGTTGGTGCCGAAGAATATGCTAACACGAGAACGGACTTTCGATAATCTGATCTAAATATTTGTTAAGGTTTCCTCGTAATTTCTTATTTTCATTTGAAAGGTCAATTTTTCTCTGTGATTTGCTTAATGCTATGAATATCTGCTCATCTCTGATGTTCAGAACTTGTATACGTGCACTTACATGTGACTTCTGAATGTATTGATCTTTAGATAGCATAACCTTAAATTCTTTTCTAATGTTTTGATTTTTTCATATGAGAATTATTCCCTGCAATTGTTACCTATCTCGCCATAATTTCCTTTCATATTTTAAGATTAAAATCAATAGGTAGCTTAAACACAAACAAATGATGGCGAGTGGTTTCGAATATGCATCAACAGAAATATTTAAAAAAGAAATTAAATTTGGCATTCAAACATGCCAATACCAATTCCCAAATTGGGCTCGTTTAAGAACAAAGAGGAGATGGGCGAGTGATAAGCTGAGTTAGAGTATTGGGGATTGCAGGAATAATACCCCTTCAACAATTAATGGGTAGAAGGTTTTGTTCTCTTTGTACCTATTCTAATGCCTACAATTCCAGAAAATGTACAGATCTCGTTATTACTTGATATGAACAGTTCCAGTGTATGGCCCGAAGGCCTTGTTCTACTTAATTAGAAGGCGAGTTGGAGTGGGAAAATATGTAGGTGAAAATCCTTCGAGAGAGCCTTGGATTAAGTAACATTCCCCGTTTAATGTTATAGGAAGCTTCCGCCTTGAATTAGAGTACATATGAAGAACAAGGTGACCACGGAAACTTTAGCTTCCTCTACCCTAATAGAAATATTTAAACTCCCATATTGAAAGAGCAAAGTAAACGAAGAATCAACCTTCCAAATATATTCGGATATGCAATTTTTATGTATGACATTCAATGTGTTTCTCTGTTGATTGGCCTCATTAGCTTTCATTTACATACTGCCCCGCAAACAGATAATGTATTGCTGCAAATGGAACACGTCTTGATTTTTTGTAACGTCTTTGTTATTTGACAAATTATTAAAAATAAATTAAATTATGAAGAATGTAAAACCTTTTGTGGGACACGCTCGCTGCTTATTTTGTAGTAGACATTTTATGAAGTCATAGTATTATATGAAGAAAACGTAGGCTAAGGTGTTAGTCGGTTACTGAAAATTATCCCAACATAAATGATTGTGTTACACGGTTACTTTTCATACAATGACGTATTATTTTCATTTTACACACAGGTAACTCATAAATTATTGCACAACATTCTTTGGCACCTTTAAATTGAATTCTCACCTCTAACCCTTACACGTAATTGTCATTTCGTATAGTCACCATTTTTCCAAATACCCGATAAAAGGCTCTCTTATAGTCTTGCAAAAGAGCATGAGCTAACTGACTTTATTAACGTAGGATCGTTCGCGTTACTTGTCGTGCGGTCACTTCCATGTTATGTTTTTTACAACAAGATGAGTTTCTTAATGACTTTAATATATAACATTACATTTAACATACGAGTTGCATGGGCAATATTGTAATATATTTAAACTACCATGAACCAAAGATATATCTATAACATTAAGCCCCAAATGGAACATTAAAGAGCGCTCATATTTATTCAAAGAGTAGCATAGTACGTGAATAACGACGCAGAGCCATTTTCTCTAATTCATGATTTGTATATACGACAACGCGAGCAATTTACATTATCGGGAACGAATAATTGCCAACAATCAAAAATTGTCTTTGCACTCTTTGCTAAACTTTTCACACCAGGTAGCTGTGCTATAGTTTATTGTGACGTGCAAATATTGTTGGAGGAACATTGTTCTTGAACCATTTTTTTTTTTTTTTTTACCTTTACCTTCATTCATTTCGCAGTTTCCTCGTTTTTGATTTGAAACAGCTGCATTATCAGAGTCGCTATGCGATTGTTCTGTTGCTGTATCAAATTGCTCATCTTCAGACTGAGCATTAGATTTGGAGTCCAGACCGTCTATGTTCATATCATCCACTCTTCCCCAAATCACTCGAGAAGCTGTTTATCTGTAGTCATGTTGATAGCCGGAAAGAAGAACCATTATGGGCGACTGTCAAAGGTTAGAAGACATTACGAAAAACAAAAACAGAAACACAATAATTTATGGTGCTGCATCTTACATTCCTCATAGGCAAGACAGTTTATGCTGACTGTATTAAAAAATATACATAACAGTGCTTCAGGATAAACTCCTGTGTCAGGATAAAAGAAACAAGGCTCCGCTGTGTTAGCGTTGCATGAACGGTTGGTTGCATTTCTACTACTACCAAGAAAAGCAAATTAAGTGCAGGATATCTATGCGTTACGTCACGTACGCCAACTTGGGAACAGTGCTACGCGATAAATTTTATGCATAGAGCCAAACTGAAAAATACATGCAAATCTTAGCGTACCTATGGCTGGTGTGGAAGAAATGATTATTTCCATCAATTTACCCAGAAATAAAACTATGAAGCCTCGGACATAAGTACTTATAGCAAAGTAAGTCGCCACAAAAGGGCGTGAGTCATAGCATATGAGAACCTCTAGTGGTCTACCGGGAAATATACAAGTTAGTTGGAGAGTATAATGTCATGTCGGCATGTTGGCCATAGTAGGTTAAAGCAACCGCACGGAGAGCGGGAGATCCGTGGTTCAAATCCAGGCAATGGCATTAAATTTTTCAGTCTGGCTCTACTTATTGAAACCTTAGCCTACTCACGGCTGGTGTCGAAAAAGTTATTATTTACAATATACGAGGGCTATCCAGTAAGTAGCTTACGTTTTCGTCTGTTTCCGCTAGGGGCGGGGCTAGCGCGGCCATCTTGGGGTCAGAGCGTTGCGCAGCTCAGTCGGCATCTAGCCGTGTTAGTGAGAGGTTCGTGTTCTGCTCCGTTCAGATACTGTGACGGTTTGAAATGTCTGCGTTAATTGAAAATCCCGCGAGCTGCGAGGTGCGTGCAGTAATAAGGTTTCTGACTGCAAAAAACTGTAAACCGATAGAAATCTATCGGCAGCTTTGTGAAGTGTATGGGGACAACATTATCACTGAAGGTGGAGTGCGTCAGTGGGTCATCAGATTTAAAAATGGCCGAACCAATGTTTACGACGAAGATCGAAGTGGGAGACCCAGCATAGTGACTGCCGAACTTGTCGAAAAAGTCGATGCTAAAGTCCGTGAAAATCGAAGGTTCACAATAACGGAACTTTCTTTGAGTTTTCCACAAATTTCGCGAATTTTGTTGCACGAAATCATCAGCGAAAAGCTTGGTTACCACAAGTTTTGTGCAAGATGGATTCCAAAAATCTTGACAGAGGACCACAAAAATCAGCGAATGGCTGCAGCGTTGAACTTTTTGGACGTTTACCATAAGGATGGTGACTCTTTACCCGATCGCATCGTTACTGGTGAAGTCACTCGTGAAGTTCTTGAATCTTATAAGTGGGAGTTGTTTCCTCATCCGCCGTACAGTCCCGACCTGGCACCGAGCGACTTCCACCTATTCCCAGCAGTGAAGAAGTGGCTGGCTATGCAGCGTTTTGATGACGACGCACAGCTGCAAGAAGAGGTAACGAAGTGTTTGAAGGCGCAGGCGGCCGAATTTTTCGACGAAGGAATTTCCAAGCTCGTACATCGCTACGATAAATGCCTTAATTTGAATGGTGACTATGTCGAAAAGTAGTATTTGAGTGTGGCTTTCATCTGTATATAATAAAATTTGTTTCCTATACTTTGTTTACTTTTTATTCCAAAACGTAATCTACTTTCTGGATAGCCCTCGTATTATCAGTTGTCGAGGGATCGAGGGTTAATGTTCCCTCAAAAGTCTTTCAGTTTTTGGGAAACGCTGCTTGGACCATGGGCTCTATAAACTAATGAACATTGTCATGGAATAAATTTGACAACGGTAGAAAAGGTGACTTATTTCTTCAAACAACCCTTCACTTGAACAAGCGCTTGAGCACCATTCATCTTCGACCATCCCAGTTCGTTCTCTTATACACACAGAAGCCAGACGAATCCGGGACTTCTACCAAATGACAGGATCATCTCATAGTGGTTTAAGACACATGGCTAAAATTAAAATATGAAAATCAATTGCTGTGCCGCGTTATCTGTTTTCGTTTCTCGGCAGTGGTATTATACATTACTTACTGACGTCAGGCTCATGTGACGCGAAGTGGGCCCCTTTTTTTCCCTTTTGGTTTGGTATTTAAATATACTTTGGAGGACCAGTGTATCACTGTTTTTCAAGTTTTGGCTCTGGAGTACCGATTCACATACAGAAACCTGCAATACTTAATGCGATGTTATCACTCGTTTAGCTGTGTTATGACATTTGACCTAAAGTTACCGTGAATTATGTAGCTGAGAATCGATCACTCAAGGTTACCATTCAAGCGGCATCAACTTGTACGTAACTATTTGCTGACAAAAGTTTACTTACTTGCCCTTTGTACATGTTTTAATTTATATTCACTTATGATTGGCATCTCATTACTTAGCGGAAATAGACATATAATGATGTAGCTATAATAGATAGATAGATAATAGCTAGAAATGACAGGGAGATATATAAATTGCTATAAATGATGCGCATAACTCAAAACGAATGAAAAATAAAGCTAGCTGAGTTACTCATTAGCTATCAAGCGGAATGGTGTTCTGGTGCGCAGGGATTCGACATCGTCACCGAATGTTTTCAACTTTAGGGTTTTCCAAGATTTTCTCCGGGTCGCTAGGCGAATGCTGGGAAGGATAATTACATCCCCAAATTTCCTCTCCCTCAATTTCGCTTCCATTCTCATTTCACTTCATGCTTCATCCGATCGGTCTATTCAGGTTGACCTACGTGGACATTTGTCTCGGAAACTCCATGGCGGAGTATTTGCTCTCAGTGAAACTACGCACCCCGGGGGTGGGGTCCGTGGCCTCAGCTATGCCGACGGAGTGGCGTGGCTCCTGTTAGTGAAGTTACTGGTTAAACTAGATGACACAGGAGATCTTCAAACTGTAAATAGTAGATACTCTGTCCCAAGATATGTCAAGTCTTCCAGAAAATCACTTTTTGTTTCCTATCACTTAACCCCTACCACCCGAGACGTCCCATTAGTGGGACTTATAAGTTTTAACTAGACACAAAATGTCGTATGGCAGGCCGTCGAAGCCGACAACCCGGTTGGCAAAATATACCTCTCGGCTACTTTTTAAACTGTTTCAGTTTAAATATATCTTCAGCTCAATTACAAGCGAGATGGTTCTGCATTAGCGTGGAGGTCCTGGGTTCTAATCCTCTAAGCAAGCGCTGCCAACATTGGCTTTTCGTTGTGTTCTTTGTCAACTCGGAAGCCAGAGTGATTTCTCCACCACGAACTGCTTTTTAATCATTTCCTATTGTTTTGCCCCCTCTTTTTATGTTTGAAGCCGCCCTAAAGCTGCCCAATATCGGTATCAGATATATGATGTAAACGTTATTTCATCATATCATCAGAGTACAGTAAACTTCTACACTACTAATCCGACGTCCACATTCCCCTTTGTGGTCAGCATTGGCTGTAAAGCTAATAAGACATTTTTAGTTGGGAACATGAAACCAGCGATCAGTATCATTCAGGCGCTCCGTGACTGGTGGGTAATGTACATGTATGTACATTTTTGTAGTGTTCTGGCCGCCATTTTAGCTGTTACTCACTTCAAATATTTCATGGGTATATTAACCCAGTGTGACGAAAGATGACTAAGTACCACAAAGCAAGTAGCAATTCTCTTACATCTGAGTTATTACCTAAATGGCGTTGTATAATGTTCAAGAAAATGGGAAACCCTTGGAATTATGCTTTTAACAGAACCAATATAAATGATGTATATAAGGCACGTCCTGTTAACTGCTATGGTATATTCCCGAGTACTAGCCTGCATAGCTAGTAGATGGTGTGCTAGATCACCAGGCGGCCCTACCGAGTTTGATCGGTAGCCTTCCCCTTTGGGGTTGGCGTGTCTAAGTGGCATATCCACTGCTATCCCGTCTTGACTTTTCAGACCAGATGTGGGGGCTCGTTAGTCTCTGGGTCTTGCCCTATGGAAAGTCCCACGGAGGCGCCTGGCGCCCTTCTAGGACAGCTCGGTAACTCGGTAACTTTCTGGTCATGAGAGGGGGGGTCGGTCTTCACTCTGTGTGTACTGGCCGGGTAGATACCCTCGCGTTGTGTGTGTGTGTGTGTGTGTGTGTGTGTGTGTGTGTGTGTGTGTGTGTGTGTGTGTGTGTGTGTGTGTGTGTGTGTGTGTGTGTGTGTGTGTGTGTTAACTGCTATGGTAGCCGAGTGGCAAATAAGTTGTGAAAGGCTCTACAGGTTGGAACCCTAACGTGTAGAGGCACTTTTTGCTTCCAAATATTTTAATTTGCTAGACGCTGTAACGAACTAATTTACAGTTGCGACTAAGCTGTCTCTGCATGGCTTAGGAGTATATCAGAGTAAATGGAAAGAAACTGAAATGATTTTAATAGAACCAACACTTGAATATAAGTGAGGTCTAAACGACGGCTCTCGTAGCGCAGTGGTAAAATGCACGCTGTATAAGTTAGATGGAGAGTTCAAAGTTTGAACCTCAGTCTGAAGTCAAAATTTGTATCCTAAACATTTTTAGTTTGTTAGACGCTATAACCAATTTATAAACGTTCTTTCAGGCCAAATTATTACTATATGGCATTAGGAGATATGCAAGAGCATAAAACATGCGGAACGATGAATTTATTTATAGAACCGCTAGGTTGTATATAACCTCCGCTCAAATACCTGTTGTCCTAACTCAGTTGTAAAATGCAGTGTGTCTGAAGGGGACAGAGGTTTTAGGGTTTGAACTTAACACAAAATCATGCTTTTTATTCCAACCATTTTTACTTTGTAATACTCGGTAACAAATCACATTAGGTTTGCTACTGCTGCTAAGTCATTACTACATGATTTCAAAGAGAATGCCTATAGCTTAAATGATAATTTTAATGGACCCAGCCGCTATATTCTTATACAATCTATCTGATCATAACAATACAATTACAAATAAGGTAACAAGAAACTGAAGGGTTCTAATCTAGAAAAGAAGTTGCAATATAACTCTGCATAGTTCAATGGACTATAGAGCATAACATTGAAACGCTGCATTGTGTTCCACTTATGTTTACAAAACAGTCCCTTCGCTGTTTATAAATTACAAAAAGAAGATGATACCCCAGAATAATAGTGCTTAGAAAGCCAATTAGGAAACTGATATTTAATCATGAAGCCACATCGTATATTAAGTATTAAAAAAGCTTTAGGAAAGAAATTAAATTATGAATTAGTTACAGTAAACATATTTCTGCTACAATAAATACTTTGTCGGAACAAAAAATGGAAAGGAAAATATAAATCTTAACCCGGGATCTTAAAGTACTAACAGCATAGTAAGTCGCCATTGAGGTAGTTGTCTCGTGTTTATGAGAACTCCTAGTGGTTTACCGGGCGAAACACGACTCAGTTGGAGAATTTAATGTCATGTTGGCACATTGGCCATAGTAGCTCAAATGGTCAGAGCGGCTGGACGGAAACCAGAAGATCCGTGGTTCAAATCCCGTCCGTCATTGAATTTTTCAGTGTGGCTCTACCCTTTCCATAATAAATCTTGCTTTTTATATTTTTTATCCGGTGCGATTGGACGCACTGTTACTACATCGCTTATTCTTTTCAGCATTTTTGCAACCAGTGTAGATCATAGGTTCGGCTTCTGCTGATTGTGTTCCCATAACTCCACTGTAAACAATCAGAACCGCTGGCATACTGTCTGATTGGCTCAGTCCTATTCTTCTACCAGGACGTTTTACATGTTCTTACAGATACTGTAATGTCTTTTTTCCTTTAATTTGCCTCCTCCAAAGTTAAGTCATATCGGACGATGAATGGACAGGGTGAAATGATGCTCAGATGAGTCCAGGGTCCATGGAGCTTAGAATTACCCGACCGCTGGCATACTGTCTGATTGGCTCAGTCCTATTCTTCTACCAGGACGTTTTACATGTTCTTACAGATACTGTAATGTCTTTTTTCCTTTAATTTGCCTCCTCCAACGTTAAGTCATATCGGACGATGAATGGACAGGGTGAAATGATGCTCAGATGAGTCCAGGGTCCATGGAGCTTAGAATTACCCGACCGCTGGCATACTGTCTGATTGGCTCAGTCCTATTCTTCTACCAGGACGTTTCACATGTTCTTACAGATTCTGTAATGTCTTTTTTCCTTTAATTTGCCTCCTCCAACGTTAAGTCATAACGGACGGTGAATGCACAGGGTGAAATGATGCTCAGATGAGTCCAGGGTCCATGGAGCTTAGAATTACCCCACATTCGTATTTCAGGATAAGGGGAAACCTCGGGAAAACCTTATCTGGGTAACTCACCCTCACCGAGATTCCAACTCGGGACCTTTTGGACGCGAGGCAGACACGCTACCGAGGCGTGCCTATAATATTATCTAGTAAAAACTTAGCTAATAGAAAACATTTGAAAATTGCTTATTGAGTCTAGACAACTAAAAAAAATTATGATACAAATTTTGATTCCAGACAGGGGTTTGAACTTCCAACTTCCCGTCCCACTTTCCTACAGAGCGTGACCATGGATTACCACATAGGTATGAGAGCCGTCGTTCGGACCATGCTTATATGCCAGTGTAATGGATAGCTATATTAAAATCAGCATACCACTTGTTTTGCCATTTTCTGTTATATTCTCCAATGCCATGCTTAGCCGCAACAACACAGTTGTAAATTAGTTCGTTACAGTCTAACAAAGTAAACAATTTGTACCCACATTTTCGGGTTCGAACCGTGCTTTTTTTTAAGTCCTCCAACTTAAGTCATATCGGACGATGAATGGAATGGGCGTAATGGTGCTCAAATGAGCCCGGGGTCATTGAGCTTAGAGTTACCCTACATTCGTCTTTCAGGATCAGGGAAAACCCCGGAAAAAACCGTATCCAGGTAACACACCCTGACCGAGATTCGAACTCGGGACCTCTTGTACGCGAGGCAGACATGCTACCAAGACGCTACCGAGGCGGGCTGGTCACAGCCTGGGTTTTGCCATTTAGCTACCATAGCAGTTTATAGGACGTGTCTTATATACTCGTACACTATTAATATTGGTTCAGTGAAAATCATAATTCCAAATGTTTTCCGTTTTCTTGCATAGTGTACAACGCCGTATAGTTAGCTCAACTGCAAGAGAATTGCTACTTGTTTTGTGATACGCAAGTCAATTTTTCGTCATGTTGGGTTAATATAGCCTTAGAAATGTCCGAAGTGAGTAATAAGTAATGGCGACCACGACGCTTACATGTACGAACATGACCGATTTAGTTTTCATACCATGTATTATGGTTTCAAATGGAAAAAAATCTGGCCGGTAGCGAATCGAATGCGTTAACGTACTCTGCGTTGCCATCTCGTTAACCCCACTCCTTTTTTATCTCTCTCTCTCTCTCTCTCTCTCTCTCTCTCTCTCTCTCTCTCTCTCTCTCTCTCTCTCTCTCGCACCATGCCAGTCTCCTTAAGCTATACGTAAGGAAAAGCAAACAGGTTGTAACTGTAATGATAGTTTATGAATTACCTATTATCCTAATCCAGTGGAACTGTCTGGCGCATTCATATAGCTATGAATTTCACTTACGTCAAGAGATAATTTGTCATTGTCATTCGTCATTCTCTAGGTACTGCAAATTTATGATGATAGGTGTAGTACAATAAAATGTGTGGCTTAGAAGTCCTTAGCGTGGTTTCTTTCCTAGGAAGTGCCATGTTGTGCAGTTACGACAGGTAAAAGAACCCCAAGCGAAATTAAGTTTTCCTTCACGAAAAATTGGAATCGAACGTAAGAAGCGTTCCATAAATAACAACTTTCTTGATTCCTTTACAGTAAAACCCATTCTTTGTTTCGCTTTCCTAGTTGAATCCTGTTGTGGGTGTTTAAAGCATTGTTTGTTATTTTTAGATTTCTGACAATTCTTACGACATGGACCTGTAGAGTAGTTATGATAACGTTAGAGACACAGACATGTATGGGATAACTGAAGCATCGTCTTTCAAGGTAAATGAACATAGTCCTGGACATCCTGCTCTCAGTCACGGCTAAAAAGCGTTCTAATTTAGGACCTTTGTCACTCTACTTATGAATATAGAGAGTGTAAAATTACTTCTTTAACTCCCTGTACCTGATCAGATTTTTGTCAAATTCAATGTTTTACGCGATCGTTCAAGGTGTCATTACTTTTCAGTGGCCCCTGTAAATTTTTTCCAGTACGTATAGTTTATAAAAGCCTTAAATGTATATATGAGCATGATATAAACGATAACAAAGTTGACAGCGATTTGATAGCTGTGGCTGATGAAATGTGAATATTTACCTCACCTTACAAAATCTGCAACATGGGCAAAAGAAACCAAAATGCCATTCTGTTCAGAGAATATTGTTTGTGAGCCGATTAGGTCATACAACTGCTTGCAAGAGCATACTATAATGTTATGTACAGGTAATGCACTTCCTGCACCAATTGCTGTTATTTCCGTTGTATTGTTTAATGATGATATGATTTCATTGGCTGTAGTATGTATAAAAGCTCTATAACTACAAATAAGACAATGTTTCATTCCAAATTGTTGTACCCTGTCGCTAAGAGTAACATTGATTTATAAATTCGAGGGTATCTACCAGAGCAAATCCTCACTGAGTGAAGACTGACACCCCCCCCCCCTCTAATGACCAGGGAGTTACTGAGCTGTCCTAAAAGGGCGCCCGGTGCCTCCATGGGGCTTTCCATAGGGCAAGACCTAGACGCTAACAAGGCCCCTCCCCCATCTGGTCCTGTGGACGGAAGTGGATACGCCACTTACGCACGCCAGCTCCAAAATGGGAAGACTACCGATAGGCCTGGTGATCTATCACACCTTCTACTAGCTATGCTGGTTAGCAGGAATTTTACGCAGGAATACTATGGCTTCCCACAACCCCGTCCAGACACGTACCCGATCTCCCACGGGTATCGGGAACCACTGACCCCTCGAGTCCAACCCAATCCGAACAACTCCCAAAGGGAGGGGTTCCAATGTTCGGTCTGAGGTTCCTCTAGTAACGTCAGAGGTACTACGAGTGCTAGGGGTCCGCAGCGCCCGCACCACGGCAGCTGAAGGGGACGGACCCCTCCCCTACGGGACGCTAGTAGTAGCACGGGACAATTCATCAATGTGTTCTAAGCTATTCGTTTTGCCGAAAGGACACCATGTAAAGTCACATGTATGACTCTCAAGTGTTGCCAAAACTTATATTCTCCAGTGTTGTCAAATATTTTACTTGTAAACTTTGAAATTAGAAAACAGGTTTAATCACGTAGTATGCCAACATACTTCAACAATGACCACATATTCAACTTAATTTCTAAAAATTAGTTGAATTAGAACTTCATAATTGATATTGCAAAAATGCAGGGAAGCATAATGAAGTTGGCTTAATTTTCCCAAATTAGGATGATTAATAGTGATAATGTTAGCAGCAAATCAGATATTGCCTGATCTAACCATAACAATACAAAATAATACATAAAGTAAAAAGACAAATTCTAATCTTGATAACCTTATTAATAAATGCTTTCTCTTACAAGGAAAGTACTTGGGCTCAAACCCACATATACACCAAAATCATGTGAGAGTTAATTTAAAGGTCCCTTACTCCACTAATGATACTCGCTCATCAGCAAAACACTGCAGTAGTCAATTATAGGCCTCTACGTGTGCCTTGCCTCATTGCACATTAACCAACAGGTGCGCCAGCCGAGACCATGCAGTGTGCGTCTGAAAAGTTATTTTTGTAGTGAAGCATATGATGAGTCGGCGATTGGTAATCAATCCTGCTAATATATTGCGATTGGTTGTGATGAAGTTACGAAGAACCCTCCTTCGTGAAGATGGTGTAGAAGATAGATCATTCGCATGTTTCTGGTCTCTATTATAGTGCAGAAATATGAGCATAAGTTAGAAACAGATACTGTTGTAACACTAACATATAATTATGATGCTAGTGATGACGATGCTGAAGTGCGGGAAGTGCGGGAAGATGCGATGGAAGCAGTCACAGTGAATTCCAACCCTCTCCTGATACGAAGGTTAATGTCGCAAGTATCATCACGTCGTTTAATGACAACGCACTAGAGGGTATCTACGATGATTATTACGTAAGAGGTTTCAACACATACGACACGCTTCTATATAGTTACCCTAAACTAAGGCTAAAAGCAATATCGTTTCCATGACAAGGAAACGAGAAGGAAATACAGTTTTTAGAGGAAATCGTACACTGCAGTTCAACATCATCAAGGAGCTGTAATGACGAAATTCGATGAAGCACGAGAATGAGGTTCTGCCATTCACTATTGGCATTTACAACATTCGACATCCGACGTAACCAAAATCTAGCCATTCAGTCACTCATATTGCTGTGAGCATTTTATTGAAAGTCCCCATTTACATTTATAGTTAAGATATCTGCATTGCTAATGGCACCTACAATGACATCTACAGTGATACCCTAGACCATGATTGCAGAGTTTTGCAGAAAACCGAAACCCACAACACATTGAGATGTATGTAATGTTCCTGTAGCCAACTTTCATAGAGATATGTTTATTTCCTTTTTGGATGAAAAAACCCATCAGCCACAAGAAATAACATAATATATTATAAACATTACGTTATAATAGTTTCAAACGTATTAATACCAGCATAATACCACTCACACCTATGTACTGAATAGCTGGAAGATCGATACTGAGAGGACATGTGACCAGTATCACCCAGCCTGAAAGTTGCCCCTTCATGGCTAGGATCCTTAGATCCTTACCTATCGCAGCTCCTCAGTTTCAGCACAATGCTTAATGGCCAACGATCGTGACTGGAAATTCGCACCTCAATCTTACTTGGAGCATTCCCTCTCTGGAACCTTATTTCGATACTGTAGTCACAGCGAAGAATAAATAAGAAAGATGGATTATAATAAATGAGTAACATTCATTCTCAGCTTTGGGAGTATGTAGAGGCATTTCTTAATTTTACAAACCTAACATATACTCAGTAGTATTATTTAGTTCTAAAGATGAATTACTTCGACCAACTTTGTTAACATTTATTTAACATTGCTGAATTATGTATTAACGCTGCCCAATTAGGACTGAGCTAGCCTAAAGTTATTTAATTCAGAGATAAATTGTATTGTGATAAAAACAGGTCGGGGTACATCCTTGTGCTGGTAAAGTATCACCAATCGCAGTTAAGTGGAAGTGACGTCGGAAAATTCTTCAACACAGTTGACGGCTCTGAGAGCAAAACCATGGCAGCGGAAGGTGTGTTGTTGTCCAGGAGATGGGATGCTGAAACTACGACCAGGGATTTATCAAGTGGCTCTAAATGAAATTCCGTTCCATCCATCACTGTCGAGCTTGCTTCCCTGCTCCACTTTGTTTCCGAACTCTGGAATGCCGAGTGCAGCAGGCAATGCACTCACGTACACATACTGTTTCGGAATGTGTTTTTGTTTCCGGATCAGGTCATGGGGAACTTCTAGAATTTCATGCACCGCAGAACTTGCTAGTCACTGTTGCTGCTGTGTTATCCTCCAGGTTAGATACGGATGAATAAGCAGACGAGTGAGTACATCTTAATTAAACTGTTGCGGCTTTTATAAATTTCCTCTAATCAATTGCTATCAATTTGAGAGTCCTGGAAAACTTTAACAAATGCCACGGTAAATGTATTATCCTATCACTATGTTATTTTCTATTAGTTGTGATTTTCATTTGTCACAATGACACTTGATAATCGATTTGTCCGTATACTACAGGACATTGCAGCCGCTCCAGCGTTCGGGGCCTCAACATAGGACGATCGGCAGTTCTCTTCTTTCTGTAACATAATGTATAATGTAGTTATTTAAAAATGTTTTTATATTAAAATGTATAGGTATATTAACCACCGATATGCAGAACACGGAGTGCATTAAAACGTTCATATTAAGCGTGTGATACATTCCCAGTTAAATATTTACCTCTAAATATTTAAAAGCTGTTGCCTGAATTACGGTATGTTGAATTTACTTCTCGTATCTAACTTGTCTCTGAATTATTCTCCAACTGACTCGAATACGTATGTTCCAATGTAGAATAGATAATTGGAAAAATGGGAGAAGATATTAATGGCTAGGTGAACCTAAGATGATTTAGGCGTTGGCCGAATTAATTCACATGTTTTCTTCGGTGTTGGGCTAACACCTTTTTCGTCCGGTTTATCCTGACGATTTTTTCGTTGCTATCCTAGCAAGGTGGTCCGTGTCCTCCTGGTCCATTTCTTCTACGTATGAGGCACCTTTTTCTATAGAAAACTTAGTTTCAAGGACACCAAAACCGGTTGGACACAGAGATCGACGATGATGACAGCCGTCGATCTGAGTCTTCACCAGAAGACCCCTCAGAAGAGGAACTTCTAGATACCCTAGAAAATGTGTGTAGTGTTTAACGCCCGCTTTTACAACATATGGCACCGCAGGTGATGCCACTGATGATAGATGAGATGAAGATGGACAACCGCTGGAATGAGATGGCGCGGGAAACCGGAGATCCCGGAGAAACAACCGCCCCAGCGCCGTGTTGTCCACCACCAATCTCACTTTGCGGTCGCCTGGGATCGAACCCGGGCCGTTTTGTTGAGAGCCAAGTGGTCTAACCTCTGAGCCACGACGCGACTAGGGTTACCCTAGGACTTTCTTTCTTGCCGGTCCCTTTGTTTGTAACCTTGAGGAAATCTAATTTTGTGTAATTGGTCTTAAAGCTTTTGGGCGGTGCATCGTAGACTATAACGGGTTCGACGGTCAATGAGGTTGACGGCTTAGGTGATGACCGTGCGGACTTCTTCCTCGGCGACTTAGGTGAGAGAGGAGCCGGCTTGGATGTCTTGGTATGCTTCTGAGCTGTGCGGCAGTGAGGACCTTGTCAGTTATAGTAGCCTCACAATCGCTGGTCTGAGTTGCGATTTCTTTCCTCGGTACCACCTTAGCACCTATGTAGCTGTATGTACTGGACCTTTGGACCTAGGGTAGACGAGTACGTAGGAGTTTCCGGGCATCCGAGAAGGATAACTTCTCTCTGATTCGGATCTCCTGTATCGCCTTTTCCTCTAAGAAACGTGGGCACTCTGTGTGGCTGGATGGATGTTCACCAGCACAGTTGATACATTTTGCCGGGATGTGCAAGCATCCTCGTGTTTAGACAGACCACCCTGGACACATGTTGCCACACCGCTACAAAAATCGTCATTTGAAGCACCTGAGTGGGTTTGGTATAATATGGCCTAACCTCTATGATCTCATACCCTGACCTAAGCGTTTGCGGGAGATCTACCCGATCAAAGATCAGGAACTGGGTACGGGTAGGCACCAATTCCCATCGCTCTCTACATTGTACTCGGTATACAGCAGTGACACCCTGGTCTTGTAGGTTCTCCTTTGTTTCCTCATTTGACATCCCGTCCAACGTACGAGTGGTGACAACCCCGTGGGAGGATTTCAGGTCTTGTGCAGTGTAACAGTGATGGGATAGCTGCCCAATAACGTAGCTTTTAGATCGACGCTGCCTGGAAAACAGAGTGCGCTTCCACAAGGAACGTGCCGTTTCTGGGGGCGAGTACAGGATGTGACTGAACCAGCAATTTTATCCAATCCCTTCTGGATAATGAAAAGGTTCAGTGTCAGAAAGTTCTTGCCTTCCTCATTTCTGGTTACAACTAAGTAAACGAGGACTACAAGACTCGACTACTTCTTTTCCACTTTTGTTAAAAAATTTGTTATTAGTATTGTTATTATTGAATTTTACCATAATAAATGGATTAAGATTCATCCCCCAGTGCTCCCCACCCACCACGGAGCCCAACAAGGAGTCATCCCACTGGGTTGACTGGGCTGCACAGGGGATATAGCGAGCTCGCCGTCCCACTTACCCAGGAGTTTGGCACAACACCTAGTCCTGGCTGACTGATTAGGGGTGGGTTAGTCCCTAACCTCCCGTTTAGGCGAAGCAGAAACCAAAGTAGTGTATTAGAAATGCGCACCCTCCTCGAATTCAGAAGAGCACTGGTACTAGCTCAGATGCGAATCCCTGAACCACCAGGACAAACGTTTCCTCCGACCCGGGTCTCCCCGCACGGCCTACACGTGGGTGGGCGTGTTGAATGTCTCCCTCAACCACGGGGGAGACTGTTGGCTCGGGACCCTGGGGTCGCCAATTCCTATAGCTACCGTAGTAGGCCCCTGGGGGAAGACTAGATCTATTGTACCTATGCCCCAAGTGGGTTGTCTCCTAGAGAGTGGATGAGGTGAGAGGAGATAGAACCAAGACCCCAAGGGGTCACTACAGTACAGTGGGCGATATCCCTACAACTTCCTGGCGGTGGGTAGGACAATCGGCATCCCATCTGCTGTGGCTCCGAAACAATCTCGAGGCTGGGGTGGTCGCCTTCCTATAGCAGGATACTCCAGGTACGCTTTCACAACAGTCATCCCACCTACCACTGAGACCCCGCCGACACTTCTACACTGAAAGGAACCACCAGGTGAGAGATTATATAGAATGGTATTGGAGGTGAAATGGAGGGACAGGAAGTTCGGGGGATGTAATTAACCTATCCAGCATTCAGCTTGCAACCTGGGAAAACCCCCGATAAAGCCTATGAGTCAGGTAGGTCGGCCACGGGAATCGAAACTGGACCTCCCCGAATGCGGGCCACAGACGAAACCATCCCGCTCGGTTACGTGCTGGGTAACATAAGAGTGGATTCCACTTTCCTGTTCAGTAGAAAAAACACGAACAGAAACACAGACACACAAACACACGCACACTCGCTTTCTATAAAAGGTAGGAGACACCCAGGAAGGTAAACAACTGAATTTGTGATGCAATCTCGCCAGGGAATTTTTGGGTGGGATGCAATAATTCCACTATGTTCCTATGCCACAAAACTTGGCTGGCAGTTGCACGGTTCATCTCCCTGTTGCACATGCGTGGATGTCAAATCTAATATTACACCGTATAAAAACTTACCAAAGTAAAAACCGATCATACTTTATAACAAGTAAATACCGTCTATCTGCATCAATATACCTACGGCATGTTCTGAATAAGTTTCCATTATAACGCATTAGTTGGGCTTCCGAAATAACAATTTCTATCCTTATATTTTTATTTCGTCCAATGTGTGTAGATTAGTTTTTCATATTTGGTTTTTAAGTTGCCCGATAAATAAAACCGCATGCCTTAAGATCAGGGGACTAAGTGGGCAAAGTGAGATTGGTAGTCGACAAAAGGGTGCTGGGGAAGATTTTCTCCGAGATATCCGGTTTCCCCCACCATTTCATTTGACCGGTTCTCCATCTTCATCTCATGTATCATAAGTTTCACCTCCTGCGGTGCTGCATGTAATAAAAGCGAGCGTTAAACACTGCACTTTCCATGTAAACCCCACCATCCGTCATTACGTGATTAAGTCCCTTCTAGGATAGATACACGCATACCACACCACGGCCTGTACCTTAGCCTACCAGCTCCCCTGCTGCTGCTGCTGCTGCTGCGTCTACATTAACTTCCACTTTACATAGCAATGAAGTTATCGTGATCAAATAGGCAATGCCCTTGAATTCCGCTGATCTCTGTGATTGCCCCAAATGTGAGTCAATTGGACGCATACTTTTTGGCAGTCGGGAATGCGTTCGCGCGGTCCTGGAATTCATCTTTCAATGTACATCTTCTTCCTGGTGTACTACTTGCTGGAATTTTGGGCTGTTGGTGATGTCTTAAGTGTACATTTTCTTTCTTTATTATCCAAACTCCCTTTAGCATTCCTTCGGCGAAAATGTTAAACTGTACGGTTTAAATGTTTTTAAATGTGCTTATGTGTTAATGTAAACAGAAGCTATATGTAGCCACTCAAACTTCTGCCGCACCTATAAGACTAGAATCTTTGAAATATAACACAATATGCCCTGCTATTTACTAGTGGCAGATCTGTTCAAGGTATATTTCAATTTCTAACATTCCTCGCACAGCGCCCAATTTCTGAAGAAAACGGATGGCCAACTTCTCCTAATCCTACACGTTCTGAGTACGAACTTTAGCCGCTTTACCTGCTTTCATGCTCTGCAAAAAAATTCATATCGAATATTGAAAATAGTTCAATTAACCGCTAATTTGCCCAGCGTTGCTATTGAACTGTATTGGATTTGGTTGCTTAGGATCCTTGTCCTTTGCTTGGCTAAATACTAGTACCACCTTTAGTCTTTTAATAAATTGCATTTTTCCCATGAAGCAGTAATTAAATAAATCGTTTAGAAAGCGTATAATTTCATTTTGGGTCTATATAAAACCTCATTTATTTGGTCTATCTCGGCTGCACTTTTTGTCCTTTAATTTCTCCAATATTGTTTTAAATTTTGTTAGATGAAAGAGAAAAGTAACATTGCCATTATTATTCCAGTGCTCATTTCTGCTGTTATTATATTTTCATCTTTATCACATTCCTATCCAGCATCAGGTAATAATGTCTCAAGTACCAATCACATTGATACCTGCCAATGATTGCTTATAGATACTATGAGTACACCCATCTCCGCAATCCATAGCGGCAATTAATTCTGGTGTTCTAAATTTTTCTCTTAAAATCGTAAGCGCCAAACATTTTGATTTAGCCTATCTTCCACGAATAACTATTAGTGTTTTTTTTTCCTTCTTTTTTTGTCATTGTTTCTTCAATTAGTTATTTCTCTCTAGATTCCTACCACTTCTACAGTTTTCCTCTTCCGTAAATACATATATTCCGCGTAGTTCTCTGGCTAACGGTCTGGTTTTTGTAGTTTATTTGTCCTTTTTTTATTTAAGATTTTCTTTTTAGTAAGCGTTTTTGTTTGTAATGTTTTAATTACTCTTCATCTATTGAATATCTTAGAAAATTCAAATCTAGTTTTTAGTTCTTTCCTTTGGATTAAACAACAATTAGCTATAATTTCACCATTCATATGTGTTTTGTGTTATATTTAAAAATATATGATATGATCACTTGTAGTCAAACCTTGTCCAACTTTCCAATTATTTGTTTTTATCCCGTTGAACATACAGTAATATTTTCGGTATTCCCTCTCTCTTTTAAAATGTGGGAGCGTTATTATTTTACTTAAGGGGAGGCCATCGGTGAAATTTCGTCAAAAATGTCTGAAAGCGACATTTTCCGTTTCTTGCCTCAAGATTATATTTAAACATTTTAGTTTCAGAATCTGACGTCAATTACGCTCTAGCGCAATTTAAAGAGCCGCTACGTCATTATTTAAATGCCCATGTGCGGGTAGGCGTAGCTACCATGTGGCAAAGAAATTGGTGCAATTCTCACGTTTAAACTACGCGGTTTGATTTCATAGAATGTAGTAATGTGCAGGCACATCTTCTGGATGTTTGTAAAAGCCACTGAACACTTCTGCTTCCATTTTTATATATTGTTTCCCACTTACTACTTTTGAAAGTAAAGAAACATTTCCACATGTGGTGTATGTGAAATATGGTTTACATGCAAGTGAAAGCTGTGGATAGCAGTTTAGATTAGATTACTATTGTTTAGAAAAGGAATAAAGCCTGATGTAACATTATACTGCTTTCTTGTTGAACCAGTAGGTATATAATTCATACCAGGTTAGGTTAGCAGCTCATTTTCGAAGCAAAATATAATGAACGTTTAATGTTTGCTAGTCATAATAGTAAGTAATGATACGAGAATGCTCTGCTTGAAGTAAATGTTAAGTGAAAACATATTGTAGCCCAAGAGTTACCAATGATGCTAGTAGTTCACCTTTTAATGTAAATAGAAGAATAGTTGATGCAATTCTGGGCATTTTGTAGGGGTTTCTATACAGAAGTTTTGTATGACCCTGGGTGTGAATTGCATGAACTATTCTAATTACAATTTCCATCTCATAGACAAAACTAAAGAGATTGGTCAGTACTAATTCTACTGGAGAGTTGTATCGAAGGAGAAACACAAAATGCCAATGAATGTTTGCATGGAGTAAATATCACAAAGTTTTTGTATCAAGAAAGAAATTGCAAATTACAAATGAAGCTATTAGTGAATTTAATATGGGTTACAAAGCAAGTCTAAATGATAAGGTAAAAGCGGCAGCAAGCAAAGTAATTTCTATGAGCAAGAAAATTAACAGTATTTGGGATAGGTGAAAGATAAAACAAAGTGCTCAAAGTTCATTGAGCAAATATAAATCTGACAGGAAGCAGTTAAAAGTAATTAAATTAATAGAAGAAGAGGATAATCAACTAACTGAGTGGTCTTCATAGAGTGCAGGAAGGTTTTGAAACATAGAAGAAATGTTGTTTATATTTAAAGCTTCTAACTAGATTTTTCTTCACATCCAAATTTTAGCATGTTTTCAGTACTGCTAATACTCCAGGCGCTGAAGTTTTCCATGAATTTCTTTTAGTTTAGCACATGTGTGTACTCCTAGATAATTTTTCAATCAAAATTGGTATCATTATGGTTTTATCTCCAAAACTTAATAATGGTTGGTATTGAAAACAGAAAACTGACAAATTTCAAGAAAATTCTATCATATTGCTTAACGTTTCTCCTCCAGAACCATTAGACATGGGCAACTGAGTATATTTGCAGTTTGTAAATATTACCAAAAGGAACCAGAATCCAAAGTTTCAATCATTTATAAAAAAATTCAGAGTTTAACATGTTTTCTAATGTAAAGAAATTACAGCAAAAAATTCTATTATCATTTTTTTAATAAAAACCATTGTAGATAGAAAAATTATAAAAAGAGCCAAAAGTAACCAAATTAAAAAGAAATAAGATGAGATAGTTATATGGCCTGCATATGCCTGCATATGATCTCAAAGTACACAAAGTAGTGTAATTTCTAACTAAACCTTTAAACTCATTTTTCTCCACTTACAATTTTTCAACGCTTTCGTATCTTCAAAATTTTCCAACTTCTGAAATTCTCAACAAATTTGTATGACCCTTTGCATACATATTCCTAAATAAGTGTTTAATATAACTTAGTGTTTTTGTTGATTTAAGTTAAATAGTTTATTTATTATTGAGTTTGCAATCTCAAAATTGCAAAAAGAGTATGGAGAAGTTAATATATTCACACATAAAAATTTTTTTCTCCGAAAATACTTGACATATACTTTAAAAGTATAGTAACTTTTATAACTGATGTACATAGAAATCTGAATCTAAAATTTGAAGTTTCTAAAGATGACTGGGGACATTTTATATAACATACAAAAGTCAAACTATAAAAAGCACTAGATATTTTTTTTAAAAAGGTATTTAAGATAGATGAATTTTGAAAGCTTAACTTACTTGTACCCCCATCTAATAACATTTCAAGCAGTTCTGATGTAAAGTCTGGATTTTGGCATTTTTCACAGATGCCTGCCCAACGCCTAACTCAACTATCAGGTAATCCAACATTTTGCGTTTACCATCTGTACTAAACCAAAACTTGAATTTCGCGGTGCATTTGACCAAAATGTTTATATATTTTGCTTTATATTTCAAATGGATTTCTGTTAATTTTATTAAAATGGTTCTATGGACGATCTAC
Source organism: Mantis religiosa (assembly GCA_030765055.1). Classification (NCBI taxonomy): domain Eukaryota; kingdom Metazoa; phylum Arthropoda; class Insecta; order Mantodea; family Mantidae; genus Mantis; species Mantis religiosa. The sequence goes on along the minus strand of CM060949.1, from coordinate 170,260,149 downwards.
ACCGAAAGTAGTAGACTACCAATATAAATTTTCTATGGGTGTAATTTCCGAACAATTTGTTTCCAAAAATTGCTTTATATTTGCAACAACTATAATGATTTTGCATAATTATATACAGGAATTAATAAATGGCATGTATGGACTTCAACCATTTATTGTATAGGTTTCCTGTGTACAAATGATATAAATATTCCGGTCCTCAAACAATCCCCTGAGCTCGCTATTAAAAGGAGATTATTTATTTGTGCAATTCTAATTAGAACAATTAGGTTTTCCCACCCGCTCAGTTAGGGGGCTCTTTTAAATTCAGTAACAAAGGACTTTTTTCTTGAACAGATATCAACCCTCGCCGTCCATACTGGTGCCATACTCCATATGTATGTATGTTTGATTTTTGTATTATTATAAAATAAATTTTAAATCTTTATATACTTGGTATAGTTATTATAAAGATGTTTTTTATGTATTTAGTACGTATGAGGGTCTTATCTTTGTATGATATGATTAAATGAGTTGATATGAATGTTGTAAAAGATTTTGTTGTGTTAATAACAAATTTTTAATTTTTAAATTTTGTATGATAAGATGAGATGAAATGAATGTATTGTATGATTGGTTTTGTATTGTAAATTTTTAAAATTTTTATTTTATTAGATAAGATGAATTAAATATGTTGATTAAATTAATTTTGGTTGAAAAATTTATGTAAAGTATATTAGATAATTTTGATGGGTAGATGATATGAGATGAATAATTGTCAAGAAGAGGTAAATGTTATTTTAGTTTAAATTAATAATAGAAAATATTTTTATTTTGTTGAAGTATGTTCTGAAATTGATAATAAGTTGACGTGAATATATATAGAATGTGTACAGCAATTATATGATATGAATTTTGTTAGGTAATTTTTAAAATTGTATGAATGAGATGATTGAAATAAGTTATTTAATTTGATGTTATAAAGCTTTGATTTAAATGAGTTTTGAAGTTATTCTGTAGTTTTAATTGTAAATTATTTTGTGATATTTAATACCGGATGCCGGTATATTTTTCTTTTTGTGTAGTTGTAGATATTTAGCTGCCTGCCAGTTAAATTATTTAGTGGATTCCAGTAATTTTGTAGTTAATTTGAAATTGGTAGTCTTTCTATGATATTTTATTTAAATTGTTTTATTTTCTTTTTATATTGTCTGAAAAGTGATTTTGTAGTTTGTTGTTTTTTGTTTAATAAATGTAAAATTTGGAAATTATGTCCCGGTTTTAGTAATTAGGTACCGGGACGGAGAATTTTTTAAAAAAATCTCCATACTCCAGCCAGAACTTTGTGCCACCAAATGATTAAATACTCTTCTGCGCATGCTCCAAGCAGCGCGCCTGTTCACAGTGACTTTGCCTTGACCCTTGTCCTCCTGTAATTTAATCGTTCATGGAGCACTGACAGGTGGAATTTGAGGTTATTTTAAGTTTAGTGCTTTTTTTTTGTGTGTGTGTGTGTGTGTGTGTGTGTGTGTGTGTGTGTGTGTGTGTGTGTGTGTGTGTGTGTGTGTGTGTGTGTGTGTGTGTGTGTGTGTGTGTGTGTGTGTGTGTGTGTGTGTGTGTGTGTGTGTGTAACTGAACTATCTTTTGGATTCCTTTGGTGAACATGTTTCTTGCACGATTTAAACGTTCGTACTTAAAAACCGCTCATGTGTTATTGTAAACAGAAGCTGTATGTAGATTAACCAATTAATTTTAAGCATTTTTTTTGAGTGCTGTGATAGGCAAAGCGCAGAAGAGGCTCAACTACTCCATTTGCTACATTCTTCACATGTGCTAACTGTACTGCATAGCGCGCCATTTCTTTACAAATGATGCTAAAATTATAGCCATTCTACAAGTTCTAGAAGTCCTGACATATAAGCTACCTATTTAGCCGCATTACTTATGTTGAATAATTGAACGCCTTAATATGTGTTATCTAATTAAATTGGAAATATTACAATACTGAAGTACTGTCAGAATGGCGAACGCGAAGCTGTATTGGAGGATAAGAACCAAGACGAGATATTTAGCAACCATCGCGAACAAAAGGGAATAGGGGAATCGCTTTGCCTTGTTGGTTATAGGCTGGCGGAATGGAAGTGGCACGCCTTCGGGAACTATCAGTATCTGTCGTCAGAAAACGTCTCGAGGTCAGGGCGGTTCTGTGTAGTGACTACGTAGAAGACTTTCTGAGACTGCATTTCGAGAGGTATCCAGTTCTGCGCCCATCACGGTTATATAAAAGGCAGTGCGAAGCCTGGAGCAGCTTGCTTAGAATCTGATTCTACCCATTAAGCAACATAGGTAAATCCGCTTAGCGGGTAGGTACCATGGTTGTCTTGGAGCACCCGGTCGACCTGTATTCGCTCTTGGTTCTTGGAGCAGCAAGCAGTACGACAGTAAAAGTGTAGTGAGAGCAGTGGGGTTTTTCAAGCTGATTCATGTCAGCAAGTGCGTCTCCGTAGTAACGAATAGCCGAGCTGTGGAACGGGCAGCGAAGCAGTTTACTTGTGAATATCGAAGAAGGTTCAAAATCGGCATGCAGCTCCGCGTTAGAAGTGGACCTGTGTGTAAATCAGAAAGATTATTACCAGCCCAAAAATACATATGAAGACATGACTTTCATAGGTGCACAAGTCCACTTTTTGGAACTAAACGCAGTCGTCTCAGTGAGCTCAATCGTATGACATTAAAAATCTGAAGTTTCAGGCTTTTCCACTCGTTACCGAGTTGGTGTCATTGCTAACAGGTTTAGGGACATTTGTTCTGCAACTCAGACAGGCATCGTGCTCATAAGCATAATAAAGGACTCATCCAAGAACATTAAAGTACGTGATGTTCAACAGTCTATGATCAAGGACTACAAGATGGCTTTCAGCAAGGTGAAGGTATGTCGGTGGTCAAAAAGCAAAAGTGGAAAGTGATTACATATAGGATCATAGAATACAGATCAAGCGTTGTTACTGCTAGCAAAAGCTCTAGTGGTCTATTGACAGAGACATTCCTAATCAGAGGAAACACAAAGTTTGCTGAAACCATACTGAGGAAAGCTGGCGATAAAGAAATTTCTCTGAAAGCTGCGAAAGCCAAGCACATTCCAAAGTATTTTGCTTCAGTTCTTCCTGAAAAACAATCGTATTTTCAAACTCTGTGTGATGAATATAGAAAAGAACAAGTATCTAATGGAGAAGAATCAGGATGTGAGGTGTGGGATAACTGAATTAGGATAACTGAATGTATTTAACGTCTATTTTTGTTATTATGTTACACATAAAACATGGTTCAATACACATATATAAAATATTTTCACCATTTATTGAGTCTTTAGAGATAATTCTTCTATGCATTTGATAATACAGTGCTTTCTATACATTTGTACACCCAGATGAGTTTCATAACTTCACAAGTCCAACAAATCCGTTATACATATTTCAACAATGTATCAATGGTAAATGAAGTTACTGAACAGTAAAACAACTATGAGCTAAAGTTCATGTGTTACAAAAATAATAATATTGACACATCATTTTAAGAAGTTCTGAAGTTTTTGTTGATTTTCTCGAAACTTAGTTGACTGGACCTGTTATGAAAGTCATGTCTTCATATGCAGAGGTATCAAAGTGTGCCTTTGTGTAAAGGAGACGCTGCATGTACTTTAGCATTCAGCTAACGACCATTGGCAAGGAGATTAAAAGGAACTTTGTCACAGTAGCTTACAAACTCTTTAAATGGAAAACTAGAAATAATTCTATAACCAGCCAATATGCGTTGCATTATTGTTGACGTAATAAATTACACTACTGTACTCCTATAAGGTACACCTAATTGTAAGGAACTTATAGTTAAAAAAAATACCTATTATGCATTCCTTTGAGTGTTCCTGTATGTGTGTTAAGGGTACACTTCGCGACATCCCTTCTTATTTGTATTGTTTCGAATATTGAGCATACAAACAGATCGGTATTTCAAAGCCATTACAAACTGACTGGTTATCACCAGTACTATTATTGTTACTCTTTATTATTATTATTATTATTATTATTATTATTATTATTATTATTATTATTATTATTATTATTATTATTATTATTATTATTATTATTATTATTATTATTATTATTATTATTATTATTATTATTATTATTATTATTATTATTATTATTATTATTATTATTATTATTATTATTATTATTATTATTATTATTATTATTATTATTATTATTATTATTATTAATTGCTCTTACTTTGTACCTGGTAAAGCCTTCGGGGTAAGGAACATCTCCCCCTCCAAACTACCCATTAGGCAAGCTCATGGACTTAGCATAATAAAGCAATAGGGATCCCTTTTACATTCTTCCTTGGTGTTGCCACTGACATGTTTCAATGAAACTGAATAATCGAACCTCCATTAGCTCCCACATGCTGCTTTAATACCGAGTATGGCATAAAGAAAGAGAACGAACAGAAGAGAAGTGCAAAAAAGGCAGCTGGTTCAAATGACGTCAGAAAGGAGAGCTATCTGCACAACGGAGGTCTCGTATGTCTAAATGTTTGATTCCCTGGGACGATGGCGTTACAGTGTAGTCATACCGTTAAGTTTTATCGGCAGATGAATGAAATGGGTGAAATGATGCTCAAATGAGCCGTTGGTTCATACAGCGTAGTTACTTATCTTTTATCATAAGGAATACCACCGTAAAAGCCTTGTCGAGATAAATTGCCCAGACCGACATTCAAACTCGAGACCTCTTGAACGAGAGACCCTACTGAGGCGGGCTATACAATCAATTTTTAGGAAAGGTTTTCAGCTATTTCTTGCTAACCCTATTAAATATTTAACTTCTTTCATATATACAAATTTCGTTGTAGATACAGTCAATAAGGCAGATCAGCATTTTAAGGAACAGGACAGCTTTAAATTAAATGTCCCGTTCAAGGCCACGAAAAGAAGGGTATAAAAAGCGCAGTTACTTTCTAGTTGAGAAAAGTAGTATTTAAAAGTTCAAAATAAACCACGCCACACACACACACACACACACACACACACACACACACACACACACACACACACACACACACACACACACACACAGAAACACAAGCACGCACATACACACTTACGCGCGCGTTCAAAGGCACATGATCAAATTGTCTGCGCCAAAAAATCGAGAATTTGCTTAATAATATTTTGTCCAATTACTTAAAATTTATTAATTTAGAAAGTTCGTTTATAATGAATTTGGCACTGAAGGCCAAATACATTCATGATATATCGCTTTATTTATCATATAGGTGTTTTAAACATATGGCTTTGCAATCTAAATTTTGGGACCATTTTCAGGGGAAAATTTACGGAAAATTTTTCATGTAGAAAAATAGTTTTAAATGTAGGGGAGTTTCTTCAAAGTCATTTCTTATATTTGAAGTCCACTAACTTGAAGACTTTTTGAGTTATGCTCTTAACACATTTCCACAACGGTTATTTTAAAAAAATTTGGAAGGATTAAAACGTGAATTTGTGATGAAATATGATTATGTAATTTTTGGGGTTGAATGTAATATAGACATGTTAGTATTAGAAAAATTGAAAATAGAAGGCACGAGGCTCAAATGTGAGGAGAAACGTTAAAACAATGTATGGTTTTCAAGAGAACGTAGACTATTTTTACATCCAACAGGTTCAAATAACCCTTTAGGTGTAAATAGAAATATTGATAAAATTCCTTTACAGACTTATTTTATGGTTTTCGCGAAATTTACTTCCAGAGGAAATGAGGAAGTAGTTGAACATTTTGTCAATGCTGAAAGGATCCTTAGGTGTTTTCATATTGCCTAATGCCCAGACGCTAGAGACATATATGAGTGAATTCCTAGTGCGCTCCCCTCATTACAGAAAGGCTAATAACATTTTTAAAGATATGTTCGTTAACTAGGAGGGTTGCTATGGTTGTTCGGTGTTTTGCGTGACTAGTGTGCTAAAAGCAATGGCGTGTCGTTTGGATGTCACTCCAAATTGGAGGTGCGAGCTACAATCCCATCTCTAAGGGCCAAACGGGTGAATTGAACGGATATCCATCGTGAAATCACCTCTGTATATGGAGAGCGTGCAATTTTTCGGCAAGAAATTGTAAATTGGTGTCAGTAGTTTGAAGCAGGACGCACGGATATCTCAGACGCAGATCGCGAAGACAGTCCGCAACGTCCAGTACCATTGCAAATTTTGACCGTGTGAATGTGATCATTAGAGAGAATCGGCGCATAAAAGTTGGGCATATTGGCAGAATTTTGCATTGCCATTTCGTATTACAGTGTGTTCTCTATTGTTCACGAGGACCTTGGATCGTAAGTTGTGTCACAGATGGATGGCAAGTGTTGTCACCGATGATCCCAAGGGACAACGTTTCGAATCCTCACTAGCGTTTCTGCAACGGTTTTTCGCAGAAGGCCGCGAGGTTTGCGGCGAATCATCAGAGGAAATGAAGCGTGGGTCCACCATTTCACCCCCGAAATGAACAGAACATCGATGGAATGGGTGCACATCTTATCACCACAACGAAAGAAGGCTAAGGTACAACCTTCTGCACGAAAGGTTATGGCGGCAGTCTTCTTTGACATGGAGGTGTCAAATTTATGCGTGGAATTTATGCCGAAAGGAAGAAGAATTAACGCGGCGCATATTGTCAAACGATGAACCGGTTGCGTAAAGCAAAGAGAAGCGCCGGGAGATATTGAGCGCCGGTGTGATTTTGTTGCACCTCACAAGGTCCGTTAAACGTGCGAACTGAGCAGCGATTCAAGCGGGAGGTATAACAACATCCTCCATACAGTCCCGACTTAGCGCCATGCGACTTCCATCTTTTCGGTAAGCTCAAAACGGATCTCGGTGGACGATTTCGAAACAATGAGGAGGTGAAAGGGGCTGTCTCCATGTGATTACAAACGCTGAAGGAGATTTTTATGCATCCAGAATCGAAAACATGGTTGACCGTACCGAAAAATGTTTATATTCTCTTGGAGACATGTGGATAGGTGAACTTACATTGCATGTTGTCATAGCCATATTGTTTTTGTATAGGTGGCTTAATACATGGCCATAACTTGGAAGTGCAACTTACTTTTGATATACCCTCGTACCACGCGTGCAGAATGTAGGGCAGAATGGTCACAGGAATCAGAGCAAAATTAAAATTAAAGAATTTTCCAGAAAAGCAGTGTAAATTTGACTCTCAACGAATTGCAACGCTTAGAGCTAGCTTTTGTTCATCACAACACCTTCAACAAAATTGAAACTGCTCTACGAGGTAATTTAAATACATAGATTAAGGGAATATGAAATAAAGGCACAAAAACACAAGTAGAAAGAACTAACTTTAATTACATCAAGTGGTAAGTGACAGGAGCTAAATAGTATGAGGCTGACCCCGTAGCTCAGTCGGTAGAGCACCTGCCTGCAGTGCTATGGGTCCCTGATTCGATTCCCGGCAGTGGGGGTGGGGATTTTTCTCCGACCAAGATAATTCCCCATCTTCCCCAGAGTCTGGAAGTATGAATAAGAGTGTGAATGTTCGCGTGATCTAATGATAAAAAACCAAAGATAACGAGTTAACATCTTCGGTATGATCCAAAAGAGAACGGCCGCCGATATGACCATAGCAGTAAAACGCGGGAACCAGCAAAAAAAAAAAAAAAAAAAAAAAAAAGTATGAAGTTCATTGATGCCCAGTAGTTTTTAGTGTTAATGAAGAATTTGAATTTATCAATTAAGTATAAAGTGCGGAGAGGGAACAACGGAAGAAATAACTGTTCAAAGAATTTCTAAATATTGTCCGTCTATGACATGTAAATCTATGAATTGTTCCCAAGAATATCTTAAATGAATTTTATTAGATATTAAAGATAACATTATGTAAGAAAACTCGAGATTGATTTTAAAAAATGTATGAAGTTCTTCTGTTGAAAGTTGAGGAAATCTCAATTTCCAATTCTTCAAACATTTGTAAATTTCTGTTATTTAATGGCAGAACCTCTATCGTTCTTAAATCGGAGTATGCTTAAGGCACATATTTAAATCCCTTGTGAGAGACAGACGTAATTGTTTACTCAGCAGGCACTGCTTTGTGAAGACCATGAAAACAAAAAATATTCACGCTGAAAGTAAGCCATCAACGGAGAGGGCATGATTTATGCCAAACCAAGACATAGTGCATTCAAAGAAATCATACGAGAGATCTGAGGCTATAAGAGATGAAAAAACAATATTTATCAATTGGCTGGTAGCTTGTTATTAAGATAGTCGGAGTGTTCTATGCATTTCCTGTAGTCTGTCCTACACAGCAATGACTTTTGCAGTATCTCCTAAGAAATGCATACTCCGAGAAAAACAATACAATCCCTTACAATACTGACACTATGAAGCACAAACGAACAGAAAAAATGAATTGCATAGTTACATATGGAGTATTCAACAACCATGAGGGATCTAAGTTAAATTATTTGACTAAATATCTACCAGGCAACTCAGACATGTAAATAGGAATGACATTTAATGCAAAGTAAGGAACACATGTTTTGTACAGTGAATATTTGTAATGAGTGTACCTAAGCTGTTAATGTGCACAACCAATGAAAATAGATAACTTATGTTCAAATGTTCAACTTACTTTTAATAGCACAAAGAAGCATTCGGAACAGTTTTGCAAAAAATTACAATTGTTAAACATACTCGTAATTGGGCTTAATTTTCTCACTGATTTTGTTGCGTTTGTAATTCTCATATTTTTATCATAAGCACAAGTATGTTACCCCATAACTCAAATCAGAATCTGTCTAGTGCAATAATATCAAAAATTCTCACCACATGCCAGTCTTTTGCGTGCGTACAACTACTCAGACCGTTAATGTTCCACTTTGTACTTCCTTTTAGTGCCGTCTATTGGCAGCACTAGTTTCCGTTATGCCTTAAGCTCACAAGGTGGAGAGCGATGAAGGTATAGCAAATACTGAGAGATAGAGTGATAAGTGCAAACGTTAAGATATATGCTAGTGCAGAGAACGGCTGCCAAGCGTGATATCACAATTATACCAGGCGAGTCACTGCCCCTATTTATTTTTGTGACAGATGTCACTTACGCCTTTCTTGAATGCCTTCTAATGGGTGATTTGGAGAACAGTTTATAGATGAGAGGTGGATAGCTCAGTGCATAGGTGTTGTATGGTACAGAATGCAATCACTATGTATGGCAATTCTAAAAAACATCATACCCAGACACAGAGAGCTGCAGTAGCAATTTTAGATAAGATTGCCAACTTTTGTTCTTTGGCGTACATTTACACAACATTAATCATATCCCTGAAGGAACAACCAAAAACATGCATCAGTTGACAATAACACGTGAACACCAAGTGGCATATCTACACAGTGGGACCAACTTCATTTAAATCTTCAGTCCACAGGTGTTCGATGCACAGCCATGTCAAAAAATGCCAAGTGTTAAATAGTTTCCCTCCTGTCGCAAATTGCGGTAGAGTTTAGCTCATACGGTAATTGAAATGGCAAATGCCGTTCTTTCATTTGTGTGAAAACTACCAAAACGAGCTCTAAACATGTATGAAGCTGTAAAAAGCGTGTAAAGATCCGAGAGGGGCCTGAGATCTGCAGTTACTTATACGTATAAAGAACCTCTGCTTGCAAGGTAGCGCTGGCTAAACTGTATAGCACGGGTTACTTCGCCACTATGCCCACTTCAAGTGTAGTTCAAATCTTTCATGCTCAGCTCAAAAATATTATTACCGTTTTTTTTACTTCTTGGGACCTATAATTTTATATTATGTTACAAATAAGATTTTTAAAACATTACAGGTGTTTACAAAATACAATAATCACCATGTTTTCCACTGGCAGATGGATATAAATATAGTTCATATTAGTATTTTACTATGGTCGGTATGTGCTTTTATGAAGTTTCGAACTCTTAAAAAATACAAACTGGGTTTAGCTATTTGCGCTTGCGTCAATGCTTGCACTGAATGAACGCTCCATTATCTAGTATTCAGCCTTTGAAATCTTTCCACGAGATAGGCACCCTGTATACAAACGACGAGTATGTTAACATCCTATTTGTCAACGGAGAAACGAGGTGTATTGCATTGTCAGCAATGTATGAACGGTTTACAGGAGGTAGGCACCTACTGCGTACACTTTTGGAAAGGTTAAAAGAAGCCTTCTGACGCAGGGTCATGGGGAAGAGCACCTCCGACTTGCGAAGTTCCAGTAACAACTAGAGACAATGAAGAAGCTGTGCGAAACGAAATAGATAACAATCCAGGTACCAATTCGAGGGCTATGGCACAAGATCTGCACATATGTCAGTCATTAGTGATGCGCATATTGCACCATAATAAATTTCATTCGTACCATCTGGCCGCGCCGTGGCTCAGTGGTTAGACCGCTTGGCTCTCACCAAGGCCATTATGGTTCGATGCCACGCGAACGCAAAGTGACATATATGGTGGAAAACACGGTATGCCCCGACATCCCATTCCACCAGAGCTCCATCTTCATCCCATCTATCATCAGTGTCACCGCCTGCGGTGAGGCATGTAGTAAAAGTGGGCGTTAAACACAACAGATTTTATTTTATCCGTAGTACACCAAGCTCTCCACGGACGAGACTTTAAAGCGCGAGTGATCTATGCACTGAGGCTGCAGCAGTAAAGCAAATGGATGCAGATTTTATTATGAAGTTTCTCATTAGTAATGAAATTACATTCCGCAATGAGACTTTTAACCGCCATGTGTGTGTGTGTGTGTGTGTGTCCTGTTTAACGCCCGCTTTTACTACATACGGCACCGCAGGCGGTGACACTGATGATACATGAGATGAAGATGGAGCACCGGTGGAATGAGATGGCGGTGGAAACCGGAGGTCCCGGAGAAAACCCGCCCCAGCGCCGTGTTGTCCACCACGAATCTCACTTTGCGGTCGCCTGGGATCGAACCCAGGCCGCCTTGGTGAGAGCCAAGCGGTCTAACCACTGAGCCACGGCGCGGCCTTTTTAACCGCCATGATATGCATTACTGGCATATAGACAATCCTCATTAATGAGTGAAGCTGCATTCCAGGAGCATCAGTGGTGCTGAATACTACGTGAGCAAATAATATAACCGTATATTTTTGAAGGCATCATCACAGGACCACGGTACCTTGCATTTATGGAAGAAGAAATGCTTCGTAGAAGTTGTAGCTTTACTAAACAGCACAAAAATGTTATATCAGCAGAATGGAGCTCCAACAAACTGGTCACTACTTGTAAGAAGTCATTACATGAGACATATCTGTAAAAATGAATTGGCCAAGGGGAGCCTCATTGCTTGACCCGCTAGATCACGTGATCTCACCCCGGTAGGCTTGTTTTCTTGGGGTCATTTAAAGGAACGCGTCTACGCCCAAGCTTAAATCTAAGTGTACTTATAATAAAGCAGGTAGATTACGCCGCGCCTGTTACACCATGCAAGACGGTCTCTACGGTAATGCACCTAAGTGTGCATTAATGAAGGGGATTGCCATTTTAAACATTTATTGCGTTGATGAAGTCGAACTCTCTGACGATGTATTTTTCTGTTTAACCGAGAACTTAACACGCTCCTAACTCCTTCTTCAGAGGAAGAAGTGAAAGTTTAGCTTTAAGCATGCTATAAAAACTGCTGTATTTAATGTGGTCGATATACTCCTAAAAATGAAAGCTAACTGCACAACATGGTTTACAACACTTGATACGGTACAGATTATAAGAGCTGCAAAATTAAACATGATGCCAAATTACGGTATTGTATTTCTTGTATCCTTGCCTCACAGGAAAACCAATATCAATAATAAATAAATTAGTAACTGAAGCACAGACAGTAAAGACTAAAGAAGGAAGGAAAAAGAAAGTGATATCACGTCGTTTCCAACCTAATTTTTGTATCAACCTATCCCAGCAGCTAACCAAATTGACCAGCTGCCACATATTGCATAGGTAAGAATAAATAGGGGAAGCTGACTCATCATAGACGTTGAATTGGGGAGCTTATTTATTTTTGTGTTTGTAATCATTTCATTACAATGAGTGTTTATGTTTTAAGCAACGTAATGTTCCCCAAAATGTATGCAAAATCTGATAATTCGATGTTGAACATAATTCTACGTATGCAATAGTAACCAAGCTAGCTAAGTATCGGTATAGTAACCTAGTGTTACTATAGCTTTAGAAACTCTGGATTATGGAGCGGGTATAATAAACCATACTCACATGTTAAGGAAAACCCTTACTTCTATAATTTAGCTTGGATTGACTTGAAACTTTAGCATAATTATTGTAGTAGTAACAATAGTTCACACACCAATTTCCAGACTTTGAAGTGGTTATATCGGTGAAGGTAGATTTATGGCACACGATGCGGCGACGCATTTGAAGTAGGATTCGTTGTCGTGAGGTCCACGCCCCACACGCACGAACGGTTTCGCGTTTCCCTCGGTATGGCGATGCGTGGAGAAGCCAAACCTTACCTCGATATAGAAGCGATGAACTCTCCTGTCTCGAGGCCGTGAAGATGATCGTCTCGAAGATCTATGTAAATTTTCCTTCCGGTAGCTGCGGCGAGCGATGAGATGTGAAACCTCAATGACGTGGTATCGATTCAAAAGGGATTTTGCGTTTGGGCAACTATGAAATAAAATTATGAAGACCGTTTCACTTTACATGTATTTATTTTCCGACATCTTTTGCTTCACAAGCGACTTTTTCACTGGTATAGCACTTTAATAACTTTTACTTTTGTTCTTCGCCTCGCAAATGATGCAACGGTTTTCCACAATGTTATTTCTCGTCGCGTCACGTATTACGTTTATATTTTAATCGTTTATTACACGTTAATGAACGGTGAACTCCACTAACTTCCTGTAGTTTTCAAAAGCGTTTACCCAAAAGCACGTTTACACGCTTCGAGAGTACAAGCAACAAGAAGAAAGAATGTAAAAAACTAGTAACACAACTTCACTTATCTTATTTAAATCCTGGGAGCGGTTTCAAAGCAAACATCTGAGGATAGAGCAGATGTTTGCTTTGAAACCGGTCCCAGGATTTAAATAAGTGAAGTTGTGTTACTAGTGTTTAGTTATTATTAATAAAGAAGAAAGAAATTTAAGTATCAAATTATTGGTTCTTTTTTTCGGTTTCGTTGCTAGGCTACCGCAATACTAAATTTTAATTGGTCTGACGTCACAATTTGTGTAGATTTAGTTTCCGGAATTTTCTGAAATTGGGATTTTAATAAACCTAAGCATTCGTTGCATCATCCATATGGCCTGCTTGGTTATTGATTTACATTTAATTTCAGATGGCCATGTTTACTTTATATGTCCATTTTTGGAATTTTAAAATATATTTATAGACCAATATGCAATATCACCTTTAAATTTTATGCAAAATAGTTATTGCGATATTAATTCATTTATTGTTTTGTATTGTAATTTAGTTAAACTGTTCCACAAGTTTCAATTTTAGTTTGAGAAAAGTAATAGTTTGCAGTCATACTCATAAGTAAATTAGTACTAAATATGAGGTAAACTTTAAATCTGACCCTTGGTTTAGAAAACAAATATTCAGTTCTCATTTTACTAATTTTCAATGTTTGATTGTCAAACATGATTTTTGTTATTTAATTATACAAACACTGGTGACATTAAAAATCATCATCAATTTCCTTTGGTACTGTTCTTATCCAAGCGCACAAATTTTCAAGCTTCTATTTTGAAGGCTATATCGTATGGAGCAATATATATTTTGAAAAGCGTTGAAAATTGAAAACACAAACAATCACCAAAATAAGTGATTTAAAGCACACGCCCACCTACCGTCAACCATTTAAATAGTCACGAATGTGTAATGTTTAACGCCCGCTTTTACTACATACACAAACGCAGGCGGTGGCACAGATGATATACCATGAGATGAAAATGCAGCACCAATGGAATGAGGACGGGGGTAACAGGTCACGAAAAAACCCGCTCCATCGCCGTGTATAAATAGTCACATGAAAGTTTAAAAGGCGCATGACATTAAAAAAATAAGAAATTTGAAGTACAAGAATTACTCTAATTAGGCAAAAACGTTTTTGTCATTTTTGCACTCTTTGATCAATTTTCACAAATGGGTATCCTTAAGGAATATAAAAAAGCATCGTTAAACAGAAAAATAGGAATTTGAAGTACAAGTATTACTCTATTTAATCAGACAAAGAAAAAGTTTTGTCATTTTTGCACACTTTGATCAATTTTAACATCTGGGTATCCTTAATAAATATAAAAAAGCATTGTTAAATGTTATGGTCTAAATTATTCCTGTTACTATGTATATACATATAACATTTCTCACATTTCTATTCAGACTGGATATAATTTTCGCTTCTTTATAATTTATATAATGCGCCTTAATTTACATTAATCCTTGTTATTTATTAAGATTTCGTAATAGCAACTAATTATAACTTTCCGAATATAGTCTTTCAGATAGGATTTGGTCCCTATTTGACAATGTCAAGCAACTAAAATCACAAGATGTTCCATTGCATTATGGGAAACCCCCTACACACACACACACACACACACACACACACACACACACACACACACACACACACACACACACACACACACACACACACACATGCCCAAATAACCTTTCGCAGTATTGCGTTTAAAATTAAACTTAAAACAAAGGCCTGGTGAAGTCGGCAATGTCGAAGTATCACAGATATTGGACTCAATTCCTGCCAACTGTACGCATCGGAAACAAAAGTGAAACACTTGCTAATGAGATTCGCTTTGAAACAAACGCGCAGTGTCATTACCATATGTTCTTGTTCTGTTTTCAGGTAAATTAATTCTGAGAAACTTTAAATTTAGAAATAAATAAAGCAGTCAAGATGAGATGGATCGAATTATACATTAATTAGAGCTTCTGAGCTAACATTAGCTAACATTAGAGCTAATGTTATACCTTATCGCTAACAGAAATGTTTCTGTGTACTGTTTCACATTATCCAGACAGAAGGTATATGTGAATGCTAAGATAATGATTATGCGAAAAAATGTCAATAACTTATCTCAGAGTTATATTAAACTGGTAATAAGACGTGTTACTTCCTTAGCTGAAAAGTGAATTCTAGGGTAAAGTGTAGGTCATTTTGTCATCATTAACTTTTTAATGTTAATATCTGTAGTAGATAAGATAAAGGGCTTCCAGTGCAATTTTTATATGTATTTAGTGGATTTATAGCCTTATTTAGTGGATTTATTCCCCTGTTTAGTGGGCTTTACTTCATCATTTAACCTGGCTAGTTCTCCATTGGCTTCCTATTCCACATCCCTCAAACTAACCTAACCTAGCCTATTGCACTCTTTGGTATCTTTTACTTTATCGTTTATCCTAACCGTTCGCTGCCCTTGGAGTCCTTTACTACACTCCTCAACCTAACCTAACCTATTGGTGTCCTTGGGACAATTTTGGACATCTTTTCGCATTTTCAAACCCCCAACATAATATAAACATAATATCATTTTACGTCATTGAACAAAAGATGTTATGCCTACACTAAAATCTGGAAAAAATGTATAGTCACCGTAGTACTTTCAAAATATACCTCATGTGTTCTGAACCTCTTATATATAGGTCTGAACAAAGGGATATTCTATTGGATACGACAAAATATAGCCTAAGATCAATCATGGGATTCCTCAGAATTTCCACAATCTCCTATTGCGTACACTTATTTGTGTGTGCGAGTGAGAGAGTAGGCGAGTGACTAAGTAAGTTAGAGTTGAGTAAGTAGGCTCGCGCGCACGTATGTTAAGCTACACTATTTGCATATCTGGACGAAAGTTCCCTCAGTTCTGCTGTATTATGTGACTGAAGGTATAACCTTCCTTATATAAACCCCACTTGTCTAACCCTAATTCCAAATTCAATCAACTTCAAAAGGACTCCACAGATATAAAGTACAGCAGCTGAAGGGGAATGTATATCTGTTTTATTTCACTGATCGAAAGTACCACTGAGAATTTAAGCTTTAAAAGATGCTAGCACTGTAGTCTACTTTTGAACTTCTGAATCCAAATCCTTTAACATATTCTGAAGGAACTACATAAATACGCTAAGTAGTCTTTGCTGATAATGTCGATAAAGTAAGCTTACCCTAATTAATGTCTCAACACCCACTTATGTAAATACAAAATCAAGTTGCCTTACCGATTTTAGGAAGAGAAACCGCCTGCACCATCCTGCTGAGTCACTCACTGGAGCTTGTATTAGCACTAATAGTACCTAAAGGCAGAAGACAAACCTAAAGCAGAAAACAGAATGTTATAATGAGATTATAAAGTTAAGGAATATTCAGCACTTGTTCAAATTTTAAAATAATGAGAGAATGCTTGTGTGAAAAATATTTGATGAATTGGTATAAACAGCTAAACATCTAGGGCTCAGTCACTCATCAAGTCTAAATTTGTAATTACTTAAGTAAACATGGGGCCGCGCCGAGGCTCAGTGGTTAGACCGCTTGGCTCTCACCAAGGCGGCCCGGGTTCGATCCCAGGTGACCGCAAAGTGAGATTGGTGGTGGACAACACGGCGCTGGGGCGGGCTTTCTCCGGACCTCCGGTTTCCCCCGCCATCTCATTCCACTGGTGCTCCATCTTCATCTCATTTATCATCAGTGTCACCTCCTGCGGTGCCGTATGTAGTAAAATCGGGCGTTAAACACTACACATTTCATTTCAAGTAAACGTTGTATTTATTTTTAAAGGTATTCCGCTGCTTTTTGGTTCGCGCTAGAATGTGAGATCTGATTTTATCGAGTCCAAAGTTCAGTTTCTCCAATAACCCGTTAAACTTATTTGGATAACTCTGCATTTTAAAGAGGCTGTATTGCAAATTCTTAAGTAATAACTATTTTCTAGCGGATTAGTATTAATAACTGAGCGGGATGGCTCAGCAGTTTCATTTGGGACGCCCGGCTTCGATTCCATGGCTCATGGGTTTTTCGTGCTCCTAAATAAGGCTAATCCTAACTGCGCTTCTCTGAGACCTGTGTTACTGCGGTGATTCCTTCAATTCATCGCTTCTCTTTGGTGCGAGATATTACCCACACAGCGCGCGAGCTGTCCCCATACACATACACATTCCTAAACTACTGTATCACTAACATGTTGTTTTGGTGCACATTTGATGGTATATAAACGTTATCAATTCTGAAATTTATAATAATTATTGCTGTATAATAACGAAATATTTATTTAACGGAGCATTCATCTGCCTAGCTTAACACATCCATTACAACCAGATGCTAACGTTAGAATATAACGGTTCTATTGGAGGAAGTACGGCAATGGGTTGTGACCCTTATGCGTTCAAGGAATATTAAAACGAAGAAAAAAGAATACATTAGTGTATCGTCTGTAAAACTTCAGTACCCAACGGAAATCGTTTAGCGTACTGGCCCACCGTATACAGAAGCTGTTAACGTTAAATTCACTTTTGAAGCCAGACACATTCCCCTTCGACATGAATGGTAAATCGATATTTATGTGCCTGGTGGATCAATAGTGGGCTTGATAGCAAGGAAAATGTGAAACATAGCTGAAACTGATTTAACGGGCAATAAAATATGATCAATTGATTGCACACCGTCATGTGTTTCGCAGCTGGAGGGAAGTCGCCGTGTTCATATTTACTCCCCGAACAATGGATATAGTGGTGAAAATGGGTTTATGTGGCTGAAAAGTATAATAAACGGCATGCATTCACACTTCGCTGCAGCATGTAAAATCTGATATTTACGAATTATTTAGCTTTGTTGACGTAGGGGCTTCGATGACCTTCTTTGTCAGGAAATGGCATGCATTTTCAATGTAACAGAAAGTGTTATGAGGTTGTAGAAAGCGTTCGGCTCAGCAATACTAGAGGTCAATAAACCGCTATAAAATTAAAGGGAAAAAGGAATTTAAGGTGATTGAAAAATTAACAGAACGAATGACTATTAATTTCAGCTAGAATGTTTGGTGATTTTAGTTGAATATTCCCACGATCCCAATGGAGCGTAATGTTTTAACAAGGCACATGGGTTTAATGAAGTAAAATCGAGTTTAAAAACTGCATGGTCGAATGCTACCTCATTGAATGTCATGAAAAAGTAATTCCGGAACATGTCATTCACTGACTGCCTGAATAATTTAGCACCAATTCTCCTTCATACACAACTAATGGAATTAGCATGAAACAGTAAAGAATAAACCAGCCAACCAGCATTTACTGATTTAATCCAAAACTTGTGTTTTAACGTGCTTATACGTTTTGGACCAAATGTTCAAAAATCCAAGGCTGAACTATCCTCGACAAAAGAGATCTCTGATGCGTGCACTCACATAACTAGCCCCTTAAACAGTACAATTAAAAACGTCTACTTTATATTAATCGAGATAAATGTTTGTGGAGATTATTTATGTGCGTACTTCCTTCCAGATAGAATGCGAATACAGGTTTAAGTCAGTGGTGTCAAGGTTACCGCTATGCAGGGTAAAACTGGACCACAGTGTCCTGTCTACTAGCAGTTCGGTTACGCTTATAGGTAAAGCCTTGTTCACAGTAAGTATACGTTATGAAATATTTTCCTTCAGAATTGCCTTCGCTTAGGAGAAGGATGTGAGGTACTGATAAAGTTTGATGTGCACGGGGTGTTTCGAAACGACACCGAATATATAGGAATAGTTCTCCAGCTTCTATGTGACACATGTAAATATCTTTTACCGGCAATATAGTCACATAAAAAACGCCAACAATGAGTGCAGTGCTGGGACAACGCCGCGTGCCACACGCTGTCGAATAAATCGCATGTAGATGACACACCGTTAACAGATTATGGGTGTGTAACGTGTTCCAACAATATAACAGTGCATGACGGCAAATAGGCTAGTGGACATGTAACTTAAACGGTTTAGAGGGTAATTAATGTTAGTGAGGTTGAGGATGGGAGAATTAAATCAGACGTATCATCGAGTGCCACTGAGGGTGACTCTATTCCTTTTCCCCTTCTTCAACTTTTCGCTTAGCGTCGTGGAGGTGCAGGGAAACAATCGATTGTCATTGGCTATTGCGTATGTCTACACCCCTTTGTGTTCTGACACAAAGGCAAGTAGGTGGCGGACAGTCAACACGTCCCGTTACAGGTTTCAACCGAAATGGGAAAATCAGTATTTTGCAATTTATTGTGAAGCCAAGCATGCTGTGTAATATGTTCAAAAGAAATGCGTACTGCATCCAAATATAATATAAAAGACATTTCAAAATCTGGCATTCTAAGGAGTACAACACCAATATCCTCATTTGTTCAGCCCATCAAGGAAGATTTGAGGAATTAAAGGTAACATTTCTTAGAAACAAATCCTCGACTTTTATTAATGTTAAACCCGACAATGCAAGATACAAAATTGCAAAGCTAATAGCTAAAGAGAATAAGCCACATTCCCAAGGGAAATTTGTAAAAGAATGTATGACAACAGTAGCTGATGATATTTGCCCCAAGTACACCACAAGCCTTTAAACAACATTGTAGCTATAAAGTATAATTCACAATGGAGTTCAATACATATTGTGCACATAAAGTATGAACAAATATTTTAATAGCCCACCACTGAATCTTCCATACGCCTTTCCTCACCCCAATATCTATTACGTCACCTGCGAAGGTTAACTAGGATGGGGGAAAGGTTTCGCCTCAATGACACCACTGCATTAAATGATAGAAAGAATAGAGAACAATATCAAAGAATTGTAGATAAAGTTAATCAGAATTGCCTTATGCAATGAGCCAAGCATTTTATTTCACTGTTTTGTGTTGTTGTTGTTGTTGTTGTAATTTACATCCTCCAACGTTAAGTCATATCGGACGATGAATGGACTGAGTGAAATGATGCCCAAATGGGCCCTGGGTCCGTAGAACTTAGAGTTATCCGAAATTCGTCTTTCAGGATAAGGGAAAACCCCGGAAAAATCTTATCCAGGCAACTCACCCTGACCGAGATTCGAACTCGGGACCCCTTGAACGTGAGGCAGACATGCCACCATCTACGCAACCAAGGCGGGTATTCACTGTTTAATAATTCTAAATAAAGCATTTGTAACTTAAACGGAAGCTGTTGATTTTACAGCAACTGGTTGAAAGTACTGTACAATTAAGAGCACAGAAAAATGAGAAACCTTGGAACCTTCCGAGTTGTTGGTCGACTTTTTCATAAGTAGCTGTTCTCTGTCCCATCACCCAAAAGCGAGGCTAGGGTCACTGAAAACGAGCAAAAAGCAATATTTTTGTTTTCGTTACCGGTGCGTCCCAATAACAACTTTTGGGACATACCAGTGATTCCTGCACTGCCTAATCACAAAAGAATGTAATATTTATACTGCATAAAATTATACCTAAGAGAATTTCGAAGCTGCAACACAGAAATTTGGACTAGTTATAAACTAAGAAACGGTTATATTTGCCCGATGTCGTTTCGAAACAACCATATATATGTTTGATATATGAAGAGAACAGTGCTTCCGCCCTAATGAGAATACCTACTCCTTTACTTATTGGAAGTTACTAAAATAATTATACACTTTTACATTTTTCTGGAGATTTAGCTCACGATTCAGTAAATCTCAAAGCTTTCCCGGGCCTCAGCCCAATTATGGTGCACACCCACTTATGAATTAATATGCATCTTAAAGAACGACATATATACCTTTATCCCATTTGAAAACCATTAGAGACATATAATATAATAGATTATAAGCAAAATAACAGTGCTTTTGAATAGTAAACTTGTGGTAGATAAATAGTCACATTTATGTGGTAATATGGTCACATTCTCAATTTGTTATTTTTGAAGCGGAGATATTCTATATTAAAAATAAGTAAGACAATATTTTCTTGGATTATTTTCAAATAACTGAGGTACCATTGCGTTTCCATTCAGGGTATTCATACCGGCTTAACAGATAGCTAAACATTTCAAAATCTGGTCATTATGTGATGTCTTTGAAGTTCCATTTTCTTGCCATGAGAAATAAAAATGAATGACCTCTGATTTGAAAGAGTATACGTATTAGAAAATTAAAACCAATGGCATAAATATATCAGAAATGGTTTTCTCCGAAAAAACAAAAACTAGGTCTCCCAGAATGGTCTATTTTAACTAGTTCTACATCTATTTATTTTTTCTTTTTTGTGGTCTTTGCCGTTTATACAAAAGTCATCCAAAAGTGAGAGGACTTCTGCGGAAATTCCCAGAAATGTAAGAAAATAATTTTATTCGTCATGAAAATACTTTAGACATATGTTACTTTAATAAAAATGCTTGGTGTAATTCTGGACATATTAAAGGTTTCAAAAAATGTTCCTTATAAAGGATAATTTCTTTGGAAAATTTCTTGAAAACCTTTCAGTGGCATTTTTAGAATATGTTGAACTTATATACCAAGTTTGTTATTTAACGGAATTTTCCTCTTCAATTTGCGCTGTACACACACACCCATACACCCACACGCACACACGCACACTCAAAAGCTCACTAACAAGCGCGCGCACTTTTAAAAATGCTTTTTCCCTCTTTAATTCAGTGAAGAGTTATCTCTCGTGAAATCTCGTTATCGAATATTTTCGGTGGAATGCAGTACTTCCCCTACTTACTACATGTAGGAGAGAAAGTAAAAAGATTATTAGAAACGGAGATGAGCGCAAAGAAATTATCTAAATAAAGGGGTTAGGGAAAAGTGTGACCATTTGCAAAATTTATGATCTTCCCCTTCTAGCCCTTATTAAGAACGCCTTATTTTATTTATAACAACATTGATGCGGGTTGTCAATAAAGGACTCCAGGTTGCATGCGCATGCGTAGATGGAGATGCGAGTTCAAAGAATATGCGAAAAGTGGTTTTTAAATCAAAGGCACATATGCAAATCATGTTTCAGTTGGATATAGCTATGTTGTGGGTAAGGGACTTTAATCCTGTGCTAAGTGAGTGTCTTACTGCTCTTTTTTTTCCACACCAATATCATTGTAACAAATTCGAACGATGTATGATTGTTTTTATTACGCAATTTTTCGGAATCCCCCTGGTAACTTCTGAGTTTTGCTATTGCCTCTGAGCTATAACTTCACGACTAGTCTGCAACTTGCAGGGTTCTGTAGCCTCAAGAGGCTTTAACCTGCTCGATCAGTCGGAAACCACTACCGGTCCTATTTTACGTTCCACCCAGATAAAACACCCTCCAGCTCTTTTCATCTATTCCGGATGCAATACGTCCTTGCGGCGAATTTATGGTTCACCATATTAGCTTCTTGAAGGACCTGGGGTAATAAATTGTCTCTTGTACCTCAGACGTCCATTTGGCTTCTTATAACTGTTACTCTTTCTAAAAATAGTGCCATTAAATCCAAGTTTCACGTGTGGAACATAGACAATCAAGTGTACTATGTTACAAATTATATTGATAGTGAAGTATACGAAAAAAAGTGTGTGTGTGTGTGTTTATCAGTTTCGTTAAATTTCAGAATTACCAACTTTATAAACAAATGGTAAACAGATATAGCAAAGCAACTGTAATAAATAGGAAGTTGCATATGTTAAAGTCAAATCATTATGTAAAACACACAAGTGGCAATCTTCTGATTAAGAAGTCATTTTCAGTTTCGAAATTGAGTATAAGTAGTAAGAGTACCTAAGCCATTTATTTGTATGTACTCGTATGTATTAATTAATTCAGTCAGAAAGATATTCAGTTGTTTAAATGTCCGGTTCTTGCAACACTATTTGTTCATGAATCGAGTCAGATTAAAATATACCCATGCACACAGTTCTGAAAACTAAGAACGGGTAAAGAGGTTCTAATAATTTAGCAAGACGCAGAGTAAACTGTATTTGAGGTGCGACTAATAAACTGAGATTTATCAATGTTATGAGATTTATCAATGTGTAAGAACTGCGTGGATAGTTACGATGTATGCAGTACTAATGTCAATAAAACAGTGTACATTTCGAAAATTTGGTCTCTTGTGTTATCAGTTTTGGACTGTTTGTAGTGTGTTAGGACCGCGCTCGAGTACACATACCGGGTAGTTGAATTATAATTCAATCCACTCACGCCCTCTCTTTACTGCGCGAGGCGGCCGGCAGTCGCCTTAGAACTAGGCCGGCAGAGGCAGCCTGGAATCCCTACCTTCTATTATTCTATTTGTATTAATTGCATTATAAGTTAGAAATATTGACCACCTACTTGCAAACGGGCAGCATATTTCGTGTAAATATTCTCGCTAACTCTTCAAAGCTCAGCAGAAAGTATTCTTGTGATTTCTTGCACAATGTTTTCCCTAAGTTCTTATCGTGTATGAGGATTGGAACGACCCTTTTTCTTAAAGAATCAAACAAGCAAATAAAAGTTCAAACTGGTTAGGTCAGGAGGCGGCTACAATCAACACTAACTTTCTGTCACCTCTGTAATACCTCTGTTACTACATTTAGCTATTCGGCAGCCGTATATGCTGTTGCAGAACTTTGTTGGAACCAACCACGCTTTTTCTCTTGTTCTGTCAAGCGATTGAAAAATGGCCTCAGATTTAACCTCTGATATCGCTTTGCATATATTTTTTCGTCAAAGAATATGGTCCCCTATTTTACTTCAAGCACTTATCGCACACCACACTTCAATTTTCTGATCATAGTTCTAGTACGCCTCTGCCGGTGTAAATTCTCCAGCGACTGCCGGTCGTTTCACACAGTAGAGAGAGGCCATGAATAGGTCCGATTACAATATAACTACCCTATACTTTGACACTCGCCTCAAAAGAAATTTCTGCATGACATTTCAGGGATGCGCAGCAACTTTCGCTTGGCAGTTGTTCTTAGCTATTATAAACCGTAAAATGACTGAAATAATATGTCAATTGTAATAGTTTTTCAAGCGGAGATGCAGGATCAGTTTACACCTAAATCCTTGGTCAGCAACTTCCTTCAAATAAGCCATATATTGCTCTGCTTTAAATTTAATAGTGAGCATAATGATTCCTACTGTCGCCCTACTCACCTATGAGATTACACAAGTTTCTGCAGCAATTTCGGAGTTATTGGAGGTATTCGCTTCATTGACGAAATTTTTTGTAGGTGGATTGCGTGCAATTTCTTATAAGGTAAGATACACTTTAATTTTATTACATTTTATTTTATTTCACGACTAAATATTCTTTTTATTCAATATCTAAATATTTGTAAAGAATTATAGGGACATTAATAATTACATTAAATAAGATTCATGAGTTCTAGTCATGGCTAATGAAGCGCGGGTAGCAATTTAACAAGTAGTCATCAACCAGACAAGTTACGTGGTTAGGAGAAGAAATCAGTTATGTAGGAACAGTTAAGGAATTAGGCGTTTGGTCAATTCATTCCAGAACAAATCCACTATCTCAAGGTTTATATTATTAAAAATCATTACGTTCAGAAATCATAGGGTAGCATAAAAATAATGTATGTCACTTCTGAAACATTAGAAATGGAACAAAATTCTAAGAATTTATCAAGGTACACGGTATAATGGCGTGTCAGAGGCTTAAGATTTGGCAACAAGTAACTGGGAACTTTGAGAAGTCATGAAGTAGTCAGAGTTGATTCAATGAGAGAGGGTACTAAACTTCTTGTATTACTTTTTTAGTCCTAAGTTATGTAATCTTTATGTTCAGAGGTGTTTCACTGTGCTTTATCACTGCTCATTGTGCTTAAAGTCCACGCCCAGGTTATATATTCTTATGCATAGAAGACCTTGTTTTACAAGTAACCAGCTTCAACGAATTCTTATTTGTAGGTCCCGGAAAAATTGTAATGAAGAAACATGTTAATAAAACCTTAATTATACCGTGACTTTGTGTGTTCGTAAAATTAAAAGTCCAAGTTGCAGAAATTGAAAATGCTCTTTATTTCCGTAGAAACAAAATTTGGTCAACCCTTACAGTAGCAGAATTACATAACATACACAATTACAATCATTCAAGGCCGTTGACCACAAACAAAAGAGTTCACTTTCAAAACACAGTTGCGGGCACACGAATCCAATTTCCACTTCGACTCTCTCTGGCGATCGCAGCTCCTTCTCATTCGACCATTCATGATTCCAGACGGTTGCGGAATGTGTCACTAGAACTGTCTAGTTATCTATATTTATTTATCCGCGCTATCTTTATCTGCTTCGGCAAGCTCTTTATCTCCGCGTTGCACTATCTGTCCCTTATCTGTTCGCGCCTAACCCTTTGCACGCCCGGCGGCAACAATGCTCGCGACAATACGTAACGCATTCATACGTAATTCGCTGTTATCCGGACTTTTGTGTAATTCAATGGGCATATCACATGCTCTCTATCTTAAAAGAAACTCAAAACGCATTTTTCTTATTGCTGCCGGCAAATACTCAAGCTGAGCGGTCAACTTTACACCGCGGAAACAAAGGACAAAGACGTTTACGGTCTAACAATGTCATAGCAACAAACGAGTAGAAAAAGTTAATTTTTTTATTTGCTATTTACTGCTGAACAGCGGTTTTATTTTTTAGTTTTCAGGTGGAGGCGAAAAGTGAACGCCGAGCGCGCAGGTGGTCTCTGAACGCTCTGCTTACAAATCACGTGTTTTGCAGTTAGCTGTATCAGCTAGCTTTTGTGTATTGTTCACTGCCATATAGCTACATGGCTCTACAAACGGATGATACTGGCAGAATATTATATTCAGCGCTAAATATATTAAATAACGACACGAACTTCCGGGATAGCTCCAATTCTTCGCTACAACTGACGTCATCTAATCAGCACTACCAATCTCAAATGTCTTCTGCTACTGGGGATAAAAGAAAACCAATACTACGACCAACAATCACAGCTTCACTCAATACGGCCTATTAATACACTAAATAACTCCGTGCAGCTCGACGACGATACACTGGCAGACTGTGCCCCATCTGACTGTTTAGAGCGCAGTCAACGCTCGCAGCTCTCTCTCTCTCTCTCTCTCTCTCTCTCTCTCTCTCTCTCTCTCTCTCTCTCTCTCTCTCTCTCTCTCTCTCTCAGAGTTCACAACATAACAAAAACCGATGCACTGCCTCTGTTACTGAACAACCTACTCTCTCACGCTATGCATACCCAATTCCTACATCTGATCGCTCAAATCCTTTAAGAGAAGCATCAGACCACGATTATTCTGACACAGCCTCCATCTCTCAGAAAGAGAAAATTCCTCCTATATGTGTCCGCAATGTATACAATTATCAATTGCTACTAGAAGATATAAAAGATGTGTCTTATTTGAATTTCACACTGAGTTACGGGGAGCTATTCTTAAGATCTACACTTGGACGTCCCGACTACCGCAACCTTACGTCGTACTTGACATCAATTAAGCAAGAATACTACACATTTCACAACCCTTCAGATAAACTTTTTTCAGTCGTCATACGCAACCTGCCATGTTCCCTCAGTGACCAAGAGATTTATGATGAATTTGGTGCTCAGAACTTCCCTGTTCGTAAAGTTACGCGTTTACTGCGTAAGAACAAGGAACCGATGCCTATATGTGTGGTTGACCTCCTTAACAATGACGAAGGTAAGCATATTGTGACTTTGTGGGTTCGTGAAATTAAAAGTCCAATTGCAGCACTCAAAAATGTTCTTTATTTCCATCGACTTGCAGTTAAACACTTGCCAATTACACAGAATTACGTAATGCACACAATTACGATTCACTAGTTCGTCCGTTACAATTCCACTTTGCTCTCGCAATTACGTACAATCCTCCGATGCACTCACACAGTCTTCTCGTCCGTACACTAGCACTGCACTCTTACGCCAAGAACTGAATGACCTTCCTCCAGCCCGACGTGTTGCTTATATAGGGTCAGCTGGCCAATCTAGAAGTATCCAGATTAGACGAAACAACCCGCACGTTCGAGAACCTAAGGGGAGGGTAAAGAGACGGCTCAGTGGCCCGCAATCCCTCTCCTAATCATCCCTTCAGTTAGTGACAGGAAACAAATGAGTGGGTGTGGCGTGGCCTCTCCCTTCTCAGCTGTCGTTTGTTATGCTTCCCGATAATTGGGTGACAATATTCTTAATCTTTCCCGACTGTTGTACAGCGTAGTCAAAGTAGAACATCGCCGACAAAATGAGGAACGTCCTCAGTGTACTAACTGCCAAAATTATGGCCACACCAAAAATTACTGCCACCTAGAGACCCGCTGTGTTCGCTGCACAGGCAACCATCACTTTTCTCAAAGCACGAAGCCCTCTACTACACCAGCTCAGTGGGTTAATTGTCAACAAGATCATCCGGCAAAGTATCGCGGTTGTTCTCATTACTTACAGCTGAAGGAAAGACAGTCTCGGCGCTTTCAGCAGCAGGCAATACCATCCCGTCACAATTCACAGCAACCAACCTCAGCTTCTCAACACCAGCCACTTGTTCAGCAACAACAAACACGACATAGTCTTTCCGCAACTGTTCCTTCTCCGCCATCACAGACATATTCACAGGTATTGACTGGTCGTTCACCTCCCTTTCAAGAGTGTTCTTCAATTCCCTCACCAGAGCATTCTGCCTCTGCATCCCCGTCTTGAACTTTCTTGAAAGAAATGACTGTACCGCTAGGTACTTTTCTGTGCAAACTGTTTTCTCCAATGCTCCCGCAACTGCTGTAGCTTCTTCGTTCACTTCTTTCTCCAATCTTCCACAATGGCCACCCGTAATTTGTCATCTCTACGTCAGCTCACACTTCTGAATTTGAACTCAAACGGGCTTTGGGTTAAACGTTCCTCCTTCATAACATTTCTTACGCATCGCAATGTTGATATAGCTTGTGTAACAGAGACACGTTTTCTTCCCAATGAGAATTTCACTGTTCCTGGTTACGTAATTTACCGGCAGGGCCGTGACGCAGATAAAGCATCTGGTGCAGTGGCTCTTCTCATCTGACGTTCTCTGAGTCAGAGCGAGATACTTCTCCCACATGTGCCCAATTTGGAAGTGATGGGTATTAAACTTTATTGTGCAGACTGTGGTGACCTTGTCATTCTTAGCGCACGCAAATCTCCGAATCGCAGGCTGAATACTACCTATCTCCCACTTCTCTTCCCTGCGGAGAACAGCACTCTTCTTCTAGGTGACCTCAACTGTAAGCATTCCTCCTGGGGATGCCGAACGACAAATCCAAATGGCCGACTTTTGTTTACAGCCCTTGCTACTTATAGCCTATCGATATTGGCGCTAGAAGATCCTACTCATTTTCCTTCCAATCCCTTATTTGCCGCTGATATTCTAGATATCGGTATACACCGTAATCTAAACCTGCCCACTTATGTTTCTTCCATACCAGAGCTTGATTCAGATCATTGGCCGATGATTGTAACCTGTTTTTTATCCCACCTGCCTTCCACCTATTAGCTCCTAGGCTACTCAACGGTTACATCCATGGGGAAACATTTCAGTCTCATCTGGATGCAACACTCACCAGTTCGTACCAACTTGCCACTAATCACGATGTGCACCTTGCGATACAGCACTTCACTGACCCTTCTTACCCCTCTCCATTTTAAGTCTCATCCGAGAAAAACACCAAGTTCGTCGACAGTGACAACGGGACCGAAAACCCTGGCTCCGTCGAAAGCTCAACGGACTCATTCGACGGGTGAAACTGGAGTTGGAGCGACATCGTCTAGAGTCCTATCAGCGCTATTTTGCGTCACTGTCTCCTTCTGAACACAGGCTGTGGGAGGCCACCAAACGTGTTGTTCGTGAGCCAACTGTTGTACCGGCGCTGTCTGCAGGGGATAGACTGGTTACAGACATTCCCACCAAGTGTGAAATTTTGGCCGATCACTTTGAGCGTGTGTTTGCTCTTTCCATATGAGCCGGTGATGAGACTATTGCAGACGTGGAAAAGGAGCTACATGCCAATCGCACTCGACCCACAGTCTCACAAAGAATTCCATTTACAAGCCCACGGGAACTATCCTCCCCGATTCGAGCCCTGCCCCTTAAGAAATCTACCCTTGCTATCAAGAAGCTCACCATAAAGCAGTTGCATACTTGTCATCCATCCTCAATGCCTGACTATGCCTTGGCTATTTTCCTCGCAACTGGAAGTTTGCCCATATAGCAGTCTTCCATAAGCCCAATAAACCGAAACATCTCCCCGAAAGCTGTTGCCGAGCCTCTCCAAGCTGTTTGAAAAAGTAATTCATCGCCTTCTTCTGTCTTACCTTAATCATAACCATGTTCTTTCACCTTATCATTTTGGATTTCGTTACAAACATTCCGCTACCCATCAGATTTTACGATTAACTCAGTCAATTGTCCACGGCTTCGAGGCCCATCCGTATAGCACGTCTTTTTTCCTTGATGTGGCACAGGCATTCGACAGGGTTTGGCATGAAGGTTTGCTCCTTAAGTTCTACCGCATCGGTCTTCCTAATTACTAATAACATCTAATTCCCAGATTCCTCTACGACCGCAGCTTTTCAGTACGCATTGGTGGAATCCTTTCATCCCCACGCAATATTACCGCAGGTGTCCCACAGGATTCTATCTTGGCCCCGACTCTATTTAATATATACATTTCTGATATTCCTGGCTTACTCCGACTTCTTTAGCTCTTTACGCTGACACAGTACTATATTATTCTCATGTTAATCTCCAGCACGCAGAACAAGCAGTACAGCTCTCCTTAGATCGTCTAACTCATTGGTTCAGCACTTGGTGTATCTCTTAGAACCCTCAGAAAACCGAGGCTAAAATCTTCACTCTTCGCCGACATACTCCGCTTTCTCCGTTGTGTCTACAGGAACAATGTCCTTTGGCTCGCCACTACAACTCCTGTTAAATACCTTGGAGTGCTTTTGGACTCTCGACTGACCTGGCGTGCTCATATCGATCGTCTTATATCACTGGCCTCCGGGCGACTTTCAAAACTCTCACCTCCGTAGCATCGCCGTTCCAGCCTCGGCCTACAGTCTTCATTGTTACTCTACAATTCACTCGTTCGTCCGCTTATTACTTATGCCTGCTAAGTGTGGGGGGCCGCACACACATGTCATCTGTCTCGTCTTTATACAGAATCGCTTCATGCGCATTGCTACCAACGCTCCATGGTTCATCCGTAATCAGCAGCTCCATCACGAACTAGGACTGTTACCTCTTCACGACTATATTCGCAGGATCACCCGTCGTTTCTTTTCCACGCTGCAAGAAGTTCCAGGAGCTGTGCATTATAACATCGGCGTCCGCACGCGCCAGCCCTCACGCTTGAAGAGGAGACTACCACAGGACCTGCTTCTGAGTGATACATCTGATTCGAGTGATTCTAGTGCTTGATGTCTGTCTTGCATCTTCAATATTGACATAATTTCTCAGAGAGTATTATTGGAGTTCTAACTTAATGTAGTTAGGGGGTGGCCTGTTAGCCCACCCCTGAGTGTTATTGTTCTTTGATGTATTGTTCAGTTACCTTCTTTTCACTCTGATCTGTAAAGCATTGTACTGCTGATCAATCAATAAAAAATTATTAAAAAAAAGAAAACAGGTTTTCAGTTGGCTTAAAACAGCCATGGGAAAAAAGAAAAGGAAATGTTATACACAGTCCCTCTGGGCTTAAGTAGTGGGACAAATATTGTGGACCGGCCCTCGAAGCCAGGGTCCTGAGAGCGTATGCCTCTAGCGTTCTTTCGCGCAGAGGGTGGCGGGTTTGAGTCCCGCCTCGGGCATGGGTGTATATGTGTTGTGTATGTGCACCACTAGAAAAAAGAGGTTCTCCCCACCTCCCGCCCCCCGGATGACCAAATAGGTACTCCCCGAAGGCCAAAATATGTAAAAAAAAGTATATATTGCGGATGTATCACTTCGCTAACAAAAAGTGTTGACATTTTCTGCAACCGCTGGTTTACGTATGACTCTTTTCGTAACCGTCATATCTTTCAATGCAGCACATCTTTAAACATATTGGAAGTTTAATTAAAGTATTTATTTACCTCAGTTACTTGAATATATAAAATAAACGAAAATGTACGTAATGTAACGAACTATTTTCACTCGCTCATTACCATTTCAGTTGCTCTAAAAGTTGTGCTCACTCTAAATGTTGTCAGTTTTAAAAGTTGACATCCGAATACATTTTAAGGCTGGGTAAGATATAGATAAGAAAACAGAATTCATAAGAGAGGGGCATTTAATAGAGTGAAAACCAAACCCGAAATTTCTTCAGATTTATGAACTGCTTATAATTGCTTAACTGTGTATAGCCATCAGTCATAGTCATAAACCTTATTTTGGATGAGTTTTCAAATTTGGGTGCAAAATACACTAAACGAAGTAGGGAGATATCCTTATTAGAAAATGGCACTTTTCACATAGTTCTACTAGAAAAGGGTTACAGCTCCCAATAAGCAGCAAATTATTCTGAAGACAAAAGCCACAGTTTCGGTTAATAGTATGAACATTACTTTTAGATTCAGGTTACCATTAGGATAGTTTCAAGGATTTAATGGTCGTCATGGAATCGCAGCAAAATGAATGCTGTGAATGACATAACAGTGCAGCACTTCAGGAAAGTGCTTCATCTCAGAAACCATAAGTGATTATTAGCTTTAAAATAGCCACAGCTATGATAAAACTGGCCTTTCCACGATCTCTTTCCCAGCAAGATATTAGCTGAAAAGGGAGACTTGTGCCACGGAGAGAAGACAAGTAAGATTGCACAGAAAACAGAGAAAATTAATTCGAGGCAAAATTAGTAACTTGCTAAGTTACTAGTAAAAGTAACTAGTAAACTAGTAAAAGGTAACTTGCTAATTTCAAGTTCATAAATCGAAAATATAATTTCCATAGAATTATTTTAAGTTGTTACCATAGTATAAATTACATCGAATAGATAGTTATTTTTTGAAACAGACTGTAGCGGAATTATTAGGGTTGATTTAAGGCATGGGTAGAGCCAGACCCTTAGCTTGCAATTCCTTTAGCAACTCCATTCAGTGTTTAATTTGTGAGTGTGAAAACTTGTGTCTTGATGTCTTCAAAATAACAGACAGTTCGATGAGAAGCCAAAATCTCATTAAAGTGTGTTAATAATTTATATACCTATGTGGTTAAATTGTAGAAGGTACAGTTAGCTCCAGACATATAATTTTTATATTTGGTTGTGGACCATGAGGACAAGCTGTCTGACCTCCATATCTGTTATAATTGTTGCGAAAATGTACACAGGTGGCTAAATGGAAATGGGCGACCTATGTATTTCCTTTACCAATTATTGGAGGGAGCAAAGAAATCAGGTAAATTATTGCTACTTCTGCTGGTTCCCGCGTTTATTGGAATAAATAGTATAACATGAAAAACGCTTTAGCTAACCCAAATATCTCTCAGCCACCATTTTATGCCTCGCAGCCACAGTTTACCCATATACGTTCCCCCAGCCTCGCCCGTATTCGGGAGGCCGGGTTCGATTCACGTGGCAGATCTACTAACCCATAGGCTTTTTTCGGGTATTTCCCAGGGTCAGTCGGCGAATACTGGATAGTTAATTACATCTCCCGAATTTCCTGTCTCTCCATTTCATCTCCATTATCCTTTCACATCATCTTCCATCTGGTGGTCTCTTTCGAGGTAGAAGTTTCGGCGGGTGTCTCGGCGGGGCATGGCAGGATGATATGAAAACTACTTTCCTGAGGAAAACCACTTCTTCCTCCGATAGGTCAGTTGCCGGTCTCCGCACTTCTGCTGGGAGCATTTCGGGACCGCCAGCTTGGGGCCTTTGCGGCTCGGACAGCCTGCCTGGGACCTTTGGGGCCAGGCTGCTAGGCTCGCTGCAATACCGCAGTAGGTGAGCGTGTCAGTTGTCCTGTCCTGTCGGGGGAAGTCTCTAAGTAAACTGTAGGGACGATACCCTTGTCGTGGCTCCTTGAGACCGCCCTCTGTCTCCTCTCAGCTCATACTACCTCCCGCAGGTGCCCCACTAGGGTGCATAGGCACAATGGGCCCAGCATGGTTGCTTACGTACCGAATCTTTTCCGTAGTGAAATCCTTATCGTAACCCTCCAGTCTCCTACAATCTGGATTATGACTGAGTAAATCACCTCCATCTGAGGAAGTAATAATGTTACTATCAGAATATCCAGACTTCGTAAGTTCCGAAACCCATAAAGTGACACAAGCTCAACTAAATGATCTTGTGAAAGACCTAGATCCGCCTAAGAATAACGCTGAGTGCTTGGTGTCAGGTAGTAAGGAGTGGAACCTTCTTGAAGAAAATGTAAAGGTAACTAGTTTTTGAGTTCGACATGCAACAGAAATTTTTACAACCAACAAAATATTGTATTTAGCAATGACGTGAATGGGTTGATTGCCGTCATGGTTATGCTATATGGGTAATGCAAATTAGTGGCTATTTCATATAGCTCGTCTTAATTTAGCCTTAAAGTTCACAAAGGCAATAAATTCTCCTGTATTCCTGTGGTACATGTCATTCACATGAAAGAGACATATGGTGTTCATCTAGTAAGCAATTGCATAATATATTATAGGTATAAGTACAAGTGGTACATACGTACAGATTTGAAAATAGTGGCAATCGTATTAATCTTCAGCAGGGACTGAACTGGACTATCCTATGGACAAGATGTGGCACGGAAGTCCAAACTTGATCTATTGTACCTATGTCCCCCAAAAGGGGAACTCCAGGTAGAATAGATGAGGCGAGAGGAGACAGAGGCTAAGCGTCCCAAGGAACCACAGCAGTACAGAGAGCAGAATGGATACCATTTACCAGTTGAAAACTCACGGGCCAGTCAGTGCAACTGCTACCCACACACCATAGTCCCGAAATGGCCCACCAGGCCGACCCGGAGACCGCGTCCATCCTACGGAGGAGGAAAGTTTACCAGTAGCATATCACCTTGCCATGCAGCGCCGCGACACCCGCCGACACCTCCATACTGAAAGAATGATAATGGAGATAAAATGGATGAACAGGAAATTCAGTGGATGTAGTAAGCCTTTAGGGACCTTTACCATAAATCCAGATAGAGTACACAAAAAATTAAGAAGGGAATAACCATAGGACATCAAGTTATTACTATTATTATTATTATTATTATTATTATTATTATTATTATATATTATTATTATATTATTATTATTATTATTATTATTATTATTATTATTATTATTATATTATTATTATTATTATTATTATTATTATTATTATTATTATTATTATTATTATTATTATTATTATTATTATTATTATTATTATTATTATTATTATTATTATTATTATTATTATTATTATTATTATTATTTATTATTATTATTATTATTATTATTATTATTATTATTATTATTATTATTATTATTATTATTATTATTATTATTATTATTATTATTATTATTATTATTATTATTATTATTATTATTATTATTATTATTATTATATTATTATTATTATTATTATTATTTATTATTATTATTATTATTATTATTATTATTATTATTATTATTATTATTATTATTATTATTATTAATATTATTACTATTATTATTACTATTACTATTATTACTATTATTACTATTATTACTATTATTACATATTACTATTATTACTATTATTACTATTATTACTATTATTACTATTATTACTATTATTACTATTATTACTATTATTACTATTATTACTATTATTACTATTATTACTATTATTTCTATTATTACTATTATTACTATTATTACTATTATTCTATTATTACTATTATTACTATTATTACTATTATTACTATTACTTACGATTATTACGATTATTACGATTATTACGATTATTAATTACGATTATTACGATTATTACTATTATTACTATTATTACTATTATTACTATTATTACTATTATTACTATTATTACTATTATTACTATTATTACTATTATTACTATTATTACTATTATTACTATTATTACTATTATTACTATTATTACTATTATTACTATTATTACTATTATTACTATTATTACTATTATTACTATTATTACTATTATTACTATTATTACTATTATTACTATTATTACTATTATTACTATTATTACTATTATTACTATTATTACTATTATTACTATTATTACTATTATTACTATTATTACTATTATTACTATTATTACTATTATTACTATTATTACTATTATTACTATTATTACTATTATTACTATTATTACTATTATTACTATTATTACTATTATTACTATTATTACTATTATTACTATTATTACTATTATTACTATTATTACTATTATTACTATTATTACTATTATTACTATTATTACTATTATTACTATTATTACTATTATTACTATTATTACTATTATTATTATTATTATTATTATTATTATTATTATTATTATTATTATTATTATTATTATTATTATTATTATTATTATTATTATTATTATTATTATTATTATTATTATTATTATTATTATTATTATTATTATTATTATTATTATTATTATTATTATTATTATTATTATTATTATTATTATTATTATTATTACTATTAT
Organism: Mantis religiosa; assembly: GCA_030765055.1. Classification (NCBI taxonomy): domain Eukaryota; kingdom Metazoa; phylum Arthropoda; class Insecta; order Mantodea; family Mantidae; genus Mantis; species Mantis religiosa. Next base: position 170,224,430 of record CM060949.1, on the reverse strand, counting down.
TACTATTATTACTATTATTACTATTATTACTATTATTACTATTATTACTATTATTACTATTATTACTATTATTACTATTATTACTATTATTACTATTATTACTATTATTACTATTATTTCTATTATTACTATTATTTCTATTATTACTATTATTTCTATTATTACTATTATTACTATTATTACTATTATTACTATTATTACTATTATTACTATTATTACTATTATTACTATTATTACTATTATTACTATTATTACTATTATTACTATTATTACTATTATTACTATTATTACTATTATTACTATTATTACTATTATTACTATTATTACTATTATTACTATTATTACTATTATTACTATTATTACTATTATTAGTATTATTATTATTACTATTATTACTATTATTACTATTATTATTATTATTATTATTACTATTATTACTATTATTATTATTATTATTATTATTATTATTATTATTATTATTATTATTATTATTATTATTATTATTATTATTATTATTATTATTATTATTATTATTTATTGTTTATGTTTATGTTATTATTGTTTATGTAATTGTTATTATTGTTGTTATTGTTATTGTTATGATTGTTATTGTTGTTATTTTTATTATTGCCATTGACATTATTGTTGTTATTGTTATTGTTATTACTGTTATTGTTGTCGTTTAAGTTATTATTGTTGTTATTGTTATCGTTATTGTTGCTATCGTTATCGTTATTGTTCTTGTTGTTCTTGTTGTTCTTGTTCTTGTTCTTGTTCTTGTTGATCTTGTTCTTGTTCTTGTTGTCCTTGTTCTTCTTGTTGTTCTTGTTCTTGTTCTACTTGTTGTTCTTGTTCTTGTTGTTCTTGTTGTTCTTGTTCTTGTTGTTGTTCTTGTTGTTCATGTTCTTGTTGTTCTCGTTCTTGTATTTCTTGTTCTTGTTGTTCTTGTTCTTGTTGTTCTTGTTCTTGTTGTTCATGTTCTTAATGTTTATGTACATGTTGTTCTTGATGTTCATGTTCATGTTGTTCTTGATGTTAATGTTCTTGATGTTCATGTTCATGTTGTTCTTGATGTTCATGTTCATGTTGTTCTTGATGTTCATGTTCATGTTGTTCTTGATGTTCATGTTCATGTTGTTCTTGATGTTCATGTTCATGTTCTTGATGTTCATGTTCATGTTGTTCTTGATGTTCATGTTCATGTTGTTCTTGATGTTCATGTATATGTTGATGTTTTCTTGATGTTCAGGTTAATGTTGATATAGCTGATCTTGTTAATGATGTTGTCGACCTTGTTGATCTTGATCATGTTGTTGTTGATATTGCTGATCTTGTTGATGATGTTGTGTATGTTGTTGATCTTGTTCATGTTGTTGTTGATATTGTTGATCTTGTTGATGATGTTGTTGATATTGTTCTTGTTCATGTTGTTGATATTGTTGATGTTGTTGATATTGTTCTTGTTCATGCATGTTGTTGATATTGGTGATGTTGATATTGTTGATGTTGTTGATATTGTTCTTGTTCATGTTGTTGATATTGTTGATGTTGTTGATATTGGTGATGTTGATATTGTTGATGTTGTTGATATTGTTCTTGTTCATGTTGTTGATATTGTTGATGTTGTTGATATTGTTCTTGTTCATTTTGTTATTGATATTGTTGAGTTTGTTCACACTGTTGATGCTGTTGATATTGTTGTCGAAATTGTTCATGTTCATGTTGTTGATATTGTTGATGTTGTTGATATTGTTCATGTTCATGTTGTTGATATTGTTGATATTGTTGATATTGTTCTTGTTCATGCATGTTGTTGATATTGGTGATGTTGATATTGTTGATGTTGTTGATATTGTTCTTGTTCATGTTGTTGATATTGATGTTGATATTGTTGATGTTGTTGATATTGTTCTTGTTCATGTTGTTGATATTGTTGATGTTGTTGATATTGTTCTTGTTCATTTTGTTATTGATGTTGTTGAGTTTGTTCACACTGTTGATATTGTTGATGTTGTTGATATTGTTCATGTTCATGTTGTTCTTGATGTTCATGTTCATGTTGTTAATGTTCATCTTCATGTTGTTCTTGATGATCATGTTCATGTTGTTCTTGATGTTCATGTTCATGTTGTTCTTGGAATTCATGTTCATGTTGTTCTTGATGTTCATGTTCATGTTGTTCTTGATGTTCATGTTCATGTTGTTCTTGATGTTCATGTATAAGTTGATGTTTTCTTGATGTTCAGGTTAATGTTGATATAGCTGATCTTGTTGATGATGTTGTCGATCTTGTTGATCTTGATCATGTTGTTGTTGATATTGCTGATCTTGTTGATGATGTTGTCGATGTTGTTGATCTTGTTCATGTTGTTGTTGATATTGTTGATATTGTTGATGTTGTTGATATTGTTCATGTTCATGTTGTTCTTCATGTTCATGTTCATGTTGTTGTTGATGTTCATGTTGTTCTTAATGTTCATGTTGCTCTTGATCATGTTCATGTTGGTCTTGATGTTCATGTTAATATTGATATTGCTCATCTTGATGATGATGTTGTTGATCTTGTTGATCTTGTTGTTGATCCTGTTCTTGTTCATGTTGTTGATATCGTTGATCTTCTTGATGTTGTTGCTGATGTTCTTGTTGATCTTGTTGTTAATGTTGTTAATGCTATTGATGTTCTTTTTGATGTTTTTGTTGGTGTTCTTTTTGTTGTTGGTGTTCTTGCTGTTGATGTTGTTCTTGATGTTGATTTAGTTGTTCTTGGTGTAAATTTTAATGATGTTCTTGATGTTCATGTTGATCTTGATGTTCATGTTCATGTTGTTTTTGTTGATATTGTTGTTGATATTGTTCTCGTTCATGTGGTTCATATTGTTGATGTTGATATATTGTTGATATAGTTCTTGTTCATGTTGTAGTTGATATTGTTGATTTTGTTGATATTGTTGTTGAAGTTGTTCTTGATCATGTTGTTCTTGATATTGTTGATGTTGTTCATATTGTTGTTGATACTGTTCCTGTTCATGCTGTTGCTGATATAGTTGATGTTGATATTGTTGTTCATACTGTTCTTGTTCATGTTGTTGATATTGTTCATGTTTTTGATATTGTTGTTGATATTGTTCTTGTTCATGTTCATATTGCTGATGTTGTTGATATTGTTGTTGATGTTGTCGTTCTTGGTGTTCATGTTTATTTTGTTCTTGAAGTTCATGTTCATGTTGTTCTTGATGATCATGTTCATTTTGATCTTGATGTTCGTGTTCATGTTGTTCTTGATGTTCATGTTCCTAATATTCTTGATGTTCATGTTGCTCTTGATCTTTATGTTCATGTTGTTCTTGATGTTCATGTTGATGTTGTTCTTGATGTTCATGTTCATGTTGTTCTTGATGTTCATGTTCATGTTGTTCTTAACGTTCATGTTCATGTTGTTCTTAACGTTCATGTTCATGTTGTTCTTGATGTTCATGTTCTTGTTCTTCTTGATGTTCATGTTGTTCTTGATATTCATGTTCATGTTGCGTATATTGTTGTTGATATTGTTCTTGTTATCGTTGTTGCTGATATTATTCTTGTTATCGTTGTTGCTGATACTGTTGATGTTGTTGATAATGTGTTGATATTGTTTTGTTCATGTTGTTGTTGATATCGTTGATGTTGATATTGTGACTTTGTAGGATCGTGAAATGAAAAGTCCAATTACACCGCTCAAAAATGTTCTTTATTTCCACCGACTTACAGTTGAACACTTGCCAATTACACAAAATTACGTAATGCACACAATTACGATTCACCAGTTCGCCCGTTACCGTTCAGATGCACGTACATAATTATGCACAGTCTTCTCGTTCATTAACACGGCGCTCCTTCGCTAGCACGTCAAACACTGACTGACTCACTGTCTCTCTGAAACCCTTTTTATAGGAATGTCACTGTTTTCTAGAAGTCTCTGGTTTCCCGCAAATCACCCGAACGTTCCAGACCACATGAGAAGGGGAGAGAAACGTCGAGGGACAGGTGACACTTCCCTAACCACCCCTCAGTTAGTGACAGAGACTAATGGGAGGCGTGGCTCGGCGGCCTTTGGTTTCCTCACAGCTGTGGGCCGCATGCCTACCGCTAATTGGGTGACACTGCTCCCTCCTGAAAGCTGGTCGTTCCGAACAGCACCATCGTAGCGGGCTAGTCGATCCAGGTGTACCACCAACATCTTTCCTCGGGGAACCTTCTGGATGCGGTAGACCACGTCGTTAATCCTCTTCACCACCCGGTACGGTCCTTGCCATGGCTGCTGGAGCTTCGGGCAGCGTCCCTTGGTCCGGGTAGGACGGTACAACCATACCAGGTCACCTTGCTGGAACCCTTGGCTGTTGGCTTGCCTGTCATACCTGGTCTTCATGCGGTCGCTCGCCTTCTGGATGTTCTGGCGAGCCATCTCGTGCATGTCGTGGAGATGGTCCACCAAGTTCTCCACATACTCGGTAGCTGGCTGTTTCGCTTCCGGAGGGCTTCCAAAAGCCAGGTCACAAGGGAGGCGTAACTCTCGGCCGAACATTAAGCTGGCTGGCGTCATCCCAGTTGTGTCGTGTGTAGACGAGCGGTAGGCCAGCAAGAACAGTGGCACCTTGACGTCCCTGTCTCGCTGATGGCTGGCCACGACTTTCCTCAGGTGTTCCTCTAAGGTCTTGATGTACCTTTCGACCATGCCATCCGATTGGGGATGTAGAGGCGTAGTGCGAGTCTTGTTCACCCCAAGCATTTGTAGTGCCTCCTTCATTAGGTTGGACTCAAAGTTGGTACCCTGGTCACTGTGTAGCTCTAACGGCACCCCAAATCGACAGAACACTTGCTCCACGAGGCAGTCTGTGATTGTCTTTGCCTCTTGGTTTGGGATGGCATACACCTCCGGCCACTTGGTGAAGTAGTCCACGACCACCATCAGGTACTTGTTGCCTCGGTCGGAAACTGGGAACGGTCCAGCAAGGTCAACGGCGATCCGTTCGAATGGCGCTCCGGCGTTCTACTGTTGCATGCGACCCCGGCTCCTAGTCTGGGGGTCACGACTCGCCGCGCACACGTGACACTGACGGCACCATCTCTCAGCATCTGCTCGGAGTCTCACCGAGTAGTAGCGCTGCCGTAGTTTGTCAATCGTTCGGTTCGCTCCCAGGTGTCCTCCCGAAGTACCGGCGTGCACTTCCTCCAGGACTTCCGGGACCTTACTCCGGGGAAGTACCAACTGCTCTCTCTGCGCCTTCCCATCGGGTGATTCCCATACCCGGAACAGCACGCCCTCTCTGGTCTTCAACGAGTCCCATTGGGCCCAGTACGACTTGTAGGTGGCGCTCCTCGGTGCGATGTCCTCCCAGGTTGGTCTCATCCCTGCCTCCACTTCCCTCAAGAGTGGCCCCAAGTCTGCGTCCGCCAGCTGCTCCCTCCTCAGGCCTGCGCTATCCCAGCCTCCAGCAGGCACTGCCACAACTACTCGGACTGCTGCGGCACGCTCCTTCTCTTCCACTCTTGTGCACTGGCCGCACTCTTCTGGACAGGGTCTTCGGGACATGGCGTCTGCGTTACCGTGGCTCTTCCCTCTACGATGTTCCGAGGTGAAGTCGTACTCCTGCAGCCTCTGGACCCAACGTGCCGTCTGGCCTTCCATGTTCTCAAAGCTCAATAGCCAGGTTAGGGCGGAATGGTCAGTCCTCAGGTGGAATGGCTGACCGTACAGGTACTTGTGGAAGTGCTCCACGGTCTTTACTACCGCCAATAATTCTCGTCGGGTGACGCAGTAGTTCTTCTCTGCCTTGGATAGCTTCTTGCTGTAGTAGGCTATCACCCGGTCATGGCCGTCCTGGATCTGCGATAGGACACCTCCAATGTAATGGTCGCTAGCGTCGGTGTCCACAATGAAGGCGCCACCCGGTTGTGGGAAACCCAAAATTGGAGCACTGCACAGGGTCTCCTTCGGGTGCTGGAAAGCGTCTTCGGCGTCCTCCGTCCACACATAAGGCCGGTCTTCCTCCGTCAGGCGGGTGAGGGGTTTTGCGATGTTGTCGGCCTTTTCCTCTAAATCATTAAGGCGGTCGTCTACTTGACCCTTCCGCTTGCCCAGATTCGTGAAGTCATCCCTCACGCCGGCCAACCGTTCCTCAAACTTGGCGGCGAGGGCCTCGTTCGCAACCTTCATTTCTTCCATCTTCTCCGTGAGGTTATCGTTAGCCGTCTTCATTTCTTCCAGCTTTGCGGCCAGGTTGTTATTTGCCGCTTCTATTTTTGTTGTTAATTCGGCCTTCATTTCTTCCATCTTCCCGGTGATGTTGTCGTTGGCCGTCTTCATTTCTTTCAGTTCCGCTAAAATCTTTTCTAATGCTGCCTCCATTGTGTTATGTCGCACTCCTGACACCAATTGTGACTTTGTGGGTTCGTGAAATGAAAAGTCCAATTACACCACTCAAAAATGTTCTTAATTTTCACCGACTTACAGTTGAACACCTGCCAATTACACAAAATTACGTAATGCACACAATTACGATTCACCAGTTCGTCCGTTACCGTTCAGATGCACGTACACAATTACGCACAGTCTTCTCGTTCATTAACACGGCGCTCCTTCGCTAGCACGTCAAACACTGACTGACTCACTGTCTCTCTGAAACCCTTTTTATAGAAATGTCATTGTTTTCTAGAAGTCTCTGGTTTCCCGCAAATCACCCGAACGTTCCAGACCACATGAGAAGGGGAGAGAAACGCCGAGGGAAAGGTGACACTTCCCTAACCACCCCTCAGTTAGTGACAGAGACTAATGGGAGGCGTGGCTCGGTTTCCTCACAGCTGTGGGCCTCATGCCTACCGCTAATTGGGTGACAATATTGTCCTTGTTCATGCTGTTGATATTGTTGGTGTTGTTGATATTGTTGTTGAAGCTGTTGTTGATATTGTTGTTTATGTTGTTTTTGATGTTGATGTTTTTGATGTTCTTGTTGATATTGTTCTTGTTGTTTATGTTATTGGTGATGTTCTTGTTGATGTTGTTGTTGATGCTGTTGTTGATGCTCTTGATGTTGTTGGTGTTCTTGATGTTGTCGTTGGTGTTCTTGATGTTGATGTAGTTGTTCCTGATGTTGATTTTGTTGTTCTTCGTGTTCATGTTCATGCTGTTCTAGATGTCCATGTTCATGTTGTTCTTGATGATCATGTTCATGTTGACCATGATGTTCATGTTCATGTTGTTCTTGATGTTCATGTTCATGTTGTTCTTGATGTTCATGTTCATGTTTTTCTTGATGTTCATATTCATGTTGTTCTTGATGTTCATTTTCATGTTGTTCTTAATGTTCATGTTGTTCTTGATGTTCATTTTCATGTTGTTCTTAATGTTCATGTTGTTCTTGATGTTCATTTTCATGTTCTGAATGTTCATGTTGTTCTTGATGTTCATGTTGTTGTTGATATTTCTTGTTGATGTTGTTATTGTTCTTGATGTTGTTGTTGGTCTTCTTTAAGTTGATGTTGTTGTTCTTGATGTTGATTTTGTTGTTATGGTGTTCATGTTCATATTGTTCTTAATGTTCATGTTGATCTTGTTGTTCATGTTCATGTTATCTTAATGTTCATGTACATGTTGTTCTTGATGTTCATGTTGTTCTTGATGTTCATATTTATGTTATTCTTGATGTTCATGTACATGTCGTTCTTAATGTTCCTGTTCATGTCGTTCCCTATGATCATGTTCATGTCGTTCTTGATGTTCATGTTGTTCTTGATATTCATGTTCATGTAGTTCTTGATGTTCATGTTGTTCTTGATGTTCATGTTGTTCTTGATGTTCATGTTCGTGTTGATGTTGTTCTTGATGTTCATGTTAATGTTGATATTGCTGATCTTGTTGATGATGCTGATGATCTTGTTGATGATGTTTCTGATCTTGTGCTTGCTGATGTTGTTGACATTGATCTTGTTCATGCTGTTATTTATATTGTTGATGTTGTTGATATTGTTGTGGATATTGTTCTTGTTCATGTTGTTGTTGATCTTGTTGTTCTGTTCATGTTGTTGAAATCGTTGATCTTCTTGATGATATTGTTGATCCTGTTGATGATGTTGTTGAGCTTGTCCTTGCTGATGTTGTTGATATTGTTGATCTTGTTGATATTGTTCTTGTTCATGATGTTATTTATACTGTTGATGTTGTTGATATTGTTGTTGATATTTTTCTTGATATTCTTCTTGTTCATGATGTTGATATTGCTGATGTTGATATTTTTGTTGTTATTGTTCTTGTTCATGCTGTTGATATTCTTGATCTTGTTGATATTGTTTTTGATATTGTTCTTGTTCATGTTGTTGCTGATATTTTCGATGTTATTGGTATTGTTGTTGCTATTGTTCATGTTAATGTTGCTCTCAATGTTCATGATTATGTTGTTCTTGATGTTCATGTTAATGTTGTTCTTGTTGTTCATGTTCATGTTGTTCTTGATATTCATGTTCATGTTGTTGATATTGTTCTTGTTAATGTTGTTGCTGATATTGTTGATGTTGATATTGTTGTCCATATTGTTCTTGTTCATGTTGTTGTCGATATTATTGATCTTGTTGATATTGTTGTAGATATTGTTCTTGTTCATGTTTTTGATATTGTTGATGTTGCTGAGATTGTGTTTGTTGATATTGTTGTTGATGTTGTTGATGTTGTTGTTGATGTTGTTGTTGATGTTGTTGTTGATGTTGATGCTGCTGTTGATGTTGTTGTTGATGTTCTTGTTGATATTGTTCTTGTTCTTGTTGTTTTCGATGTTGTTGGTGATTTTCTAGTTGATGTTGTTATTGATTTTCTTGTTGATATTGTTATTGTTCTTGATGTTGTTGTTGGTTTTTTTGATGTTGATGTTATTGTTCTTGATGTTGATTTTGTTGTTCTTGGTGTTCATGTTCATGTTGACCATGATGTTCATGTTCATGTTGATCTTGATGTTCATGTTCATGTTGTTCTTGATGTTCATGCACATGTTGTTCTTGATATTCATGTTCATGTCGTTCTTGATATTCATGTTCATGTTGTTCTTGATGTTAATGTTCATGTTCATAATGTTCATGTTCATGTTCTTGATGTTCATGTTGTTCTTGCTGTTAATTTTCATGTTGTTCTTGATAATCATGTTCATGTTGTTCTTGATGTTCATCTTCATGTTGTTCTAAATGTTCATGTTCATGTTGTTCTTGATGTTCATGTTCATGTTGGTCTTGATGTTCCTGTTCATGTTGTTCTTGATGTTCATGTTCTTGATGTTCATGTTCAGGTTGATTTTGTTCTTGATGTTCGTGTTAATGTAGATATTCCTAATCTTGTTGATGATGTTGTTAATTTTGTTGATCTTGTTCATGTTGTTGTTGATATTGTTGATCTTGTTGATGATGTTGTTGATGTTGTTGATCTTGTTCATGTTTTTGATATTGTTGAACTTGTTGATGGTGTTGTTGATATTGTTGTTGATATTGTTAATGTTCATGCATGTTGTTGATATTGTTGTTGATATTGTTCTTGTTTATGTTGTTCTTATTGTTGATGTTGATATTGTTCTTGTTCATGCTGTTGTTGATATTGTTGATGTTGATACTGTTCTTGTTCATTTTGTTATTGATATTGTTGAGTTTGTTGATATTGTTGATGCTGTTGATATTGCTGTTGATATTGTTCATGTTTATGTTGTTGTTGATATTTTTGATGTTGTTGATATTGTTCATGTTCATGTTGAACTTGATGTTCATGTTCATGTTGTTCTTGATGTTCATGTTGATGGTGTTCTTAATGTTCATGTTGTTCTTGATGATCATGTTCATGTTGTTCTTGATGATCAGGTTCATGTAGATCTTGATGTTCATGTTAATGTTGATATTGCTGATCTTGTTGACGATGTTGCTGAGCTTGTTTATCTTGCTCATGTTGTTGTTGATATTGTTGAACTTGTTGATCATGTTGTTGACCCTGTTCTTGTTCATGTTGTTGATATCGTTGATCTTGTTGATGCTGTTGTCATGTTCTTGTTGATATTGTTCGTCTTCTTGTTGTCTTTGATGTTGATGTTGTGTTGATGTTCTTGTTTATACTGTTCTTGTTCTTGTTGATGTTGTTGTTGATTTTGTTGTTGGTGTTGTTGGTGATGTACTTGTTGATGTTGTTGTTAATGTTGTTGCTGATGTTGTTGATGATGTTGATGTTCATGCACATGTTGTTCTTGATGTTCATGTTCATGTTGTTCTTGTTGTTCATGTTCATGTTGTTTTTCATATTGTTGATCTTGTTGATGATGTTGTTGATCTTGTTCATGTTGTTATTGTTGATATTGTTGATGTTGATATTTTTCATGTTCATGTTTTTCTTGATGTTCGTGTTCATGTTGTTCTTGATGTTCATGTTCATGTTGTTCTAAATGTTCATGTTCTTGATGATCATGTTCATGTTGATCTTAATGTTCATGTTAATGTTGATATTGCTGATCTTGTTGATGATGTTGTTGATCTCGTTGATCTTGTTCATGTTGTTGTTGATACTGTTGATCCTGTTGATCATGTTGTTGATCCTGTTCTTGTTCATGTTGTTGACATCGTTGATCTTGTTGATGCTGTTGTTGATATTCTTGTTGATTTTTTTATTCTTCTTGTTGTCTTTGAAGTTGATGTTGATGTCTTGATGTTCTTGTTGATATTGTCCTTGTTCTTGATGTTGTTGATGTTGTTGTTGATGTTGTGGTTGATAATGGTGTTGTTCTTGTTGATGTTGTTGTTAATGTTGTTGTTGATGTTATTGATGTTCTTTTTGATGTTTTTGTTATTATTCCTGATGTTGTTGTTGGTGTTCTTGCTGTTGATGTTGTTTTTGATGTTGATTTTGTTGTTCTTGGTGTACATGTTTACGTTGTTCTTGATGTTCATGTTCATGTTGATCTTGATGTTCATGTTGATGTTGTTTTTATTGAAATTGTTGTTGATATTGTTCTTGTTCATGTTGTTGATATTGTTGATGTTGTTGATATGTTGTTGATATATTTCTTGTTCATGTGTTTGTTGATATTGCTGATCTTGTTGATATTCTTTTTGATATTGTTCTTGTTCATGTTCTTGATATTGTTGATGTTCTTGATATTGTTGCTGATATTGTTCTTGTTCATGTTGTTGCTGATATAGCTGATGCCGTTGAAATTGTTCTTGTTCATGTTGTTGTTGATATTGTTGATGTTTTTGATATTGTTGTTGATATTGTTCTTGTTCATGTTGTTGATATTGTTGTTGTTGATGTTGTCGTTCTTGGTGTTCATGTTCATGTGGTTCTTGATGTTCATGTTCAAGTTGTTCTTGAAGTTCATGTTCATGCTGATCTTGATATTCGTGTTCATGTTGTTCTTGATGTTCATGTTCATGTTGTTCTTGATGTTGCTGTTGCTCTTGATGTTCATGTTCATGTTGCTCTTGGTGTTCATGTTCATGTTGTTCTCGATGTTCATGTTCATGTTGTCCTAAATGTTCATGTTGTCCTAAATGTTCATGTTCATGTTGTTCTTGATGTTCATGTTCATGTTGTTCTTGATGTTCATGTTCATGTTGTTCTTGATGTTCATGTTCATGTTGTTCTTGATATTGATGTTCATGTTGTTCTTGCTGTTCATGTTCATGTTGATGTTGTTCTTGATGTTCATGTTAATGTTGATATTGCTGATCTTGTTGATGATGTTGTTGATCTTGTTGATCTTGTTCATGTTGTGATATTTTTGATCTTGTTGATGATGTTGTTGGTGTTGTTGATCTTGTTCATATTGTTGTTGATATTGTTGCTCTTGTTGATATTGTTGTTGATATTGTTCTTGTTCTTGTTGTTGATATTGCTGATGTTGTTTATATTGTTGTTAATATTGTTCTTGTTCATGTTGTTTTTGATTTTGTTGATGTTATTGATAATGTTCTTGTTCATGTTCCTGTTGATATTGTTGATGTTGTTGATATTGTTCTTGCTCATTTTGTTATTGATATTGTTGAGCTGTTGATATTGTTGAGTTGTTGATATTGATTATGCTGCTGATATTGTTGTTGATATTGTTCATGTTCATGTTGTTGATATTGTAGATGTTGTTGATAATGTTGATATTGTTGTTGATGTTGTTGATAATGTTGATGTTGTTGATGTTGTTGATATTGTTGTTGATGTTGTTGATATTGTTGTTGATGTTGTTGATGTTGATGATGTTGTTTATATTGATGATGTTGATGTTGATGATGTTGTTGATACTGTTGATCTTGTTGATGATGTTGATCTTGTTCAACTTGTTCATGTTGTTGTTGATATTGTTGATCTTGTTGATATTGTTGTTTATGTTGTTCTAGTTCATGTTGTTGATATTGCTGATGTTGATATTGTACTTGTTCATGTTGTTGGTGATATTGTTGATGTTGTTGATATTGTTGTTGATATTGTTCTTATTCATGTTGTTGATATTGTTGTTAATATTGTTCTTGTTCATGTTGTTGTTATTGTTGATGTTGTTGTTATTGTTGTTGATGTTTTTCATGTTCATGTTGTTGTTGATATTGTTGTTGATGTTTTTCATGTTCATGTTGTTGTTGATATTGTTGTTGATGTTGTTGTTTATATTGATATTGATGTTGTTGTTGATATTGTTGTTGATGTTGTTGTTGTTGATATTGTTGATATAGTTGTTGATATTGTTGTTGATGTTGTTGTTGATATTGTTGTTGATGTTGTTGATATTGCTGATGTTGATGTTGTTGATGTTGTTTTTGATGTTGTTGATGTTGTTGATATTGTTGTTGATGTTGTTTATATTGATGTTTTTGATATTGTTGTTGATGTTGTTGTTGATATTGTTGTTGATGTTGTTGTTGATATTGTTGTTGATGTTGTTGATGTTGTTTATATTGATGTTGATGTTGTTGATGTTGTTGATATTGTTGTAGATGTTGATATTGTTGTTGATGTTGTTGATATTGTTGTTGATGTTCTTGTTGATGTTCTTGTTGAAGTTCTTGTTGATGTTGTTGTTGATGTTGTTGAAGTTGTTGTTGATGTTCTTGTTGATGTTCATGTTCATGTTGATGTTGTTCTTGATGTTAATGTTCTTGATGTTGATGTTCTTGATGTTCATGTTCAAATCAAACTTTGTCCTAAGTCTGTCTCTCTTCACAGCAACTTGAGGGTGCGAGATGATAAGACTGCACTTTGAAGCGTTGTGTATATGTACAATTGCGTTGCTGCTTTCAACCCAGAACTTGGTCTAGTTCTTAACTCAAACCGGCATGAACAACAAATGAATCCTTTAAACTACGTTTTAAAACAGATCAAACTAGTTATATATCGAACCTTGGAAACTACACAGCTAATTAAATCCATGGAGCTATGGGTTTCAGCGATTGATTCATTTGAAAGCAAAAATATAAAAAACTCGAAAATTGTTCTTAAAGTACTATACTGTTATCATACATTAAAAGTCGTGATATTTATTATTGGTGCTTAACAAATAAACAGCAATAGAAATAACAATAATCATAATAATCATAATCATAATAATGATAATCCTGATGATGAAGATGATGATGATGACGATGATGATGATGATGATGATGATGATGATATTTCTATCTCTATGGTAACTTAGGGTATAAAGTACAAGACAAAGGCTGAAATAATTAAAAAAGAAAACGTATATTCGCCCGAAAATTGCCAGCACTTCTCTGTGTGAACTGCGGCGAGTGATGGGTGGTTTTCTAAAAATGCGCCAAATGTACCAGGTGAGTCAGCCGCACCTTATTCTTTTGGAAGGTAGGCCACCCATCAAACGGCATGTGAGCCTTATTACAGTTTTGCGCTTACTGAACCGTACTGCTGAGTACAGAGCATACTGAGAATACATATGAGTCACCCATGTTGTCAGATGAAATGCTCTTTGCAGAAACTGCAGTGATAGGTATTATGTATGCGTGAGTTATGTAACAATATTTGTGTATTTTAAACGAACCTAGGATCCTTGTCGTACTCGGAAGGCGAGCATAAACATCGTGCGACCACCAAAAGTGATTACGTTACACATTCCTATTCCTTGCCTTTTTTGCTGGGCAGACTGTAATCTTCCCTCTTCCCTTGATATACGCGTAAGTACACATACATACACACACACACACACACACACACACACACACACACACACACACACACACACACACACACACACCCACAACAAGGTTGAAATCTAATCAACGGACATAGTCAATTAACAAATGAAATCAATGCATCCCAAATACTTTTCAAAGGCAGTGCTTTTAGCGATACATTAATTAAATATTTCTAACTCCGTTCAAACAGGAATAGTATCCAAAGGCACCAAGCTTATTTGTGGTTTATTTTAGAGAAAAGAGTCATCCAGTAACTTCATCAATTGTATACACTCTGAATTGATACAGGTATGTAATATATACCAATCACGATATGAAAAACAGGTTAGGGGAGCTAAAATGACTGGCATATGTGTTACACACAGTAGCTCAAGTTGTAAAAATTTAGATGAATAGCTCAAGATAGAAAGTATGGAAAAATAGAGTAAGACTGAAAAATTCAATGCCATAGCCGGGATTTGAACCACGGATCTACTGGTTGCCGTCCAGCCGCTCTAACCCTTGAGCTACTCGTGCTTTTTTTTCGGCCAACCAAGTTAATTGTTCTTTCACATTGGTCGTGTGTAGGCTAAAGTATGAAAAGATAGAGTCAGACTGAAATATGCAATCTCATAGCCGGGATTTGAACCATGGTTCTTCTGGTTTCCATCCAGCCGCTCTAAATCATTGAGCTGCTATGGCCAACATAACAACTTGACATGAAATTCTCCAACTGACTCGTATTTTTCCTAGTAAACCACTTAGCAGTTCTCATAAGCACATGATATTAGCTCAATTAATTTCCAGATAGAACGGTTTGGTAATTAACATTTCGTAAACAGTTATTTAGGTACTGTCTTTAATTCTTATTACAATATAACTGTAATATCCCTTTTTGAATTAAAACGTAAATAGTATGTATGTGCACTGGTTTGATTTTCAACTTGTATATGGCGGCGGCGATGGCGACCGCGTCGGCGGTGGCGGTGGTGGTAGTGGTGGTGGTGGTTTTATTTGTCTTTAAGCTCAAGAGAAGCATAGGTTGTCTAAATAAAATAACCGTGCAATTGCTTTATCAAATGCACATTAAATACACGAATTTCAAGGTTTATTATTAAAATATTTCTAAATGGAATAAATTGGATGCTTAACCAATCCATGTACTTTGGGTTTAAAATGTTTAATATTTAAGTGAGCAACTTAGCTTCAAAGATGCGAAAGAACCATTGACATTTTTTTACTAGGGAGGTATTTGTGTTTTCCCATCACAGCTTCATTTTGTTAACCTGAAAATGTTTGTGTGGCATGTTTGCAGCATTAATAGCATAATAAACAATGTCTACACTTAAAAGCATTGTTTGAGTGCACTATAAAACCAGTGCAAAGTAAGCAATGTCCGTACTTGGAACAAAACTTGGCTTAAATCCATTTCTGAAATAAATATAGATGCAAGTGTCCGTTTTTGAAACAAGGAATTCTCAGGTTAAGGAAATGAATTGTGAGTGAATGCAATGAATGTTAAAGTTTTATTGCAATTATTATAATAGCTCCAGCTACAGAATTGCTATATACCATATACTTTCCATTCTTGCTAACGTATTTCTGAGCAGATATTATCTGGTTCAGTGCAAGTGTTTTCAAAACAGTCACATTCAACAGTACTTTCTGTGTTATTTTAACTACAACTTTGAATGATATCAGAATACCACTTAAAATGGGGATTAATCTTCCGTTCACTTCTAAAATGCTTGGCTTGCGACTTTCCCACATCCACAAGTATTCGTTGGTTCACTTTGACACTTGCTTTCCAATGCATTTTGCTCAATATTAAGCTTAAAAATTGTCCTCATACGGGAATATTTAAAAACAAAATGCGAACTAAGATAAAATACCACAATCACGTCAAAACGTAACCATAAACTGGAGGCCATGACAGTTGTCAATGATTTCCAGCAATTTAATGGGTTCAAATGGCCATGTCCATTTTTGATACTGAGCTGGAGGTGTGCTGTTCTAAAACTGCATTTTTGAACTGTGATTATATATACGTAAAAAGGTCCATTTCAGGAACAAAGGAACTGCAGATTGTAAAAGAGCAGGCCAAATATGAAATAGATCGAAACTTTTTCTTTGTTTCAATTAAAATGCCGAAATATTTTAGTTAATTGGTGGAAATTAATCATTTCTTCACACTAGCCGTATATAGGCTATAGGCTATCAAAATGCCGAATGTCTATCTTTGGTACTAGGCGCCTCAAGTGTTTTACACTATCGGGTAAATGATTATATAATTTAGAACCTTTATACATATAACTATTCTTAGTTTTAGTTAATTTAAAATAATAAAAATATACTTTAGTTTTACACGTGCTATTGTACCATGGAAGTCACTTCTTATAGTTGGTTATCTCTATAGAGTCATGCATTAAAAGAAAAACAGATAAAATATGTAGTTATAAATAAAGAGAAGTTTCAGCTCATTATTATAGTAATTTTCTTCTGAAGGACAATATAATTACTTAATTTAACTTACCGCTACAGTCGCATAAAATTAGGCTATATCTTATAAGTGATTCACCAAAGAAAAATAGATACACCTAACATATTCCAATGAAAAGCATTGTCTCAAATTTCTGACTAAAATATAATACTTGACAACCAGTTCTTTAAGTAGTCAACGTGTGAGGTCCAAGAGAGTTGCTTGTCAATAAACAAGCCCAAAATTTTGTATAAGTTTGATTCGAAGATTCAAAATAAGGGTTTCGACGTAAATAAAACAGAGATGGTCTTAGATTTGCTTAAGAACATATGCTTGGGCCCAGATCATTGAGATGCTTTAGCCACGATTGCTTCACACAAATCATCTCCACCATGAAAAAAGGTGGTATCATCAGCAAACATTATTTTACCTGTAAGTACATTAAAAGGTAAATCATTACCTCCATTTAAAAACAAAAAATGACGCTAACAGATCGCTGTGGTACACCACCAGTAGTAGGGCATACATACCATTCACATAAACTGTTCGCTTTCTATTTGATAAGTATTATTTAAGAGGTTTTATCTGACTAGTCTGAAAGCTAGGGAAGCTTATCGGGTATAACATTATGAACAAGTGCTGGGTAAGGATAATTACATTCCCCGAATTTCCTGTCCCTCCATTTCATCTCCATTATTTCACATAATCTCTAATCTGGTGCTCTCCTTCAGGGGAGAAGTGTCGGTGGATATCTCGGCGCTGCATAGCCGGATATGCTCCTGGTCAACACTTTCTTCATAGGTAGGAGGTCTCTGGTGGGTGGTTTCAGGACCACGGTAGGTGGGATGCCAACTGTACTGTCCTGCCGGGGAGTTTCCAACCGGTCAAAAGTATGGACCCTGCCCTCCGCACTCTCGTGACTCCTTGGGACGGCTGCTCTTTGTCCCCTGTCGTCTTATCCTTCCTCATGGTGATGCCCCCTTTGGGACATAGATACAATAGACCAAATCGAATTCCGGTGAACTCTGCAGGCGGTGACACTGATGATACATGAGATGAAGATGGAGAGCCGGTGGAATAAGATGGCACGGGAAATTGGAGGTCGCGGAGAAAACCCGACCCAGCGCCGTGTTGCCCACCACAAATATCACATGGGGTCACCTGGGATGGAACCCGGGCCGCCTCGGTGAGAGTCGAGCGGTACAACCACTCAACCACGGCGCGAACTTTCTCCATATAAGATAACATTAAAACTGCTATACTCTTAGTGTCTCTGCCATGGCGTAGTGGACTAGGGGTTCCCTGCCACGAAATGCAACCGGGTTCAATTCACCCCTGGGGGTTCCGTATTTTAATTCCTGGTTATAGGACCGGTGCTTACTCAGCATGGTGAGGAAATTGAGGAACCGCGACTATTAAGCCAATTTTACGGAGGGGGTGCCGTGATGCTCACCACTTCTCCATCCTGTATCCGTTGGCCCACCTCTGCCTGTGTATGTGGAACTGAGGGTTTCTAAATTTTGTTTAATATATTGTAATTCATGAAGTGAATTAGAAGGTGTTTCATATCATTATGTGCATGAGAGAAAGTTGGGCTTTTCAATGTTGAAAGTTATTATCATTTTAAAGGTTTAGACTGTTCAAGACGAGTTCCGACCCAATAATTGAACTCCTACCTCCATCAAAGCCTTGGGCTTCCTATATTCCGTTTCTGTATCGATTTTATTTTGCTAGTGTTCCCTTTCTCAAGTTTGAACACGGCGTCAGAATTTTGCTTGCTTTGGTGCGGAATAGATGTAGAAAACTCCATTTCTATGGGTTCAGTTTTCTTTTACGCTTCATATTTAGGGGCATTAAGTCACCTTATAACTTGTACAGAAACTGCCATTGTTTCAAAAATTGTTACCCTAGTTTTTTTTCCACTTCGGTACAATATAAAATGATAGCGCAGATATAAAATGCATGAAATATATTATCAGTACAGCAATTAAACTACACCATAATACTAAAACTCTGACGATTTCGTCAACTATTTTAAGGTTGCTTCTTTTTTACCTTTTATTCAAACGCCTGCTTTTTAATACTTGATATTTTCTGACGGCAACTTGTCTATAACTCATTTAGTATTTTATTCTCAGTTGAAACTCATGTACATTAAATATAAAATATTGTGTACATTTCTGGTGATTAATTTTAAAATTTATTTTAAAAGTTTGAGTAATTATAATTGCACTGTTGACACAAAGTAAATAACGTGCGCAATAATGGATATTCTAGTCTGACCAAAGGACACCTTGGATACTGCGATACTGTTATGTTCCTTTCCTAGATCCACTTCGAATTTTAGATATTAAGGAGTTCATTATAATATGCAGGTGCTTTGGAAAATGTTTTGTGACGAAGTTCGTAAACTGATGTCCTACACCTTTTCAAATACTGATTTTATTACTGTTGTGTTCCTCTAGCATACGTTATGAATTTATAACGTTTCCACAGCCTGAGGAGCCTACTGATAAAGTTGTTGATCATGATATCTATATTGTGAATTAACGGTTTCTTCATATATTCTTCTTTCTTAATACATTAAGTTCTATTGTAATGAGATAAATATCGTACGAATGTTATGGCTAATAATTTTAAAAAGTACCTCATGCGTTCCTCCTGATTCATATAGCTTATAACTATATTTAATACCATATCTGTGCTATTTGTATGCCCATAAACTTATTTGTTAAAAATGTTACACATAATCTGTTGATTTGCTTTTCCTTCTGGCACATAGGCTTATGCATTCAGTTTGGTTCTCTTCCTTTTTAGTTGCAAGTGTTCTAAAAGGTTTTTCTTTATGAACTTATTAGTTTTCCTTTCCTTCTATAATAATAAGTATTTTTTATTCTCATGATTCAATGCGCTTGAGATCACTTGTGTTAGTTTTGCAACTTTAAATATTATTATAAAAATAGAGCTCTGTCTTTTAAAGTTTCATATACTTGCACCTTGCACTTAACCTCCGCTGGAAACAAGAACATGTAAATAATGGTGGCCGATTTATATAAAATCACCAAAGCATTACATCTTCAAGGATTATAATAATTTAGTATAATAACATGTTCATAGATGTTATGCTGCTCGATTCCGTGTACTCTAAATTAAGTATAGTAATCTATATATAAACTATAGTTAAACTAATTATAATTAAGTATAAACTTAAGTACAGCCTCAGCAACGTCATTAGAAATGGGATCTGTTTTCATGTAACAACTCCTTTTCTTCAGTCATAATCGAATAAACATAACTCCAGAACGTTTACCCTTTGGGCGTTTCTTATGATAACAGACGTGAAATCAAACTTGACAAACTTCGGTTTCTCTGTCACTTTTAATATCATGCTTTTCTTCCTCCGTAAAATAAAAATAGAATGTCAACTTGGACAAACAGGATATTACATGTTTGAGTAGTGGCCCAGAAGTTATGTTTCTGACATTTCAAATCAAACTTTGTCCTAAGTCTGTCTCTCTTCACAGAAACTTGAGGGTGCGAGATGGTAAGACTGCACTTTGAAACGTTGTGGATGTGTAAAATTGCAATGCTGCTTTCAACCCAGAATTTGGTCTAGTTCTTAACTCAAACCGGCATGCACAACAAATGAATCCTTTAAACTACGTTTTAAAAACAGATCAAACTAGTTATATATCGAACCTTGGAAACTACACAGGTAATTAAATCCATGGAGCCAAGGGTATAAGCGATTGATTCATTTGTAAGCAAAAAGTATTTTAAAAAATATCAAAAATTGTTCTTAAACTCTATGCTGCCATTACATATTAAAAGTTGTGATATTTATTAATGGTAATTAACAATAAACTGCAATATAAATAACAATAATCATAATAATCATAATCACAATAATGATAAACTATTAATTATGTTTTTAAAACAAATAAAACTAGTTATATATTGAACCTTGAAATCTACACAGCTAATTAAATCCATGGACCTAAGAGTTTCAGCGACTGATTCATTTGAAAGCAAATATATAAAAAAAAAACTCGAAAATTGTTCTTAAAATATTATACTGTTATTACACATTAAAAGTCGTGATATTTATTATTGGTACTTAACAAATAAACAGCAATAGAAATAACAATAATCATAATAATCATAATCATAATAATGATAATCATGATGATGATGAGATTTCTATCTCTATGGTAACTTAGGGTATAAGGTACAGGACAAAGGCTGAAAGAATTAAAAAAGAAAACGTATATTCGCCCAAAAATTGCCAGCATTTCCCTGTGTGAACTGCGGCGAGTGATGGGTGGTTTTCTAAAAAGGCGCCAAATGTACCAGGTGAGTCAGCCGCACCTTATTCTTTTGGAAGGTAGGCCACCCATCAAACGGCATGTGAGCCTTAGGCCAGTTTTGCGCTTACTGAACCGTATTGCTGGACGTTCTTAGAAAGATGAATGCGCAAAACTCAGAGGAATAGCGGTTTAAGGGACAAAACGTACTACTGGGTAAAGTAAGCCTCAAAAACATACGACTCGTTTACTGAGACCGAATTCCGGTTAACAGGCGATTTTAGAAACTTTTTAGTAGTGTATACATGGCAAAGTAATTCAGTAAACGCTCGAAAAAATGGACTTATCATATGAGTACCCCAACGTCAGTTAAAAAGAAAATGGCGAATTCTTGGACTTAGAGCAGGGGTTGCTGCCAAAATTTAGGAAAAAATTAAAGACACGCCTCATCCGTACAGTCAAAATGGACATATTATTATACAACGGTTTATTTATATTTTTGTTTAAACTACATCTTGTGCATCTCATTTAACATGCATCAGAGCCTTTGTCAGTTTTGGAATAATATTAAAACATCCAGCAAATGATTAAAAGTGTATAAAGGGCTAAATAAAGCACGAGAACTCGTGAGGTGGCAAATGTATAGCGCCCGGCATACAAACTGTACTACTCAACCCAGAAGGTGCTTTCCTGCAAGTTTCGAAGTAGCTCCATGGCATTATGACGTTTCCTGTGCCCTATCCCCCAATGGCACAGGTTCGAGTCTCAGCATTGTAATTACATTTTTTATGTCCATCAGAACTTGGAAACAGAATTCACAATAATTCAATTATAAACTCCCTGAAGGCGTGCATTACCCAGCACTTGCTTCGTTAGAGGAGTCGTGTTCCAGGAATAGGAAAAGTCATTCCAGCGCTACAAAACATACCAATTTGAAACAACATTTTTAATTGCACAATAATTCTATGACTGCAAAATTATGTTTAACTTTCATGTTAAACTATGATACTGTAATTTCCATGTTTTCTGTGTTCAATGTGTATAAATTATTCTTATTTCAATTCCAGTGAACATTCGCAGACGTGCAAACATCAGCTGTCTAATTACGAGTATATTACAGGTGATGCGGTAACATCTATATTAGTACTAATTTTATCGAGTGTTTAACATCCATATTAAATTAATAGTAATGGGCTCGATGATTTTATGTTAAGATTAAAAAATGCGAAATGCATAAAACTCGAGAATAAGGGGCAGCTGACTCGCCTGGTGTATGGACGGCAGTGGTGGCCAGCCTCAGCTATTCCTTTGGTAACATGGGTAAGTAAATGCTTTAAAAGTAGTTTTAAAACGGCTGCATGGTTTCATCTGCGCCTTTCAATAACTAACAGACATCAACGAACGCCGAGGTCGCGGACAGGCAAAATACCGTGCAACCGATTAGGATATTTTGGGTCTTTCGGTACCTCTTCATATTTATAATTCTTTATCTTGTATAAAATGGAATACATGCAGCATTTACATAACCTTATCGCCCTTAATCGCTACGTTTCAACTGCATACGTAGGCAATTCTATTGCCTCTGACGTTTATCTGTACTATACTTCTATGACCTTTTAATAGCATATATTATGATCATCTACTCTATTGGACATTTTTTCAGCCTTAGAAAGTCGCTTTCAATTTTCTGTTTTTATTTAACACATATTTGAAGTTCAAATGTTTGTTGGAACCACAAATATAAATTCATAAAATAGCATATTCATTTAATATTGAACATTTCTAAGAATAGCTTGTAAAATGGTGAATGTGAAGGCAACACACAAGTTATTTAATATAGTAATAAATGAGCTCATTAAAGGGAGTTGCTGACTGAGATGCAGAATTGAAGTATTTCTTTTTAATTTGGCAACAGTAATTCTAATTTTGAGAGCATTAAATCTGCTAAATTCTGACATCAATACTTTACGTTATTCTTGTGAAAAACAATGAAGCTGAAATGCTAACCGGGTAATTTTCTTGTGATGACTGCGAAGTATGTAAGACCCAAAGCGGTCTTTAGGCATTATGGACAGCCAATAATAATCTATAGCCGTAAAGCAACTGAGTAAGACACTACATTGAAAAGAGAAACGAGAGGCACATTTGAACTTAACACCCTTTTTCTGCTAATGAACTTTTTGCTGTTTGATTTCATCGCAATATCTAATTTCTTCGCTAGGCTTGTTTCAGTAACAGGAAAGATATGACATGCTCTCATTTATAATCGTAATGGGTGTTTATTATGTACTGTTTTAACAAATGGAAATTATTTACTCCAACTTTTTCTGTTTTCAAGTTACTTTTAATTAAATTATTAACGATGATCAGTGCGTGAAATGTACATATACGCAGGGCTATTGTAATTTAGCATACATTGCTGGTAATTTAATTAGCTTTAGGTCCGTTTTCTTAAAAAAACATGAATTATCTGTAAATTTTATAAAAATATACTGTGTTTCTCCCACCACTGCCTGCACTGACAGCACGACCACATTTTGCTTGATAGCACCGTTCCAAAATCATGCAGATTACCAAAGCAACAGACACAAAGCAGCAATAAGACTAATATTGTCTCAGCCATACTGTGCACTGAGAGGCAGCTAGATACACAATATTAAACATGATGTAGTACACATGCCTTCAACAAGGGTTCTGGTTTAGCCTGCAGTTCTGGAGTAGCTTAATTCCTACAAGGATGAGTCTCCACGTTTGCCGCTACTTTTCACATCCCCGTCACCATTTCTCCTTGTCTTCTGGCAAATGGTCCGGAAATGAATTAAGTACCCACTTAAACACCTTGCTTTGCTTCAACTGCAGCTGATGTATTGGAAATAACTTCCTGATAACAGTAAGGGATGTTTTCCAGGCTTCTGTGCAGGGCGAGTCAGTTAAACTACCACTCAAAATATCTGCTGAACTGTTATTTATATTGATGGGCTGTTTTCTCGAATGTGAGCATCGTGTAAGGCACCATAAATTTAATTTGTAAAAATGACAGCATGCACAAAATGAGACTTTTAGATATTTGACGTACATAAAGGTATTAGAAACTGAAACAAATGAAATGCACTGATAATATACATTGTTAGTACGATAAAATCTATAATATATTTTTAAAATATTGAGGTGTAGGATAAACTAACAATCATAAAATTTTCAATCTTTAAGTACTTCTTCTACACTCTTAAGATTGTTTTACTTTATACGTACTTCTTTATTTATTGGAACATGCTGATTAAATGTAATGGTAACACAAAATGATATAAATCAAAATGATATAAATATTTGATATAAATTTTTCAGTCTGGTTCTACCCTTTCATAGTGCGTCCTACACCCCGCTAGCGTGAAAGAACAATTTCCATTAATTGTACCTAATAGTGGACCGAACTATAAAGCCCGAGTCTTAAAGTACTTACAGCATAGTAAGTCGCCATTAAGGTAGTTGTCTCATGTGTTTATGGTAATTCCTAAGTGGTATACCGGGAGAAACACAAGTCAGTTGGAGAATTTAATGTCATGTTGGCACGTTGGCCATAGTAGTTCAAATGTTTAGACCGGCTGGACGGAAACCAGAAGATCCGTGGTTCAAATCCCGGCTATGGCATTGAATTTTTCATTCTGGCTCTACTTTACTCTTTCATAGTGCGTCCTACACACGGCTAGTGTGAAAGAACAATTAACTTCCAATATTTGAATTCTTTGTCAAATGTAATAAAATAAACTTAGAATAATAGTTTTGACAATTACTAATATTATTTGGCATAGCTTGCACATGTCTAAGCTTAATAGTACTAATACATCTTGTAATATATTTGATTTAAATATTTTAACTTAAATAAAGATAATCCATAGGGGAAGTGCATACCAATCACCTTTAAAACTATTTGCAGTCATTCAAGAAGGTATATCTTCGTTATCAAAGTTTATTTGTTAATAACAGTCCTTGAATAACGATCTCGTAACCAAAGGTGGTGATTATCTTTGGAAAGATTTTCCAGATTTATGACCATCTCACCTTCAGGGTCACACAGCGCTCAGAGATACGCTAGTCTCTAAAGAAGCGTTTGAGAAATAAACGATTGCAGTAACTATACGCTGATATAAAAATAAATTCATACTGGAAGAAGCAGGATTTAAACATTTTTCAGAGTATATGGAAACATTACCCAGGAGAATTACTGATTGAGAGAAATAAATTAAAAAGGCTAAGGAAATAACAGAAAATTAGTCGACAAGAAACTGAATATATGCACAAAATTCATTAAAACTAACTACGTTTAGATTTAACAGAGTGGCATGAAAATGCACAGATGTTAGCGATGCGATTTTGTTTCACATGCGATTGCAACAGAAACGTTCATTGGTAGGGTAGTCATGAAATAGTCCGGGCAATGTAGGAACAAACGTGTATTTCCTAAAGACTTGCCTTACAGTCGTTTACGTGTTACAAAAGATGCTGTGCTTTGTCGATTTCACGGTAGTCCATCAGATACTTGGCAGTAGCCACAATGAAATACGTCGATTAGCTCTTCAGCGATTCACGGCAACTTGAGCTTCTAATAATAATTATTGGAAGAATTTATTCTAAATGTTTACTTATTCTTTCTCAGAAATTAGCAAATGCAATACTGCAATACATTTTACACCTCTATGGTTCAGAAAAAAGTTTAATTCTTCATCCTCATATGTTGAATAACGAATCCAGCATGTCAACTTTCCGGCAGGGAGTGCTGGGAGACCGACTACATCTCCTCCCTTATCGGTTGGATGATCGCCTAAACAGGCTCGGGTATGTGAGCGGAGGACGGCAATTAGGTTGGTAAACTCAGGCCCGACTGGGTCAGTTACACCGTGGATTATCAAAGGTACCAGCCTTCAAATTGTACGGGTGTAAATAAAATATGGCGCAAACTTTAGAGACATCGCAAATTTTTGTATCCCACATTCTGAACTTAAGCACATATTTAAGGAAGCAATCCTAGATATTTGAGTATTTTACGTCATATTATACCAGCTAAATCTTAATTCTGTAAAAATGTTAAAATGTTTTAAAATAGTTGGAGATATTTGGTATACAATTTACATCTGCAGTTTAGAATTTTCCTCATGCGTGTATATATGGTGAACCAATAGGCGCTCTATAGCTGCGAACGCATCTATAAGAGAAAGGTATGACATTAATGCTTATAAACCAGGAGTAGGGATTTTATAAATTGGAACTAACGTGATGAGAAAAGCCACAGGGAATTGAACCCATGGAAACAAGGAAAAACATAAATTTGTAAAGAAAACGTAATAAATTGAATTAAGTATAGAGATCAAGAGTAGCCAGCGGCTGAAATGAATAACAAAAGAAGACAGGTGACGAACCTGAAAATGAGCATAGAAAGGAAGTGGGAAACCAGAGAGACTGAAGGAAGTTCCGGTCGGGAAGAGATGGAATTTACATGCATAAAATATAAAAGTCAAAAAGGTGCGAGTAAAAGGGGCTTAAATCCTTCAAAATGAAAATGAATAGCTTTGAAATCTATTATAAAAAATCTAAGAAGCTAATTTAGTGCAATATAACACCAGGACATAATTGTGAGATCTTCAAGAAAAACGACGAGCTGAAAACGGGACTCAGTTAAACAGCATCTAAACAATGTAAAAATTTGCAGAGCTAAATCCATATCTAGAATAAGTTCTGTCGCTTTTAGCTGAGTGATCATATCGCGACAGTTCTGTCAGCAGATAAATCGTGGCCATTATGTGCTGAACCATTAGCAGGGCTGAACTCCACTATATTATATTCCACGTCCACAGAAACAAAGTTCGGCTTCTCTGGCATTACTATGACGATGATGTTGATGATGATTACGATTATTATTATTATTATTATTATTATTATTATTATTATTATTATTATTATTATTATTATTATTATTATTATCATCATCATCATCATCATCATCATCATCATCATCATCATCATCATCATCATCATCATCATCATCATCATCATCATCATCATCATCATCATCATCATCATCATCATCATCATCATCATCATTATTATTATTATTATTATTATTATTATTATTATTATTATTATTATTATCATCATCATCATCATTATCATCATCACCATTATTATCATTATCATTATTAGTATTGTATTTATTTGTTTATTTATTTTACGTCCTCCAACGTTAAGTAGCCGGCCCTCATAGCCATGGTCGCTAAAGCGTGCCTCTAGCGTTCCACCGCGTAGACGGTCGCGGGTTCGAGTCCCGCCTTGGGCATGGGTGTTTATGTGTATAGTGAATATTTGTGAATCTAGGAACACAGATAAGAAAATAAACAGAAATAATGAAAATTCGGTTAAATAAGCGGAAAAAAAAAGAAAATTATATATCTATACGGTTGTATATTTCTTTTTCAAAAAAGAAGAAGTCATATGGGACGATGAATGGAATAGGTGAAATGATGCTCAAATGATCCCAGGGTCCATTGAGCTTAGAGTTATACGACATTCGTCTTTTAGGATAAGGGAAACCCCCGGAAAAAAAGTTATCCAGGTAAGTCGCCCTGACCGAGATTCGAACTCGGGACCTCTTGAACGTGATGCAGACACGCTACCACCACGCTACCGAGGCGGGCTTGCAGACGACAGCTTCGCAATAATTCCACCTAGATCTTAGTGCATAGCAACAGCATATCTGCTTGTATACATGCCTAACAGGTGGCATTCAAGTGCCATCTGTAGTATAAATGGTAAAGTATACGCTATTACAATCACATTTTCACGTTTTCTGTTATTTTAAACTTAACTAGTGTTATCGTCCATGGTATTAATATCCAATTCGGCTTTTATCTTTGCGGCCAGGAGATAAAAGTTCCAGAGAGATTGATTGTTCTATGGGATTTGAAGTCGCAACCACCTAAATACCAGCCACAACGTTACCGTCAGAGCCAACCAGCTCTGAAGCTTTATAATTGCGTGCATATAGAGATATGTAGGTAAGAATTAGAAATGTCATCTAGGGGCAATTTCAGGACATTTCCGCAATACTAAGTACATTCCTCAGGCTGACGTTTGATTATTCTTAAACATCTGCATACACCATTCCTAAAGAAAGTACAGAAGTATTTTCCTCTATTTGTCTAATTACAGCAATGCAACGTTGAGGTAAAGCGATTACACTTCTCGAAAGCTTAAAATAAAAGAACAGCTGTACTCAGAAAAGCACTCCACACGCAGTTGTATACGTATTTCGTTTAACACCAAGATATTTTGTCACGTTAATATTAATAAACAAATAGGTAAAATTCAGTTCCATTAGTACTCTGGTTATATTTTTTCGAAATGTTCAATAAATTAATTTAATAACTAAATAATACAATGTTATTGATAGTATAAATTAAAAAACACGTAATTATCTATTAACAAATTAGTCAACACAAGACTAGAAATGCTGCCGTAAATAATGACAATTTAATAAATATCCGAGTTGAAACATTGTGATGTATCCTTTTAAAGCCATAATTTAAAGCTCTAGATAGGAGGAAGCTATAATTATGGAAACAGTTTCAGAAGCAGTTTCTATGCTGAAAGGCATAGATAGAGTAGAAGTCAGGAAAGATACCATTTAGTTACAATTTACGTTATTTTGTTTTGATGGTAGCGACAGCGAACAAGCCTTCAGCCTGAGGGAAAATGCGGGGGAAACCACAGCTGTTTGTAGCACACGTTCACTCGGGTGTCCCGATGCTAGCTGCGTCTCCTTCCATAACTCACCATGCGAGAAAATGGAAAAGCTTGTTCGCGAGACTGGTAATAGCCAATCACGAGGAACAGGTTGGTACAAAACTTTCTCCAAAATACTAGAGGCTTCCCCATGAGCTACTACTAATTCCTAGATTCACCCCACACATTCACCCCACTTCCTAGATATAGATTATAAGATATAAAAGGTACATATAAGCCTTCAATGTATCACAAACATATTCACGATTAGTAAACACTGCATTGCGATTAGATAAAGAAAGAAAAAATTATATACTGTTCGTTCTGTGTCATTTTGTCCTTTACACCCGTATCAAGGGATTATCAGGAGATTTTTATATTACTGTAAAAGTTTCTCCCCTTTACTCAGATGCAAAACAAATCGCATTAAACTAGCACATATAAAGCAGTCGTGTCTGATGGGGTAACCAGTGGATGTGGATTCAGAAATAGGTGGTTACTCGACAGCGAAAGTTTCCCCTTCGAACTGAAACAAATATTATTCACCATATAAAGCTCCAACAAAAAATGTTGCGGTCTGATATCACTGTCGATCGTGATGTGTCGCCCATTCTGTCACACTATCTGCTTACTGTGTGGCAACTACCGTGTGGCAGGAAATGGATATGATCTCTCAAATACCACCTGGATATTGCAATAACGGACAGCTTAAGAACTTTTGAAAAACACTTCACAAATCAACCCAATATGAATCTCTTGTACTGACTCCAGTACAGATAAAGTGTAGAAACTAAAGGAGGCTGTAATGGCAGGCAGGACGAAAACAGAGTGGAGATGGGAGTGGACTTCTCAGAGATAACTTCCCCGTGGGACAAGACCCAACCCCCAACCCCGTTGGCCAACAGAAGAACCTTCTGATGAACATACAACTGCGCCATCTATCCAAAACTGCAAAATCCTAACAGGAAGGAAGCTACCTCAGGATTCCCTACACTAACCAGTGATAACCACGAGCCGTGGTCAAATAGTTGGTCCAGTATCTTCCGATATTATGTAGTTTGGCTCCAGTGTGGAAATTGAAGCTTTTAGGATATAACCTGTTTATTTCCAACTACTTGCAGTAAATTTGCGTACCTATGTAATTTACAACATAAAGAAAAGAGTAAATAATAAGTTTGACCAATCTAAACTTATGTGTGCAAGGGCACCGCTATGATATAACTCGAGGAACATAATTTGTTAAACTGAAAAAGAAATTAACGTTTATATGACTTTTGAACGTTAGTGTATCCATACTTAACCAATATTATATTTCATAATTTACGTTGCAGTATTTTATTTATGCTCCCGCGGATAACGGTAACGGTATTATAACCAGAAGCAATAGTTTTTGTTTTTAACGATTCTTTCGCGAATTTTCGCAAATTTTTCCTTTTTTCGAGAATGATATTTTTTAGCGATAAATGAGAAAGTTTATATCATTTTTAGTCTGCAGACAAGAATTTACATTTATTAAAGTTGTATAAATATAACTTTAATTTAACACTGATGTCCTCATCACATGAAGCTAGAAGTCATGAAAAAATGTTTACAAATTTAACGAAAGCAAGATAAAATTTAACACATAACAAAGCCAGTACAATGACATCATCATGCGCACTTAAATAACAGGTAAGCAACAATAAACCGACACCACATCATCCGACTGGTCCGTGATACTGAGAACTGTTTGTCGTATGCTAACTGGAAATGTTTATTGGATACCACACCGTGCACAGCAAATACTCCTATTGTGCTGACTAAAGGTACTGAATAGGTACTGAACCTCCAGGAAGCTACTTGACATTACACTAACATGCAAGTATTCACCCTCAGGGCTTAAGAATGTGTTCCGAAATGTCCGAAAATTTAAAAAATGAATATAAAACAATACCTCACTGAAAACCACCCGTATTTAGAAGCTAAAAGTGTTCCCCCTGCCTGCACCCACACTCTGGGCCAGCTGGTTTAATTCAGTACTTCACATTGTCACTATTTTGATGCAGTTGTCTATTTCTTTTCTAAAAGAACAGCTTTCAGTTCCTGCGCAAAGTTTGTTAACTGATAATTTCTGCGATGCCAGGTGCCGCAATATCGTAAAGATACAGCAGTAACAATCTTTGTTTCTGAAAATTGCAGAGTAATAACAGATCGAATATTAGAATTTCAATAAAAAAAACTGTCGCTCATCTTGATTTATCCCGAATTAACTCGCTGAGAACCAAATGTGAAATATTAAAGTGTGGTCACTTTTTAGACAGAGTAAGTGCACTTGTAGACCATATCATGGATCCCAGTGTTAAAAAAGCAGTAGAAAAAAATCTATAGGAAATTAATTGTTCTTTCGCACTGGCCGTGTGCAGGCTAAAATGTGGAAACGTAGAGTCAGACTGAAAAATTCAATGCCATAGCCGGGATTTGAACCACGGATCTTCTGATTTCTGTCCAGCCGCTCTACCATTGAGCTACTATGGCCAACGTGCCGATATGACATTATATTCTCCAACCGACCAATTTAGCCTAAGATGGCCAGTATGAAAGAACAATTAATTTCCATTAATTGACCTAATAGTAGTTAACTATAAAGCCCGCGCATTAGAGTACTTACATGTTGTAAGTCACCATTAAGGTAGTTGTCTCACGTGTTTATGAGAACTCCTAAGTGGTTTACCGAGAAAATACGAGTCGGTTGGAGAATTGAATGTCACATCGGCACGTTGGCCATAGTAGCTCAATGGTAGAGAATCTGGACGGAAACCAGAAGATCCGTGGTTCAAATCCCAGCTATGGCATTGAATTTTTCAGTCTGACTCTACGTTTGCACAAAAAATCTAAAGGTTTGCTGCCATATGACTTTCTCTAAATTAAACTCCATTACGCAAAAGAAACTGATGATGTAATAACCATAAAAGCTATATCATTTGTTTGAGACTTCTAGGCTAGTTACTAAATCAAGTATGTGATTTAAATCATGTGATGGTAGCATTTAAACAACCAAATGCATTTTAATCCAGAGGTATTACTTGTGATTATGATGTGCTTCTTTATTACAAAGAACTTTGTAACATTTTTGAATAGCAAAGCCATGATGGTAACGATAACATATTAGATGTAACAGCATACTTGGCATTGAAGGCAATTTCTATGAAAAGTCCCTTCAATGTCTTTGGTTGCCGATGTCAAATACTGACAGTAAGAGATTTTTCTCTACATATAACTTAGTTGTGACAGACAACAGAACAAGTATGAAAAGCAAAAATATCACAACTTGTCTGCTACAGTTTGGCGATGTCCAATGTGTGAATGTGATCTTATTCATGTTACCTACTATCTGCTGATTTCAATTAAAATGTTTTAATTTGGAAAAAAAGGGAGTTTTAACAGTTGTGCTACTCTAGTTACCCGTTACTTTACATTTGAGCCATGTAATTAATTGTTGCCCAAAAATTTGCGCGAAATTATGCGAATTTATGATAAATGAACCACAGAACATCACAATTAAAATTATTAATGCGAATTTTATAAATAAATGTCGCCACAAAAGCTTGCCTCTGATTATGAGCCAATGGAATGCAATGGCCATTAACTTTATTTAGATCAGTAATGTAAGAGATGAGTCCCATGTATATACCACAGGATATAAACTAAACCATATTTTCAACTAAAGTTTACTAAACACTTGTTAAAACTGCTTTCTCTGTACCTTATACAGACAGCAGCAGATCCTACGGTACATCATGGGTATCACATGCATTCAGGAATTGCTAATGGAGCTGACGAAATAACATGCAAACAAGCTGATCTATTATGAAATAATGAGTCGTCATGTCATTGTTACTCATAGTACAGTCCTCACTAATAATTAATTAATATTCACAATATTTTCTTCGTTTCTTCCAACAATCTATTTTACCGAACTTACAGCAACCTAATTACTGGCTCTAGGTACTAAATAAATATTTATGGAAAAATGAATATTAAGGATGATGGCATTTAGTGAACCAAATTAAATGTATTTGTGCTTCTTATCTCTCTTTTCTTTTTTGTAATTTACGTCCTCCAACGTTAAGTCATATCGAACGGTTAATAAAATGGGTGAAATGATGCTCAAATGAGTCCAGGGTCCATGGAGCTTAGACTGACCCGACATTCGTCTTGAAGGATAAGGGAAAACCCCGGAAAAACCTTATCCAGGTAACTCATCATGACTGAGATTCGAACTCGGGTCCTCTTGAACGTGAGGCACACATGCTACTATCTACGCTATCGAGGCGGGTGTGCTTCTTATCGCCAGGTTCTCATCAGCACCACTGTGTGGAGATTTTGTACCGCAGGAGTTACTTTAGATGCTAGTAAATCTGCTGAAATAGGGCTGTCACTTTTAAGCACACTTAAAAGGCATTGGTCTGGTCTCGATTAAATTAAAATTAGAAATAAATACTTCGGAAAGAGGTTCAACTGATACGTCTATACGCTGGCTGACAGGGAGGGCGAGTTTATTTAAAAAGACAATTCCTGAATTGTCAAGAGAACTACATTATGTGTATTTTACTCTTAAAACTTATACAATTCCGTTATACAGCAACTAGCTCTTCTTTAATACTGTGGCATAGCTATTCTACTGTAAGTCACATTCATACTGATGTTGCACGACCACCTAGAATTTGTTTATCAAAATTAAGCCTTTCTCGGTTTTCTCTAGCATTGACGCAAGTTTACAAGAAAAACTATACATTTTAAAGACTCAGTAATAATATATAATGCCTTGCAGATATCGACAACCAACAAATATGTAACTTTAATTTGTCGAGTTTTATTTTCTGTTTTCTTTCTGTTTTTATGCAACCAACTGCGACCAATTTTCTTCTCACGAATGAAATTTTGATGTTAACGTATCTTCAGTGCTGTTTGGCGCTGAAATACTTGCTACCTCGATGTGAAGCACTGTTTACTCTGCTGAATTAGGGTAGCTGACCGTTGAGAGGAAGACCGACTTCCGTCTGCTGTTACGACTAAAAATGTTACACCGCTTTTACCCAGTGAATTTGGGGCTCTACGGTCGTTAAAGCCAACGTAGAGCACTTTTGAAATCTATTCTAATCAAGAAAAGTTCCTACTCAATCTGTGATATTATTGTGACAACGGCCACCATTTGCAAACAAAATTACAGTTGAAGTGTCTCTTACACTCATCTTGAAGAACAGTTTCTTAAAATTTGGTACATCAAATATTTTCCACTCTGCATTATTAAGGACGATTTTTTTTTCTTTTTGTAATTTACGTCCTCCAACGTTGTCATATCGGACAATGAATGGAATGGATGAAATGATGCTCAAATGAGTCCGGGGTCCATAGCTTAGAGTTGGAGCTTAGAGTTACCCGACGTTCGTCTTACAGGATAAGGGAGAAACCCGGAAAAAACCTTATCCAGGTAACTCACCCTGACCGAGATTGGAACTCGGGACCTCTTGAACGTGAGGCAGACATGCTACCACCACGCTACCAAGGCTGGCTTAAGGACGAATGTCCTGGTTAGAACCAGGGACCAACCTGTGGATTACATCCTACTAAACGTGTATTATCATTTGTCTCAGCTGAGACAGAAAGTTTAACAAGAGCCAGCATTTTACAACTACCTTTGAGCTTCTAATGACAGCCACACATATTCTATGCAGTGAAACAGGTCACCACAGCTATGAGGATGTTATGAGTGGCTGCGGTGGCATATTCGTCCCGTCCGGAACGTTTTAGATGTATATAACCAAGGAAAGGCAGCATAATATATCATGTTTATAATATGAAACCGGAGGTATGTTTCCGGTAGCAGTTCTCTTACAGTGAAACCTAAATTTGTAGTTTTTAAAAAGCAGCTTCACAATAACAAGTACTTAACGTTATCAAGTTCATGCTAACTATTCGCAGTTATTGTTTCGCAATAATAATTTTGAAAAAATAAAACAAGTTTACAAAGTACCCGCCTCTGTAGCATAGGTGGTGGCATGTCCACCTCACGTTCAAGGGTTCCCGATTACAAATCTCGGTCAGGGTGAGTTACTGGGGTTTCCCTCATCCTTAAATATGAATGTCATATAACTCTACGCTCTATGGATCCTGGGCTCATTTCTTTAATGCACAAAGTTCTTAAAATTAAGTCTAAAAACATATATATGTGACCGCTCTGAAAACACCAGACTTCAATAATTTCTCTTAAGCTTAACCTAGCAGGCTTAATTAAATGCAATTTATTTTCAGACTTAAGTAATATGAGGAAGAGCGGCTATAAGAGGGGACGTAAGGAAGTGGTTAAGGAGCATAATTGGAAAAGCGAACGTCTTTGAAGGTGTAATAGCCAATGAGAAGTAGGAAATCGTATACATTACTGAAATTAGTTTAAAAAATCGCTATTTACAGATTACCTAATATGAAATTAGGAATTCACAAATAACTGTGAAAATGAATAAAACATCCTTAAACAGTAAAGAGGATTGGTGGTTTGTTAGACTGTTTCCCTAGAATGCTTCTATCCTTGTGCTTGCAATTTCTTTTGTTTCCGAGCTTTGACGTATGTTCATGCGTAAATATTGCCTGTTGAAACCTGTCGCAGAAAGCCAGACATTCTCTCTCCAATTGTACATGTCAGTGGTGTATTCTCCCACTGTATACTTGGGTCTAGGTGATGATGAAGTAAAACGATACCGCTTTGATGGATAGAGCCCCTAGTGGTCTACCGGGGAAATATACGAGTCAACTGGAGAATTTAATGTCAGGAAGGCACGTTGGCCATGGTAGCTCAAAGGTTAAGAGCGACTGGACGGAAACCAGTAGATCCGTGGTTCAAATCCCGGCCATGGCATTGAATTTTTCATGTTGACTCTATCCATCAAATATCTTAGCCTATATACGGCTAGTGTGGAGAAATGATTAATTTCCATCAATTAACTAAAACGATACCGCTTTATTTAAGCGTTTGGGTGTTAAGGTTGGGATAGGAAAAAACATGGTTAAAACTATGTTTTCCTTTTCTTTATTTCTGTCTGTTTGCTTTAATCGTAGAGTTATTGGAAAGTGATTTAATATGATGATGATCCTTTTAATCATGAAAACACTATATAGTGATAATAATGGTGGAGGTAATACTGATGCATTTTAATTAATTAATTTATTTATTTTGTTTTGTTTTACATTTATGCTGTTGCTGTTGCGGTTACTTGCGTTTATCTCCTGCGTTGATGAAATGTTGAAACTCCAGAGACGTAAGCAGTTTATTCCTCAATTTTATTTTGGATTTTCCTGAGAGTAATATAATTGCATAAACCTAGGATTTATACATAATTTATCTCGACAAAATATAAAAATAAGGGATTTTTGAAATTTTATGTAGAATGGTAGCACAATTAGAAGCCTAATTTCAAAGATCGAGTTTTCTATTAGGGCCGCGCTAATTGTATCAATAGAGCTTGACTGAAGTTTAGATCCTCGGGGATTCTTCGCCGGGACGCCGAGCAGGACACATCGAGAGACCGCCGTAACACGAAGAAGAAAAAGAACGCCGCAACACGCAAGCAGAGCCAGGCAGAGAAGCCAACTTCACCGCAATCCTCGCCAGCCGGCTCTCGGGCGCCGTCTCCCGCCTCGCTGCCGGTATCGGCAGACGAGGGCAGCCTCCCGTGGAGCCGCCGGGGAAGTTCTGGGCTGCGCGGCCCGCTTCCCCTAGCACGCAGGACGCTTGCCAGGTGCGCAGGCAACCGGCGGGGGAAGCAGCACCTGAACGGCAGATCACAGCTACTCCACCTGCAGAAGTACAACCACCGCAGCCACCAAACACAACTGATCAGCGGCCTTCCTACGCTGCTGCAGCACAACAGACACCAACAAGATCTCTGCATTCCTCACCAGCGCCAGTCACTTCTCCAGGAGCCTACACCGTGGTCATCAGCGTGGTCCCCCGTGATCTCCCGTGTAGGTTTGTTCTCTCCGCCGCAAAACAGAGGTGGCCCTCTGCCTGGAGAGCCAACCGCATAACTTCGAGAGGAGGCACCACCACACTAGTGCGCCTGCATCTAGCCGAAAGCGCGGAGAGGGATGCTGCCTTGAGGACGGGACTGCCCTTATTAGGACGCTGTCTCAGAGTCGAGGCAAGCAAGTTAGAGCGACACGTTTCCTGTTGGCGATGCTGCAACTATGGCCACTGTGCCACCACCTGTACCGCTCCATCTAGATGCCACTACTGTGGGACACAGTGCCTCACCGCCGAATGCACGAAGCATGATCTCAAGCACAGACGCAGATACTGCGCCACCTGCAATTGTCTGGGCCATTTTAAAAGTCAGGCGCAGTGCCCTCGCTACCCCAGAACGAGGCTTCAAGCACAACGCAGCACTGCAGCAACCAGGGAGTAAGAGGCTCCAAGCTTACCATCTACCGTAGCAGCAGCAGCTGCCTTCTTTCCCGACGAATGCCTGAGGGAAGCCATGCAGGATCTTCGGAGGGAACTACAGACATTTGGAGACCGTCTTGCCTCGCTTGAGAACGCCATCGCCGACTTACAGTCCTCTAGAGAGGACATCCATCACCTCCACTCCAAGGAACTCAACATTGCTCCACGCCTAGGCCAACTAGAACAAACAATCACCACAAGCATCGCAGAACGCCACGCAGAATAGACCGAACAACTCTTGAAGTTAACAGCAATATGCCGACACCACAACTGACATCCAGGCTCAGCTACATCTTCTCCAACAACAGCTTCATCTACTCAACAGCAGTGACCACTCATTCTCTGTGAAGCGCAAGCTCTCACGTTTGGAGAGTCACTCGCATACAGGTGCCAAACTCGACCAGCTCCTAGACCTCAACCAACAGCTCCGCAGCATGGGTGAGCAGCATACTCAAGTGTTTCGCACAGACAGTCCCTCAAACAACAAATACGCATCGACTCCAGCCTCTTGGATAAAACCCCGCTGAAATGACTGACAGTACTCCAACCGCAACCTCAACCGCCCCCAGACTTAGCAACCAAAAGCACCACGACCTCCAAACAAATCCCCCGGCACAAGTAGCCGCCAAAGCCCCCACTTTCCACGCGCCACGGTCAGGGCCTTTGGGTCATGGCCGTCGCCTGGCCTGCATTCTTCCACCCGCAGCTGCTATGGGCAGCTAGCATAGCAAGAGCACCTCGACTAACGGGGATGCTCTTAGCGGCACCCCGACAGGCTGAGATAAAGCCGCATATAAATAAACTACACTCCTGGAAATTGAAATAAGAACACCGTGAATTCATTGTACCAGGAAGGGGAAACTTTATTGACACATTCCTGGGGTCAGATACATCACATGATCACACTGACAGAACCATAGGCACATAGACACAGACAACAGAGCATGCACAATGTCGGCACTAGTACCGTGTATATCCACCTTTCATGGCAATGCAGGCTGCTATTCTCCCATGGAGACGATCGTAGAGATGCTGGATGTAGTCCTGTGGAACGGCTTGCCATGCCATTTTCAGCTGGCGCCTCAGTTGGACCAGCGTTCGTGCTTGACATGCAGACCGCGTGAGACGACGTTTCATCAAGTCCGAAACTGGCTCAATGGGGGACAGATCCGGAGATATTGCTGGCCAGTTTAGTTGACTTACACCTTCTAGAGCACGTTGGGTGGCACGGCATACATGCGGACGTGCATTGTCCTGTTGGAACAGCAAGTTCCCTTGCCGGTCTAGGAATGGTAGAACGATGGGTTCAATGACGGTTTGGATGTACCATACACTATTCAGTGTCCCCTCGACGATCACCAGAGGTGTACGGCCAGTGTAGGAGATCGCTCCCCACACCATGATACCGGGTGTTGACCCTGTGTGCCTCGGTCGTATGCAGTCCTGATTGTGGCGCTCACCTGCACGGCACCAAACACGCATACGACCATCATTGGCACCAAGGCAGAAGCGACTCTCATCGCTGAAGACGACACGTCTCCGTTTGTCCCTCCATTCACGCCTGTCGCGACACCACTGGAGCCGGGCTGCACGATGTTGGGGCGTGAGCGGAAGACGGCCTAACGCTGCACGGGACCGTAGCCCAGCTTCATGGAGACGGTTGCGAATGGTCCTCGCCGATACCCCAGGAGCAACAGTGTCCCTAATTTGCTGGGAAGTGGCAGTGCTGTCCCCTACGG
This sequence comes from Mantis religiosa, assembly GCA_030765055.1. NCBI lineage: Eukaryota > Metazoa > Arthropoda > Insecta > Mantodea > Mantidae > Mantis > Mantis religiosa. The sequence continues at coordinate 170,185,496 of CM060949.1, read as the reverse complement.
CACTGCGTAGGATCCGACGGTCTTGGCGTGCATCCGTACGTCGCTGCGGTCCGGTCCCAGGTCGACGGGCACGTGCACCTTCCGCCGACCACTGGCGACAACATCGATGTACTGTGGAGACCTCACGCCCCACGTGTTGAGCAATTCGGCGGTACGTCCAACCGGCCTCCCGCATGCCCACTATACACCCTCGCTCAAAGTCCGTCAAATGCACATACGGTTCACGTCCACGCTGTCGCGGCATGCTACCAGTGTTAAAGACTGCGATGGAGCTCCGTATGCTACGGCAAACTGGCTGACACTGGCGGCGGTTCCCAAACGCTGCGCAGCTAGCGCCATTCGACGGCCAACACCGCGGTTCCTTGTGTGTCCCCTGTGCCGTGCGTGTGATCATTGCTTGTACAGCCCTCTCGCAGTGTCGCGAGCAAGTATGGTGGGTCTGACACACCGGCGTCAATGTGTTCTTATTTCCATTTCCAGGAGTGTATATACCCCAGCAACACCTTTAAAATAAACATCCACCTCCCCCCCCCCAAAATTAGATCCTCGTTGTACTAGTGCTCCTCAAGTTTAGTGGATCAGCTACTGCAGTGAAATTCATTTTATTGGCGTTGATAAGTAGCAGAGAAGTGAAAAGGTGTATCAAACACGTACTGAGCAACATACTCCCCGAGAATTACCTTGCAAATAACAAATATGTGAATACTAAAGTAACGGAAGCTCTTTTAAACGCTATACCAGAAAATAAGTGCAGCAAATGTGGAAAGTGTTTTCTGTAGAACTACCATAAAAAGAGACATGAACAAGCATGTGTTCAGTATTACGAATGTAAGCTTTGTGGTAATGTTTATCATACTGAAATCCACAGGGATACACATCAAGAAAATTGTGGTAGAATAATGGATGCCAAGAAAATCGAGATCGAGCCTACTAAACATAAACTTTTGCTAAAGGTTCCTGATGCAGATGATGTCATAGAATATGAAACAGCTTTCTAGGTCGACTGAAATCATATTTTATCCAGTGTCCTACATACCAGGATTTAAAGACATACATCCATGAACCAAAATAGCGGATATTTCAAGCCATTCAGAAGGAACCAAGGATCCACAAAAGTGCAAAAGTTAACATTGTAGCTGAATGTAAGTTTGTAAATGCTGTTGACGATTATACTGATAAATCGTTTAAAACACAAAATCAAGACATATATTTTGAAATTGGATTTGACGTCATCTTGGAATGGTAATTTGAGGAACTTTCTACTGAAACGGAGGAAAGTCAACTTAATGGAAGCAACTGGGATTTATTAGCTGCTGACGGCGTTCAGGTTGGAATCAACAAGAATAATGGACTAAGAGGAAGCAGTTACATGCTTCTTCAACCATCTTCAGAATCGAAAAAATCCTGTATTAATCCACAGAACCATGATGATGAAAAATGTCTTATGTGTGCTGTTCTTGCTAAGTTATTCAAAAGGATCCTCAGCTGATTAAAACATCGTGACCTGCTTCTATTAAGGGATGCTGCTGGACGTCAAATATAAAGAATTTCGAGAGACCTCATCAACAAAAGCAAACCGCCAACGAAAAATCTACATCTCCAAACGCTGTTTTACGTACTTTGATGATCCGTATAACGGAGTTGAGAAGGTCAATTATCAGAGAATAGTATGCAATCAACACGGAGTTTCCAGGATTATTGTACCAGTAATGAAGAACTCTATCGTCAGATTCAAGAATGATGAAATGATACTGAAATTACCTTATGTCATATACGCTGACGTTGAAAGCATTCTTACCCCTACCACATTGTACTTATAAAGTCGCAGCATATTAACAGCTCCATATCAGAGGCATATTTTTATGCGTTTCTGTGTTTATGTGAAGCCATTGGCCGTGATTGAAGGTGTACAGACGATCTTCCTACTGAACCCTATGTATATCGTTGTTATGATGCTGCACCGAAGTTTATGGAGTATGTAAGTCTCTCTTGTAAAAATGATTTATTGTATATACAAAACTGAAGCTCCATTAACTTACAGATAGGCAGCAAAAGTCATTCGAATGTTCTTCGCGAAGTTACTCATGTGGTAAAGAATTTAACGAACATAACTGGAAAGTACGAGACCATGATCATATAACTGGGGAATACCGAGGAAGTCTACATTATCAGTGTAATCTAGCCTGTAAAACGCCTAATTATATTCCTGTCTTCATGCATAACCTGAGTGGCTATTATACCCATTTCATTGTTAAGGAGTTAAGCTGTACTAGCGAGAGAGTAGAAGTTATTCCCAGCTCTGAGGAAGGTTCCATATAATTTTCTTAGTATGTTGGAAATATTAAACTTCACTTTGTGGATACCTACCGCTTCCCTAGAATCAGCTTGGATAAACTAGCCAAACATAATATCCTGAAACTCTGTAGTACTTTGGAGCAGAGTAGATCAAATTAATGACATGTAAGGGTGTGTTCCCCTACAATTACGATATATCCTGGTATGTTTTAAATGAAACAGATCTTCCTTTGAGGGAGGTACTCTACAACAAGCTGAACTAAGTAGAAATTAGTGATGGAGATAATGAACACGCAAAAAGTATATGGAGACAGTTCAACATTGAAACAGTAGGATAACGTCTTTTCCGGGATTTTCCCTTATTCTAAGAGACGAATGTGAGGTAACTCTAACCTCTATGGACTCTGGAGTCATTTGAGTATCCTTACACCCAATTCATTCTCGGTCCTATAAGATTTAACGTTGGAGCAAGTAAATTACAACAAATTACAACATTATGAGTGTTTAGTGATCTCTGTGTAACTTCAGATGTTATTCTACTGGCTGATGTGTTTGAGATATTTAGAAGCCACAAACTGAAAACGTATAAAGTTGATTCCTGCACATTGTTTTACATCACGAGGACTTACATAGGACGCCGTACTGCTCTATACAGGAATTGAACCAGAATTGCTACAGTATTACGATCATTTTATTTTTATTTATAATAGTGTTATGCCCCTTTTTACTACATACGGCACCGTAGGCGGATGATCAGCTACTCATGGTTGGATCAGGTATAAAAGGAGGGCTATGGCAGGTTTCCCATCGGTTTGCAAAGGCAAACAATATCTACATGGAGGAGTATTTCTGAAGTAAGCCCTCTCATTATATTACGTACGAGGACACAAAAAACAAATGTGGCTGCGTAATGTGCCAGGCCCTTACTGATGGGAGTTTTGAATGGGTTTCTCCTGCAGATATTAATCTTGAAATTCAACTGGAAGATGACCCTTTCGGATACATTTAAGAAGAGCATCTTGAATATCCTACAGAGCTCCATGTGCTGCATCATGACTTACTGTTCTTGCCTTCTTGTATCAACCCTAAGGATTCTTCTACAAAGAAGCTAATTACACACCTTGGACCACGAACTAATTATGTGGTGCAACATACCTCGAAGGAGGCCCTTGATCATGGTTTACAGCTGACAAAAATCCATTGTGTGCTATAATTTCGACAGACTTTGGTTAAGGCCTTATGTCCAATTCAATAACCGGCCACGACAAGGATCAAGAAATGCTTTCGAGAAGGATCTGTACAACCTGTTTAACAATGCCACGTTCAGAAATGCTATGGATTATATAACAAACCTACTGGATATACCACTTGTTACCGATTGGAAAACATTGGAAAAACTGGTTGCTTAGTCTACGTATACTGACCGAAGTATATATGGACCTAATCTGGCAGCAGTACAAATGGCTTCGCTAGATGCAGTGTTCAACAAACCTGTATACATTGGGATGTGTATGATGGATATCTCAAATACCTTGACGTATTGATATAATTATGACATACTATTGCCGTATTACGGGCTTGAAGATCTGAAACTCATGTACGTGGTCACAGACTCTTTCATCCATAGAGCGACTAAAAGAGATATATACCGGAAAAAGTTACGTTTTCTTGTACATCTGGATACTACTGATTATCCTGTCGACAACATATGCCATTCTACAAAAAGCCAGAACATGCTCTCGATTTCGATGGAGGTGCAGTCACAAATATTAAATGCATAAGGCATAGCATAGCACTATCAAGTTATACATCGACTTCGATAGCTTTGTGGTTTGTCTTAAAAGCCATAAGTTGTGTTAAAAGCTCAAGCTGCTGACAGAGAAGTAAACTAAGTATTAAGAATAACAACTTCACTATTTGCTGATCCTACTCACTAACCTTGTGATCGGTTTCAAAGCAACATCTGCTTCATTTTCTAACTCTCAGATTGGCACTGACAAACTGACTGACCTTGACCACTTCCGGAATTCGAAGAATAGCTCCCTATCCTACTGCCGGGTACAACACAAAACTTTCCATATCGTCTACTTGTGGAATATGAAAACATATCCCGCGATATTTATTTTTCAAAATTAATATTTTCTCCCAAACAATTAAATATGTCGGTAATTTCAGTTGTTTCAATAGTTTAAATTCTGGGTTTATTTCATGATTAGCTGACCAAGAATCATTGGCCACTGCCGATTTATCTGTTTGTTTACATTTAACATTTGTTAAATGTCCCTTCCCTTTGGTTTCTAAATTATGTTTGGTTATAGAAATAAAAATCTTACCGCATTCTAAACAGTTAACTTGATAAATACCTGAATCTTTGTTGTCTGAAAAGCTGTCTTTTTTTAGAAAACTATAGTAAATTTTTATGATGTATTTATTTTCAGGTGCCTTGTATTATACCACCTTATTTGACATTTTTTGAAATTTTTTTGCCATGGACGATAAGTAATTTTTTTATAATTATAACAATTTCTTCCTCTTCTAAGGGTGGAAACATCATTTATAGTTTTGATATTTAAATTTTTACACGTTTTTGTATAAAACCTTTATGAAATTAAAGCTGTGCTAAGAATGTGTTTATATTCTGTGTTAAATTCTACCTTGTTAACAGGTATGTTTATCAATCGATAAATCAAGCTGTTAAAAACCGCAAATTTGTGTGACAAAGGGTTGAACATTATATTGTTATAAAGTTATCGGTGTGAGTTGATTTCCTAAAAATGCGAAAGTTTAATTTTTTGTTATTCTTATTATCTTTAGATCCAGGAAGGGGAGGTTACCATTGTTTTCGATTTATACTGTGAACTTTATAGCTTTATCCCACAAATTACCTACTTCGGTAGGTACGGCTTGGCGCACCCTGGGTACCGAGCCAATAGTGTTGAATCTTAATCCATTTATTATGGTAAACTTTAATAATAACAAATTATTTAACAAATGTGGAAAAGAAGTAGTCGAGTCTTGTGGTCCTCGCTACTTAGTTGTAACCAGAAATGAGGAAGGCAAGAACTTTCTGACATTGATCCCTTTCATTATCCAGAAGGGATTGAATAAAATTGCTGGTCCAATCAAGTCCTGTACTCGCTCCAGAAATGGCACGCTCCTTGTGGAAGTACACTTTGTTTCCCAGGCAGCAACGATCTTAAAAGCTACGTTATTGGGCAGCTATCCCGTTACAGTTGCAGAGCACAAGATCCGCAACTCTTACCGCGGGGTTGTCACCATTCGTGCGTTGGACGGGATGTCAAATGAGGAAATAAAGGAGAACCTACAAAACCAGGGTGTCACTGCTGTATACCGAGTACAACGTAGAGAGCGAGGGGAATTGGTGCCCACCCGTACCCTGTTCCTGACCTTTGATCGGGTAGACGTCCCGCAAAGGCTTAGGGCAGGGTATGAGACCATAGACGTTAGGCCATATATACCAAACCCACCCAGGTGCTTCAAATGTCAACCATACGAGTGATTTTTGTATTGGTGTGCCAACATGTGTTCAGTGTGGTCTGTCTAAACACGAGGATGCCTGCACATCCCCGGCAAAATGTATCAACTGTGCTGGTGAACATCCATCCAGCAACAGATAGTGCCCACGTTTCTTAGAGGAAAAAGCGATACAGGAGATCCGAGTCAGGGAGAAGTTATCCTTCTCGGATGCCCGGAAACTCCTACGTACTCATCTACCCTTGGTCCCAAGGTCCAGTACATACAGCTCTATTGCTGCTGAGGTGGTACCGAGGAAACAAATAGCAACTCAGACCAGCGATATTGTGGCTACTATAACAGACAAGGTTCTTACTGCCACACCAGCTCGGAAGCCTACCAAGACATCCAAGCCGCCTCCTCTCTCAGCTAAATCACCGAGGGAGAAGTTGGCACTGTCATCACCTAAGCCGTCAACCTCATCGACCGTCAAGCTCGCTATAGTCTACGATGCCCCGCCCAAAAAGTTTAACACCAAGTACACAAAATCAGATTTCCTCAAGGTTACAAACAAAGGGACCGGCAAGAAAGAAAATCCTAGGGTATCTGGAAGTTCCTCTTCTGAGGTGTCTTCTGATGAAGACTCAGATTGACGGCTGTCAACATCGCCGATCTCTGTGTCCAACCGGTTTGGGGTCCTCGAAACTTAGTTTTCTATAGGAAAAGGTGCCTCATCCGTAGAAGAAATGGCCCAGGAATACACGGACAACCTTGCTAGGATGGCAACGAAAAAGCGCCAGGATAAACCAAACGAAAAAGGTGTTAGCCCAACACCTAGCCATTAATACCTTCTCCCATTAGTCCAATGGCCATTCTACATTGGAACATAGGCGGAATACGAGCGCATCGACCAGAGCTGGAATTGTTGCTCAATGAGTACGAACCTTTCCTTGGGTGCTTCAAGAGACTAAGCTACGTGCCCAAGACTCCTTTAATATCAGGCGGTACATCCCCCTTAAGTATGATCTTGAACCTGAAGAGGGTGTTCCTGCCCACGGAGGCACTATGATACTTGTCAGAGATGATATATATGTAGACACTGTGCCTTTACAGACTGCCCTCCAGTCGGTTGCAGTAAACCTTCTCCTTCCGGCTGTTCAATTAGCTGTCTGCATTATTTATGTTCCACCTTCCTATGACCTCGCTCTCACTGAGCTACAGGCTTTAGTTTCTCAGCTACCAATACCCTTTCTGTTGGTGGGAGACTTCATTGCCCATCATCTCTGGGGTTCATCTCGAACTTGTGCGAGAGCTTCAGACATCGCAAACTTCATTGACAGCAATAACATGGTACTTCTGAATACCGGAGAACCTACGTTCCTCTCGGTACACCTTTTTGCATCTCGATTTGGCAGTTTACTCCCCACAGCTGGCAGTTTCTCTAAACTGGAACGTCATCTCTGACTTACACTCTAGCGACCACTTCCCATGTCTTCTTAGTCTCTTAACACAAGATGTGTTTCCACCCAGTAACCCTAGATGGCGCTTTGATCTTGCCAACTGGAACCTTTACACCCAGTTGGCTCTCTTTGATTACAACGAGCACGACTCTGTGAATGGTTTAGTTGATCATCTCACAGAGAAAATTTTTTCCGCTGCAGAACAGACTATTCCACGTTCGGCTACCCACCCCGGTCGATTTCCTGTTCCATGGTGGACAGACGACTGCCGGAATGCTATTCGTGCTCGTAGACCTGCTCTGAGGGTATTTCAACGATACCCTACCCTAGGTAATCTAATTGAGTACAATAAAGTGCGTGCAAAGTATAGGTAAATAATTAAGGATAGCAAAAAGACCTCATGGACCAACTTTGTATCATCTTTTAACAAACGTACACCTTCCTCTGTTGTATGGGATAGGTTAAGGCGCGAGGCCGGAAAATCAACCCACTTGCCAATCGCTGGTCTGAAAGCAACTGCAGGAGTTGTTGATCCGTTTGTCGTGGCTAACATCCTCGGCTGTGCTTTCGCTCAAGTGTCTAGTTCAAATAATTGTGCTCCTGAGTTCATCCCAATTAAGACTCAAGTAGAATCCCAAGGTTTCGTGTTTAGTTCCAGTAACCTTGAAGATTATAACCGCCTCTTCACCTTGGGAGATTTTGAACACGCACATTCATCATCGCGACTGACAGCACCAGGACCACACGGAATCCACGTCCAAATGTTACATCTCTCACCTGAAGGTAAAGTATTCCTGCTCGAGGTCTATAACCGTGTTAAGGTTGATGCCACGTTTCCCGACAAGTGGCGAGAAGTCACCATAATACCTATCTGGAAAGCTGGCTAGGACCGTCACCTCCCTCCTAGCTACTGTCCTATTTCCCTCATCAGCTGCATATGCAGGGTGATGGAACGCATGATAAATGGGCAGTTGATATGGTGGCTGGAAACGCACAACCTACTGAATAACATCCAGCGTGGTTTTCGACGACGCCGTTCAACAGTGAATCTACTTGCGTCGATGTCGACACAGATTATGAACGGATTTCTTAAAAATTCTCAGGCCGTCGGGATATTTTTTGACCTCGGAAAGGTTTATGATACGTGTTGGTGGGCAGGGTTGCTACGTACTGTGCACACCTGGAATATACGTGAACTTCTACCACTCTTCCTTCAGGAATTCATGAAAGACCGCGTATTCCGAGTAAGGATTGGCTCGGTTTTTTCGAATCTTTTTGTTCAAGAGAGCGGTGTACCACAGGGATCGGTACTAAGTGTTACGCTGTTTGCTATTGCGATTAATTCTATCTCGAAATGTGTAACTCCAGGGGTCTCGTCAAGCCTATTTGTAGACGACTTTGCCGTCTACTGTACATCTCAGCCCACACCATTATTAGAGCGTCGTCTACAGACCACCTTAGACAACCTTAAGAATATGAGTTTAAAGAACGGCTTCCGATTCTTCGTTGAGATAACAATCTGTGTTAACTTCTGACGTCGCCAAAGTCGACTACCTCGAAGACTCCGTTTAGGTGTTTATCTACTACCGTTTGCAGATGAGACGAGGTTCCTAAGCTTGATATTTGATAGAAAACTTGGTGGTCGCTTATAGCACAACTGAAAGCACGATGTGACCGATTTTAAATATCTTGCGGATACTAAATGGAAAATCATGGGGAGCGGATCGTACAGTGTTATTGCGACTTCATCGTGCACTCATCCGCTCCAAATTAGATTATGGTAGTATCGTTTATTGCTCAGCACGAGTGAGTGAGTGTGTGGTGTTTAAGGGCCCGTCGACAACAAGGTCATTTGGGCCCTAAGTCAACACTAAAATCTAAAAGATACACAAATTAAGCGAAAATGTAAAATAAAATCACTCAACTACTAAAAGTACATAATAAAGCCACTAATAAGACTAACAATTTAAAATCTCTAAAATCAACAAATTAAAAATAACACTGAACTATTAAAAGTACATAAAAACCCGTTCCAAGTCTATTAATTTAAAATCGCTAAAATTAACAAATATAAAACCCAAGTTAGACTTGTTTATTAAAACCAATTTCGGTAACAAACCGCAGTGCCTTCATCACGGCCACCGGGTCGTCCCCTAAAATACTGGGCAAGTTAGCTCCCAAACCTATTGACTGGTGAACGCGGGCGTACTGCGGGCAATCAAGCAGTACGTGCCGCACCGTGAGGCGTACTGCACACGGAGCACACACAGGGGCCGGTTACCCTCTTAATAGGTGGCCATGAGTCGTTCGTGTGTGCCCAAACCTCAGCCGGGTGAGTATCACCTCGGCTCGCCGGTTATCCCTGCAGGAAGTTATCCAGGGTTGTACGCTCTCCTTTATAGCCCGGAGTTCTGTGCCTTCCAAAGCTGTCCAGGAGTGCTGCCAAACAAATAGTAGTTGGCGAAGGAAAAAACGTTGCACGTCCTGGAATGGCACCCTAGTTGTTGAACACCGGGGCAAACGGCAAGCGGACTTAGCAGCCGCGTCCGCCTCCTCGTTCCCAGAAATACCAACATGGCCTGGGGTCCAAGTAAAAACAAAATTGTATCCCCGACCGAGCATTTGCGAGATCTGGGTCTGTATTTTTAAAACCAGTGTGTGAGTGGCAGTGTGCTGTTGCAAGGCCTGAAGCGCACTTAGGCAGTCAGTGTAGACAATAAAAGAGCCAGGAGCTAACTTGCAAATAAAAAGGAGCATATAAAAGATTGCATATAGCTCTGCTGAGAAGACCGAAGTGGAGTCCAGAAGTCGGAATTTATGAGCCTCACCGTTAATGAAGAACGCGCAACCCGTAGTGCCACCTAACTGAGAACCGTCTGTATAGACCTAAACATAGTTAGGGTAACGGCCCAGTAGTTCGGCAAAAAGTTGTTGGAACACCGAATGTGGAGTAGCGAGTCTAGTGTTGCTGGAAAGAGCGAGATCGAACCGCGCACGATCCAGTTGCCAAGCAGGATAAGGGCTGATGGACGACCTCTCTACGCGAGGCATTCGGAGGCCATGGGAATGTAGGAGATCCCGAAATCTTATTCCAATGGGGCGTGTCCGAGAACCAGGGCGCATATAACGGTGGACTAAATCTGGACACAGAACTGGTTTAAAACAAGGATGATTGGGATAACTTGCCAACTTCGAGACGTATGAGCAGAGTAACAGCGAGCGACGAATATGGAGTGGAGGTTCGCCTGAGTCTGCATACAGGCAGTCGACTCGACTGGTGCGGAAAGCTCCTGTGGCAAGGCGGATGCCAGTATGATGCACGGTGTCTAAAAGGCGAAGTTTAGAGGCGGTCGCTGCGCCATAAATAAAACTTCCATAGGCCAGCTTGGACCGAACCAGAGAGCGGTACAGCCTCAACATTACCGTGCGATCGCCCCCCCCCAAAGTGCTCCAGATAAAACCTTCAGCACCCGAAGAGAACGATCGCAAGAGGCTCAAAGGTGACGAATGTGGTGCTCCCAATTGAGTTGTCGGTCCAAGTAGAGGCCCAAGAACTTCAGGTGCGAGACAAATGGCAGGGGTGTGCCGTTCAAATGAATATCAGGAGGCGGGTGAATACCTCGTAGGCGGTGAAAGTGGATACACTGCGTCTTCGCAGCTGAAAAACAGAAGCCGGTTTGAAGCACCCAAGCTGCTAGCTGGGTAATGGTCAGCTGCAGTTGGCGCTCAATGTGATCTATGTTGGCAGACCTATAATAAACTGCGAAGTCGTCAACATAGAGGGATGATGGAATTCCAATTCTAACGGAACTAGTGATGCCGTTAATCGCTACGGCAAAAAGGGTGACGCTCAAAATCGACCCTTGAGGTACACCGTTCTCCTGTATCCGCTCGTGGGATATCGTGTTTCCTATGCGCACACGAAAAAGGCGAAGTTTTAAAAAATTGCGTAAAAACTCGGGTAGATGACAACGCATGCCGTAGCCATTTAGGTTACGGAGTATGCCGTACCGCCAAGTGGTGTCATAGGCCTTCTCCAGGTCGAGGAACACGCCCACGGCATGTTGCTTCAGCAGAAAGGCATCGGAAATATACCCCTCAAGGCGTGTTAGATTATCGACACTCGAGCGATGGCGACGAAAACCGCATTGCAAGTTGGACAGATGGTTATGTTTTTCTAGCCACCAATTTAACCGAGCGTTTATCATTCGCTCCAACGTCTTACAGATGACACTCGTTAGGCAAATGGGGCGGTAGCTAGATGGTAGCGTGCGGTCCTTTCCGGGTCGAGGGATGGGGATGACGATACCCTCTCGCCAGGAGGAAGGGAAAACCCGCTCATGCCAAATGCGGTTATAGATGTTTAAAAGGAAACATAGCGCCTCAGATGGAAGATGTAGCAGCATCTGTCGATGTACGTCATCGGGACCTGGAGAAGAATCCTTTGCTAACGCCAGAGAATGGGCGAGCTCGGCTGCGGTAAAAGGTTGGTTGTACGGCTCGGTGCAGTCACTATTAAAATTAAGTGGTACCCGCTCCGCCTTTTCCTTAATAGGCAGGAAGAGAGCGTCATAGCGGGCAGTTTGGCACGTGGCAGCAAATGTGGTAGCTAGGGCTTCAGCTATGTCGTGCTCGGTGGTGCACATGGAACCGTTGATGGCAAGGCCGGGAATTACCGTCCGGCGATACTTGCCATACATCCGCCGAACAGCTGACTATACTTGTTGGGTAGAGCTGCGCCGGGAAAGCGAAGACACATAGGTTTCCCAAGATTTACGCTTTGCGTTGGGCAGTATAAAGCGTGCCCTAGCGCGAGAACGTTTGAAGGCGACGAAGTTCCCTCCCGTCGGGTGCCGCTGAAAAATGCGCAAAGTACGTTTGGGTGCTTTGACAGCCAAACTGCATTCCTCGGACCACCACGGTACAGGGATATGACGTGGTGTAGGTGAACCTTGAGGAATGCTGGATTCTGCTGCGAGCAGGATCGAGCAAGTAAAATATTCGACCATTTCATCGATGGTGTCGAAACTATCGTCGATGAGGTGTATGAGGGATTGGAATTTTCCCCAGTTAGCTTTGGAAATAATCCAGCGAGGATGTCGAAAATGTACACATTGGCGGCCAGAAAAATGAATGTTAATGGGGTAATGATCACTGACAAAGAGGTCGGAAAGTACTGACCACTCAAGTAGTGGTACTAATGACGGACTGCAGAAAGATAAGTCTAGTACGGAATGTGCACCATAAGCGGATGATAGGAATGTCGGGTCACCAGTATTTAGCAGAAGCAGGTCAGACTTACCGAAGACGTCTACCAGGAGGCATCCACGGGCGTCATCAGTGTCTGATCCCCAGAGCGTGTGCTTGGCATTCAAATCTCCCACAAGGAGTAGTGGTGAGGGGAGCTGAGCCAATAGATCTTGAAGATCACTCTCTGGAACTATACTGAGCGGCGGCAGGTACATGTTGCAGATGGTAAAACTGATGCTCTCCAGCTGTATGCGAACGGCCACAGCTTGAAATGGTGTGGTGAGAGGACTATTGGCGGCTGAGATGTTAGGCGCCACTAAGGTAGCAACGCCACCGCTTGCACGCATACCTGCAAGAGATTCGCTTCTAAATGCAGAGAAAGAGTGAAGGTGTAACGAGTGATTGGGATGTAAGTGGGTTTCCTGGAGACAAATAATTGATGGCGACCGTTGAGAAACTAAATGTTGTAGGTCTTGAGCACGAGTTCCAAAACCATTGACATTCCACTGGATTATTTCCATAAAGAGTTTTTAATGGGCCGTTTTAACCTTTTTCTTGACCTTGGCTGACTTGGGCCCCACGATTCGATAATCGTTAGCCTCCTGTGACTCCGCTGATGATCGGGAGTCAGAACTCCTACGGCTCGTAGAACGAGACCGGGATCTAATAGAAGGCGAGCGACTTCGCGATCTATGTTGTGGTCGGGAGCGGTTTTTCACATTTACTACGGGGTGGTTGTTACCCGCTGATGGCTTGGTGGCTGGAGTCTGTACGGTTGAAGCGGAGGCTGTGCTGGTGGATATACAAACAGTCTGAGACGTGGGTTTAACGGCTAGAAAGTCAGTCTGCGTGGATGCGTGGGCGACAGGGACGTGTTGAACAGCAACAGTGGTATTAGGAGTACGGCGAGCTGCTGGTGCATATCCAGTAATAGTGGTAGCAGGCTTTAGTTGTTCAAAGCGCCGTCGTGCCTCTGGAAAAGTCAGGCGTTCCTTTACACGTAGCTCCTGTATGGTTTTTTCGTCCATGAATCTAGGACACTGTCGCGAGCTGGAGGGATGACTACCGCCACAGTTCACGCAACAAGGTGTTCGAGTGCAGTTTGGTTCTTCGTGTTTCGCCAGGCCACATTGCTCACAAAGAGCAGGATTGGTACATGTGACCTTAGTATGTCCGAACCGCTGACATTGGAAACAGCGCATAGGGTTCGGGACATACTGGCGTACGCTAGCACGTTCATAGCCGCAATAGATGTACTCGGGTAGCTTAGTCCCGGCGAAAGTAAGAAAAACCGTACGTAGTGGGTACTCCTTGCCATCTTGTTTTCGAGTTAGCCGGTACGCTTGACAAACGAGTTGATCGGAGAGGCAACTTACTATTTCCTCGTTCGCAAGACCATCCAAGCTGGAGGTGGTGACTACTCTGTAGGCGTTAAGGGTTTTGTGTGGGGCTACCCGGATAGGGTAGGAGCCCAACAAAGACGCTTTTTGTAGTTTTTTGGACTGGTCTGCAGTTGAGGTCTCTAACAGTAAGCTACCGTCTCGGAGACGCGTAGCGTTTTTTACAGGGCCGCTGATTTTATCTATTTCACGCTTTATGTAAAATGGACTGATATCCTTAAACGTTTCGCCATCACATGCCAAGGTCATCAATAAATAAGGGTCAATGAAGGAGGTTTTACGCGGAGACATGATGATTTTGACCCCCATCCGGAACCGTCGGCGTCAGCCTGCCATCCGGGGGTTAAAGAGAGAAAGACGCCGAATCTTCACGGTCTGTGCCGTCATGGGGACCCCACCCATGACCGATCTCATTTGTACCTCAGAAAAGCTACCCTTCAATATCCACTGCTTGTCCGTATGGGTAAACCGTTCACCACGCACACCCCGTTTTTAAGCCTCTACCACAGGAATAACCGCCTGTGGCTCCCCACTTTAGGCCGCGCTGCCTATAAAGGGCACACGCGGATTCAGGGGATTTGTGGTTGATTACACCGGGGTTCCGTTAGCGGTAACACGTCCGGTCCGTGATACTAACCCAACGGCAACACGGCTGTCGGGAGATTAACACAGACCGGGCCCTCAAGGAGCTACGTGGGTGTACTTGACGGTGTGGACGGGCTCCGCACCTAAGGCTACACATAGGGGCAGTGCGAAGGGTCCGCTCAACCTTCACTTTTGAGACCTCCGGAGAGCACACATGTCGGAACGCGCTGAAAACCGTGGGACAGAACCACGGAGATAGGAGAGATCCCTGCTGGTGAGACAGGAGTTATAAACCTAAGACCTTACGTGCTAATAAGAATAATAAAAACTAGAAGAGGAAGAATGTGATGCTTACTGACAAGCAGTAGCTACACGTGGCACAGTTTATGGAGATGAAGGGGATGAATTGAGGGTGAATGGCTAGAGACCCCGGGATCGCCAATCCCGTACCTACCGTAGTAGGTTCCTGGGGGAAAATACCAGAGCCTCTTCTGCCAGTTTTCGGGGTTACTGATGGGCCTTCTCGGCAGCCGTATCGGTCGCGGGGTACACCAAGTCCCCACCGTACATCACCCCATCAGTCAGTCCCCTACTTCCTGTTGCCCACCCCTCGGGACGAGGACCGCAGGGGTTGGATTTTGAGGGTCGCTCAGCACGACCATCTGCGCTGAAGAGATTAGACACAGTTCATAATTGTGGCATGCGTATAGCAGTTGAGGCATTTCCATCGAGCCGAGTTATAAGCTTGTATGCTGAATCTGCAGAACCTCCTCTGCAGTACAGGCTCAACATGTTATTAGCAAATTATGGCTGTGAACTTAATTATATGCCCACTTATCCATCGTTTACGCCGTTCTTTAACACCATAATGGACGCGCGTTATAGGAACACTTCTATTAAACCAAAGCCACCCGGTTTTCGATTCGGGGAGCTCCTTAGACAGCTTGATACTGAAATGCCCAAAATGTATCCTAGAGGGGAGAGGACATACCCTCCTTGGCTTTCAGAGCGTCCCACGTTGATCTGGGCATGACTAAACATAATAAATGTACCATGTCTATGTCTAGTTGTGCTTACGTGTGTGGAACCGAACCGTATACATTCGGATTCCACACTAGCACTTCCATTTTTACTGCAGAGCTTTATGCAATATACCGGGCCATTTTAAACGTAAGTCGACGAAAGTTAGGGGACTGCTTAACCCTGAGTAATTCCTTCAGTGAACTTCAAAGACTACGGCTGCTGTACAACTACCACCCTATTGTGTAGCGTATCCAGGATGCCCTCCACGTTTTACACGCTTCTGGCGTTAGCATGGTGTGTGCATGGATCCCTGTTCATGTAGGCTTGCGGGGGAATTAAATGTCGGATTCGGCAGCCAAGAGGGCTACCATGAAGCCCAGGGCTCGAGTACCATCTGTGACATCGGAAGATTTTAGGGCTGTATTGCGGAGAGCTGTGCAAACCTCCTGGCAGGAAGAGTGGTCCGCTCTCCGCAATAATAAACTTAGACCTGTGAAAGAACTTCCGATTCCCTGGGTAACCTCCTGTCTGTCATCTCGTCGCAAGGAGGAGAGTTTGGCTCGGTTGCGTATTGGGCACTACTTTTTTACTCATAGTTTTCTTTTTGAAAATGGACCTGCTCCACTGTGACCGTTTTGCACTGAAGCGTTGTCTGTACGACACGTGCTGCTAGAGTGTTTTTACCTATCACACCTTGGGACGTCTCAGCAGCTGCCGTCCAGCTTTGCAGAAATGCTCGCGAACGATGATCAATTAGTGGAGAAGATTTTTAGATTTTTTTCTAGGTTAGACTTTAGGATTTAGTGGACGGAAGTTTTGGTAGTTTGGATTTATATTTTTTATATTTATTGTACTTTTGTTTGTTGTTTGTAATGTACGTGTATTTTCTATAAGTTGATTTACACTTATAAAGACTTTTTAAAGTGATTTATATCCGGCTTTTGCCATGACTAGCTTTTTAAAGGGCGCTGATGACCACTGTAGTTGAGCGCCCTTATACACATCATCATCATCCTGCAAATTAAGAAGCTTTAAGGCATCATCTACTTAACTTTCAGGAAATATAGCATATATCCTCGTATCTATACAAATATCTTTGAAAGTTGACGGAAAAGCGTTAGTGATTTCTGTTTCCAAAAAAGCTCATAAAGAGAACTGCACGAACGGGTGAAGGATGACTACCCGTAGCTGCTACTCCAGAAATTTGTTGAATTTCCATTACAATGTAAATACATTTTGGGCTAAATTTTGGAGATTAGTAAGTTCCATAAAACCATCTATTGACTCCTTATTCACATCTAAAGTTCAACCATTTTCTTAAACAATTAGATGGTTTTGATTGGGACTACTGGGGAATAGGGCAGTTACATCAAAAGAAACGAGCGCATCATTTTTGACAATACTACATTGCTGATTTTGTTTACTGACTCAGGTGAATTTTTGATATTTAAGCTGCCAAATCTGTCATAAGTACTAGATTTTTTGTTTAGCCGATTTCCCAAATTGTAAGTGGGTGAATTTATAAAATTTACAATCGGTCTCATTTTAGTTGCCGGTTTATGAATCTTAGGCGAGCCATAAATTCTTGGTAAAACTGGATTACTGACTTTATGCTGTTCTTTTTAAGTATGACTAACCTCATTAAGTGTTTTATTCACATTTATAATGCACGATTTTAAAGGCTCATTCTTAATTAATATGTAATCCTTTCTTTGTAGTAAATGTTCTACTCTGTTAATGTAATCCTATTTGACTAATATTACAATTTTCTTCACTTTAGCAGCTTAAGTGAAATAACATATTTTTCGTTTAATGATTTGATGATATGTTAGTAGTATAGATTTGAGAGAATCAGCACAGTGTAGATATGATGCTGAACTCTCCTCTGTGTTAATATATGAGTGATATAGAATGCTCATTGATTTAGAACTCTCCTATGTGAAAATCGAGGTGTAAAAGAAGGGGAGTGTTGGCGTAGTGCCGTTCTCCCCTGTGCAGTGAGATGTGTTTGAGGGTGGGGTGATGATGATGATGATGATGATGATGATGATGATGATGATGATGATGATGATGATGATGATGATGATTGTGTGTGTGTGTGTGATGTTTGATGGATGGGTGGGTAACGGGGTTCCGGGGGTGTTTGAATTAAATATGAATTCATTTCGATGTGTGTGCTTAAACTCTCATGTATGAATATCGAGTCTAGGGTTCGATATGGGGGTTCGGGGAGGGTGATGTTTGAATTAAATGTGGTGATAGTAATTCTTCGATGTCTGTGCTTAAACTCTCATGTATGAATATCGAGTGTAGGGTTTGATATCTATTACGTTTAGTGCTTCGATGTCTGTGCTTAAACTCTCATGTATGAATATCGAGTGTAGGGTTTGATATCTATTACGTTTAGTGTATGATATATGATGCAGTATCGTTATTCTTTAGATAAAAGAATATCGAGAGAATGATTAGGTATGTGTACTGGGAGAGATTTATGAAATAAATGTAATAATACATTCTGGTAAGGGGTGTTCCCTATCCAGAATCTATCCTTGAGCTATATATCCAAGAGCGATGTAAAGGTTAAGAAAAGGTTAAATTCCATTCCCACATCGAGGTACGAGAAAATATAAATCTGTTCCACATTGAAGTATAAGAATGGAAATGTAAATCTATGTGAGAGGGTCTCATGACAAAGAAATGTTCCCTCTAAGCATGATAAAATTGGGACATAGCAAATGTAAATAAAATAAAAGCACTACTCATCTCTTTAAGAATGATAGAAAAATATTGTGAGAAAAGTATAAGAATGCAAATGTAAATCTGTTTGAAAGGGCTTCATGATAAAGGAACGCTCCCTCTAAGCACGATAACCTAAAAAGAATATTCCCTCTAAGCATGATAAAAGTGGAACATAACATCGAAAATAAAATAAAAGCACTAACCATCTATTTAAAAATGATTAAGATAACGAGAGAAAAGTATCTCATCTTTAAGTATATATGTGTAATACAAACTGATCAATCAATATGATAATATATATACGCAAGTAGGGATCTATAGTGTAGATATCCTAACTATCCATGGCAAGATATCACCCTCCATATTAAAAAATTGTCTAGAAAATCTCCCCTCAGTATTACGAATACTCCACTGAACTTCATCCCTCTTGGTATGTGGGTCAGAGAAAAAAAGAGTTAATCTCTCCAGACTGGTGACAGGGGTGGTCAAAACATTCTTATTGCTGTAGCGAAGTCTAATTTTGTCAAATAACGTTAGGAAAAAAAGAATATATTTTAAAATTAAACGAATGAATCTATATATTTGTATGAATGATGAAACAATACTATGAATGTGTTAGTATACCAAATGTAAAAAAAAATCAAATGTTCAGAAAAATATATTTTGTACAAGTATGTGTGTGTAAAGAAATGTGTAACTATATCCCCCCCCCCTCCAAGATGTAGGGAACGAATCACAGTTAGCGTGCGCACGCAACATGGTGTTTGGGAAGGAGAGATACGGTTGGAGGGGGTGTAAAAAATGATGAACCTATATAAAGTTTAAACTATGATCATAAAGTTACTAGTAATACCTTTGAACTCATAACGTAGTCACTAGTAACAACTTTAAACTCATAGCGTAATATGTAGACAGTAACACCTCTCCCTGAAGGAGGGGCGGAGCCTCTCTCAATAAATACCGTGGTACGGATGAGTGAGGAGGCAGTCGATTCTCTGGAAATATGGATCCTACAGGTAAGATAGAAAAGTTGTATACTGTAATTCATTTTTTATCTCTGTTTACGAAGAATGTTGAAGTAATACTGATTCCTGTGTGCTTATACGTTTGTTTCAGATCATGAGATGCTCCAGCTAAATCAACTAGCTGAAGGTGGAACACATCTTCCCACAAAGAAACTACGTGAATTAGATCAGTCCGTTCAACACATAATTCGATCCGTCAAAACCGTGAAGACCAGATATGGTGAACGGGTTGTCGTCGAAACATCAGAATTCCAAGTTTTCCTCCCGGAGAGATTCAAACACATGACCGCAGCGCAGAAAGATCTACTAAACCGTGGTGACTGCATACTCCAATACCATGGCGAGGAAACTCTAGAAAGTGGTTTCAAACTACACAAATTGTCTTTTTAAGCAGCCCGTAATGTCGTCAAAAGGTGAGCATAATTATTGAATAAAATTCCATAAAAAAGTGATAATGTAGTTACTTGCATGTAGATGTGAAATCGTACATGTTGTATTAGAACTTAAAGTGTTAATTATCGCACGTCATGTAGTATTAGTAATTGAGAGTGAACGTTGTAGGGTTAATTTTCATGTGTAAGAATTACGTACATGTGAATATCGTAGTTCAGTTACGTTATTTCACATGCATGTTAGTTACGTTTTGTTTGTTACACGTAAAAGTAACGTTGTAGGTGAAAAAAGAACGTTAATTTAAGTGTGTAAAAACGTACATGTGAATATCGTAGTTCAGTTACGGTATTTTACATGTATATGGTTTACGTTGTGTGTTTTATCATTTATGTAAGGGAGAGAGCATTACGTAAAACAGTTACATACTATCTGAATATTGTAGTTACATGATGATAGCAATAATTGAAATCTCTGTGTAAAATACATAATCATTATGTAAATATTTTCATATGTAAAAGTTACATGCATGTTACGTTCTATGTAAAGTATAGAGTTTACGTAAAATTGAGATTCAGACATGTAAAAGTTATTAACATGTATGTTATTTCTGTCACCACCTTACATACATGTAAATCAATGTTCCCGTACGTAAAGTTAATCGAATGTTGTAATTGCTTTTCAGAAACGGCGACAAGATGCTCCGATAGTGCCACTGGACAACCCTCGAATCAGCAAGCTGAAACCCGTCCGAACGTGATCCAGGCTGAACGCTTACAATGTATTCACAGTGAGTCTGCCTTCAAAAACAGATTTTGTACCTACGAAATTCACAACTGTGTTAATATACTTGACCCCGTCATATTCTTAGCAGAATGCAAACCTTTAATTTTGAATGAAATTGATAAGGGCTTAAACATGTATAAATCAGGTCTTAAGATAGGATCCTGTTTATCCTGTCAATATGTCATAATATCACAAGAGAGCGATAATATTCATACATTTAACTTTAACAGTAAACTTGAGGTGATATTGCAATCTACAGATAAATCTATATGGTATGAAGAGAAGATTGTACAACCTATACTAGATCATATGGATAATTTTGAATCGCGTACCAGTTCAAAAGCTTTATACAGTATTGAGAAATTAACAATATACGTGACACAATACGATTCATTGAATGCAGGGATGTATACTGAATTACCCGACTTTATAAAATCGAAGAGAGCTGTTATTAACATTCGTAATACTGATAAATATTTTTGCATACTGTCGGTTAGCATCCAAATACCCAGTAGAACGTAACAAGAATCGACCCACGTCCTATAAAAGATACGATTTTCGTAAAGAATTTAACTTTGAGAATATAACATTCCCCGTGTCATTGAAAGATGTAGAAAAATTCGAGAATCAAAACTCAGATATTTCATTAACGATATACGGTGTTGAAAATAAATCGATTATTCTCTTATATCAACCAAGAGAGATAAAATCACATCATGTCAGTCTTTTAATGTATAATGTTTGCTAGGAAAGCAGCTAACTAAACATAATGGACGAAAATGGTTATGTAACAATTGTAACTTGTATTTCACATCAGAATCACGTTTAAATAGTCATAAAAAGCGGTGTATGATGAATCAAATTATCAGAATGCCCGAGGCTGGTAAAACTGATCTCGTTGAATTTAACGCATATTCGAAATGTCTAAAAGTTCCATTCGTGGTTTTAAGCAGACATAGAATGTATCTTACGTAAGGTAGATTCGTGTCAAGATGTATCGAGCAAAAGTTGGACACGTACCACTCATAAACATGAAGCGTATGCAATTGCATTACATTTGGTTTGTAGTTATGATAAAAATTTAACACGTTTCAAATCATTTGAAGGTCCATATGCAATTGAAAATTTTCTTAAAGAATTAACGTTAATTGCAAATCAGGTCATTAATATATATGCTAATAAAATTGAAATAAGTATGAGAGATGTGGATGAACTAGAATATCAAAATGCAACACGATGTCACATATGCAAACGTGAATTTCTTAACTCGTGTATAAAGGTTCGTGATCATTGTCATTTGACTGGAAGTTACGTCGGCCCAGCCCATAAGCACTGCAATTTAAATAGGAAAATGCCAGGATTCATACCAATATTCTTTCATTGCATGTCAAAATACGATGCTCATTTCATAGTAAAGAAACTAGGTTACGATACGGAACCTATCAACTGTATTGCACAAACTTCTGAAAATTACTTATCCTTTAGCAAAAGATATACAAATTCGAATGGAATGAGTATATATCTAAGATTTCTGGATAGCTATCGTTTTTTGGATTCGAAACTTAGTAACCTTTCGGATATGTTAGAATCAGATGATTTTCATTATACCAATAATACGTATACGAATCCTTTGCATAGACAACTGATGAAACGCAAAGGTGTCTTCCCGTACACGTATGTGGATTCTATAGAAAAATTATACGAGAATAGTCTACCATCCAAACATCAGTTTGATCATGTAAGCGATGAGGATTATAGTCATGCTAGAACGGTATGGAATGAATTCAATGTTAAAAATCTGGGTGAATATTTAAATATATATCTTAAGTGTGATACGTTAATACTAACGGACGTGTTTGAACGCTTCCGTGAATTAAGTATCGGTTTGTACGGACTCGACCCGTGTCAGTATTACACACTTCCCGGATTAGCCTATGATGCAATGTTAAGAACGACTGGTGTACAGATTTCATTATTAACAGATAAGACTATGTTAGATTTCTTCATAAAAGGAATACGAGGCGGAATTTGCACTGTGTCCAAACGGTATGCAAAGGCGAATAACAGATACATGACTAGCTATGATAACACTCAACCAACTAATTATTTAATGTACGTCGACTGCAATTCTTTATATGGATATACAGTGGAAAATAATAGCTTACCATACACTGATATAAGGTGGCTAACTGATGCTGAAATTAAATCAGTAGATTTTATGTCTATTACAAGTGATTCTGACGTGGGATATGTGTTGGAAGTAGACACTAAATATCCACAGGAACTTCATGATATACAAAATGATTTGCCATTCTGCCCTTTGAATGAAATCGCGCCAGGTGATAAGTATACAAAATTGCTAACAACATTGAATGATCAAAATAAATACGTATTACATTATCTCAATTTTCAACAATGTGTTAAACTTGGTTTGATTCCATCACGTATACATAGAGTAATAGGTTATAAACAATCTCACTGGATAAATCCTTACATTGAACTCAACGCTCGTAAACGTATTGAAGATAAGACGAAATTTGGCCAAAATCTATGGAAGTTAATGAATAATTGTGTTTATGGAAAATTTATAGAGAATGTAAAACGTTATAATTCATTTCATTTAGCTACCAGCTGGAAACGAGCGCGTAAATTGTTAGCTCGACAGACGTGTATAAGGTAGGTGATTTTTCATGAAAATTTAATAGGTTTAGAATTGGTCAGAGATGAAATATTGATGAATAAGCCAATATACATAGGACAAGCAATCCTGGATCTATCCAAACATAAAATGTATGATTTTTATTATGAAATTCTGAAGAAAAAATTGAAAGATGTAACTTTAATCTATACGGACACGGATGCTCTTCTCTTTGAATCTAGCTGCGATATTTATGAATTTATTAAGACCAATATACATTTATTCGATACATCGAATTATCCAATGGATAATGTGTATTGTATTCCGTTAGCAAATAATAAAATTTCAGGATTATTCAAGGATGAGCTAGCCGGTAGAGTGATGACTGAATATGTAGGATTGAAATCGAAATTATATTGTTATCGATATGATACTGAAGTGATTAAAAAATCAAAAGGTGTAACAAAAGATTCGATGAGATTCATAACCTTTGAACAATATCTCTCATGTATTACACATCCTGACACGATACATCGAAGCATGCAGACATGTTTCAGAAGTTATAAACATAATGTTCATACCATTGAATCTAATAAGATAGCTTTAAGTGGTATCGATACAAAACGATACATTCCCGATAATTCATTTTCAACATTAGCATGGGGACATTATGCTATAGAAAATTGTCAAGTGTAATTTTTTTTTCTTTTCTCAATAAAACATAGATTCAACTGAGTTAAAAGGTATTACTAGGCCATGATAATAACATATTACTGTATTTCAAAAAACAAAATAATTGAGTTTCAAGTATAATTGTAAAGTGTGTTACAACTGAGTTAAAAGGTATTACTAGGCACATGATAATAACATATTACTGTTTTAGTTAATTGATGGAAATTAATCATTTCTCCACACTAGCCGTATATAGGCTAAGATATTTTGATGGATAGAGTCAACATGAAAAATTCAATGCCATGGCCGGGATTTGAACCACGGATCTACTGGTTTCCGTCCAGTCGCTCTTAACCTTTGAGCTACCATGGCCAACATGCCTTCCTGACATTAAATTCTCCAGTTGACTCATATATTTCCCCGGTAGACCACTAGGGGCTCTCGCATCCGAGATACACCGTTCGCGGCGACTTACTATTGTAAGTACTTAAGTCCCAGGCTTCATCATTTAACTCTTATTATTTTAGTTAATTGATGGAAATTAATCATTTCTCCACACTAGCCGTATATAGGCTAAGATATTTTGATGGATAGAGTCAACATGAAAAATTCAATGCCATGGCCGGGATTTGAACCACGGATCTACTGGTTTCCGTCCAGTCGCTCTTAACCTTTGAGCTACCATGGCCAACATGCCTTCCTGACATTAAATTCTCCAGTTGACTCATATATTTCCCCGGTAGACCACTAGGGGCTCTCGCATCCGAGATACACCGTTCGCGGCGACTTACTATTGTAAGTACTTAAGTCCCAGGCTTCATCATTTAACTCTTATTATTTTAGTTAATTGATGGAAATTAATCATTTCTCCACACTAGCCGTATATAGGCTAAGATATTTTGATGGATAGAGTCAACATGAAAAATTCAATGCCATGGCCGGGATTTGAACCACGGATCTACTGGTTTCCGTCCAGTCGCTCTTAACCTTTGAGCTACCATGGCCAACATGCCTTCCTGACATTAAATTCTCCAGTTGACTCATATATTTCCCCGGTAGACCACTAGGGGCTCTCGCATCCGAGATACACCGTTCGCGGCGACTTACTATTGTAAGTACTTAAGTCCCAGGCTTCATCATTTAACTCTTATTATTTTAGTTAATTGATGGAAATTAATCATTTCTCCACACTAGCCGTATATAGGCTAAGATATTTTGATGGATAGAGTCAACATGAAAAATTCAATGCCATGGCCGGGATTTGAACCACGGATCTACTGGTTTCCGTCCAGTCGCTCTTAACCTTTGAGCTACCATGGCCAACATGCCTTCCTGACATTAAATTCTCCAGTTGACTCATATATTTCCCCGGTAGACCACTAGGGGCTCTCGCATCCGAGATACACCGTTCGCGGCGACTTACTATTGTAAGTACTTAAGTCCCAGGCTTCATCATTTAACTCTTATTATTTTAGTTAATTGATGGAAATTAATCATTTCTCCACACTAGCCGTATATAGGCTAAGATATTTTGATGGATAGAGTCAACATGAAAAATTCAATGCCATGGCCGGGATTTGAACCACGGATCTACTGGTTTCCGTCCAGTCGCTCTTAACCTTTGAGCTACCATGGCCAACATGCCTTCCTGACATTAAATTCTCCAGTTGACTCATATATTTCCCCGGTAGACCACTAGGGGCTCTCGCATCCGAGATACACCGTTCGCGGCGACTTACTATTGTAAGTACTTAAGTCCCAGGCTTCATCATTTAACTCTTATTATTTTAGTTAATTGATGGAAATTAATCATTTCTCCACACTAGCCGTATATAGGCTAAGATATTTTGATGGATAGAGTCAACATGAAAAATTCAATGCCATGGCCGGGATTTGAACCACGGATCTACTGGTTTCCGTCCAGTCGCTCTTAACCTTTGAGCTACCATGGCCAACATGCCTTCCTGACATTAAATTCTCCAGTTGACTCATATATTTCCCCGGTAGACCACTAGGGGCTCTCGCATCCGAGATACACCGTTCGCGGCGACTTACTATTGTAAGTACTTAAGTCCCAGGCTTCATCATTTAACTCTTATTATTTTAGTTAATTGATGGAAATTAATCATTTCTCCACACTAGCCGTATATAGGCTAAGATATTTTGATGGATAGAGTCAACATGAAAAATTCAATGCCATGGCCGGGATTTGAACCACGGATCTACTGGTTTCCGTCCAGTCGCTCTTAACCTTTGAGCTACCATGGCCAACATGCCTTCCTGACATTAAATTCTCCAGTTGACTCATATATTTCCCCGGTAGACCACTAGGGGCTCTCGCATCCGAGATACACCGTTCGCGGCGACTTACTATTGTAAGTACTTAAGTCCCAGGCTTCATCATTTAACTCTTATTATTTTAGTTAATTGATGGAAATTAATCATTTCTCCACACTAGCCGTATATAGGCTAAGATATTTTGATGGATAGAGTCAACATGAAAAATTCAATGCCATGGCCGAGATTTGAACCACGGATCTACTGGTTTCCGTCCAGTCGCTCTTAACCTATATACGGCTAGTGTGGAGAAATGATTAATTTCCATCAATTAACTAAAATAATAAGAGTTAAATGATGAAGCCTGGGACTTAAGTACTTACAATAGTAAGTCGCCGCGAACGGTGTATCTCGGATGCGAGAGCCCCTAGTGGTCTACCGGGGAAATATATGAGTCAACTGGAGAATTTAATGTCAGGAAGGCATGTTGGCCATGGTAGCTCAAAGGTTAAGAGCGACTGGACGGAAACCAGTAGATCCGTGGTTCAAATCCCGGCCATGGCATTGAATTTTTCATGTTGACTCTATCCATCAAAATATCTTAGCCTATATACGGCTAGTGTGGAGAAATGATTAATTTCCATCAATTAACTAAAATAATAAGAGTTAAATGATGAAGCCTGGGACTTAAGTACTTACAATAGTAAGTCGCCGCGAACGGTGTATCTCGGATGCGAGAGCCCCTAGTGGTCTACCGGGGAAATATATGAGTCAACTGGAGAATTTAATGTCAGGAAGGCATGTTGGCCATGGTAGCTCAAAGGTTAAGAGCGACTGGACGGAAACCAGTAGATCCGTGGTTCAAATCCCGGCCATGGCATTGAATTTTTCATGTTGACTCTATCCATCAAAATATCTTAGCCTATATACGGCTAGTGTGGAGAAATGATTAATTTCCATCAATTAACTAAAATAATAAGAGTTAAATGATGAAGCCTGGGACTTAAGTACTTACAATAGTAAGTCGCCGCGAACGGTGTATCTCGGATGCGAGAGCCCCTAGTGGTCTACCGGGGAAATATATGAGTCAACTGGAGAATTTAATGTCAGGAAGGCATGTTGGCCATGGTAGCTCAAAGGTTAAGAGCGACTGGACGGAAACCAGTAGATCCGTGGTTCAAATCCCGGCCATGGCATTGAATTTTTCATGTTGACTCTATCCATCAAAATATCTTAGCCTATATACGGCTAGTGTGGAGAAATGATTAATTTCCATCAATTAACTAAAATAATAAGAGTTAAATGATGAAGCCTGGGACTTAAGTACTTACAATAGTAAGTCGCCGCGAACGGTGTATCTCGGATGCGAGAGCCCCTAGTGGTCTACCGGGGAAATATATGAGTCAACTGGAGAATTTAATGTCAGGAAGGCATGTTGGCCATGGTAGCTCAAAGGTTAAGAGCGACTGGACGGAAACCAGTAGATCCGTGGTTCAAATCCCGGCCATGGCATTGAATTTTTCATGTTGACTCTATCCATCAAAATATCTTAGCCTATATACGGCTAGTGTGGAGAAATGATTAATTTCCATCAATTAACTAAAATAATAAGAGTTAAATGATGAAGCCTGGGACTTAAGTACTTACAATAGTAAGTCGCCGCGAACGGTGTATCTCGGATGCGAGAGCCCCTAGTGGTCTACCGGGGAAATATATGAGTCAACTGGAGAATTTAATGTCAGGAAGGCATGTTGGCCATGGTAGCTCAAAGGTTAAGAGCGACTGGACGGAAACCAGTAGATCCGTGGTTCAAATCCCGGCCATGGCATTGAATTTTTCATGTTGACTCTATCCATCAAAATATCTTAGCCTATATACGGCTAGTGTGGAGAAATGATTAATTTCCATCAATTAACTAAAATAATAAGAGTTAAATGATGAAGCCTGGGACTTAAGTACTTACAATAGTAAGTCGCCGCGAACGGTGTATCTCGGATGCGAGAGCCCCTAGTGGTCTACCGGGGAAATATATGAGTCAACTGGAGAATTTAATGTCAGGAAGGCATGTTGGCCATGGTAGCTCAAAGGTTAAGAGCGACTGGACGGAAACCAGTAGATCCGTGGTTCAAATCCCGGCCATGGCATTGAATTTTTCATGTTGACTCTATCCATCAAAATATCTTAGCCTATATACGGCTAGTGTGGAGAAATGATTAATTTCCATCAATTAACTAAAATAATAAGAGTTAAATGATGAAGCCTGGGACTTAAGTACTTACAATAGTAAGTCGCCGCGAACGGTGTATCTCGGATGCGAGAGCCCCTAGTGGTCTACCGGGGAAATATATGAGTCAACTGGAGAATTTAATGTCAGGAAGGCATGTTGGCCATGGTAGCTCAAAGGTTAAGAGCGACTGGACGGAAACCAGTAGATCCGTGGTTCAAATCCCGGCCATGGCATTGAATTTTTCATGTTGACTCTATCCATCACATATTACTGTATTTCAAAAAACGAAATAATTGTGTTTCAAGTATAATTGTAAAGTGTGTTACTAATTACATGATAATAACATATTTACTTCATTTGAAAGATAAAGTGTTGCTTTTTTTTATGTTTACGTTAGGGGGAAAGGAATATTTTTTCCTATTCATGTCGTTTTGAAATGTCAGATAGCAGAAATCAATGTAACCTTATTGATCTCTACAATGAAATGTTAATTCAACTATAATCATGTATGATTTTTTATTAAAATATATTTACTAATTATATCAAAATGTTATTATCATGTCTCCGTTAAGGGGTGAGGGGGGATTTATATATAATCAATGTGAACTAGCATGTACATTATGTTAAAGGCTCTTATTTCAGCTATAATCATGTATGATGTTTGTTTAACGTATATTACTAATTACTTCAAATTGTAATTATCATGTTTACGTTAAGGGTAGGTGAATTTATATATACTCAATGTGAACTAGCATGTACGTTATGTTAAAATCTCTACAATTAAATGTTAATTCAACTATAATCATGTATGGTTTTTTTAAAAAAGTATAAAAATGTTATTTTCATGTTTAAGTTAAGGAGATGTGAATTTATATATAATCAATGTGAACTAGCACGAACGTTATGTTACAGAAGATATCAGGAATCAATGTGAACAAAAAAAACACAATATATCATTAAAATTATATTTCTTTATTGGGTTGTGTGTTTTTTTTATTTATACAATGTCCACCTCATTAATCCATTCACGGGTAGGAAATCCTAACCATTTCACCAGAATCCTATCACCACGTCGTCTGATAATCCTTTCATCTAAATACGTGTCTGGATATTGAGTTTTCTGTAATTTATAACCGTAGAATGCTCCTTCAATCAGTTTACCCTCCAGATCCACGATGAGATAGGTCAATGGATGTGTCCTTTGCACTGTACGTATCCTAAAGACTTCAACATTCCAATTTGGTAGATAACCTTTCTCCATAACACCTTTATGCTTAGAAATCCTCACGTAGTCACCAACACGATGAAGTCTAGATCTTCGTTTCTCACGCAGACTTCTATCATATTCGTATACACTGAGGAGGAGAGAATTATCACGAACTTCTACAGGCTTCATACGAATCGTTCGATGGTAAGTATTATTGTATGTATGAATAATTCTAGCTAGTATGTTTATCCATTGATATGAGCCTTGAACAATAAATTCCTTATGCAAATTCAGTTTGATCGTTCTTATTAAACGTTCCACTGCAGCAGCCTTAACGTGAGTGAATGTACTGTAATGATTAATATTATTACGATTCATTAGTTCGCGGAAATGTTTATTGTAAAACTCCCTTCCATTATCAGATTGAACATTCTTCGGAAACGATTCCATTTCATTCAATATCTCCTCCATAGCAGTCGAAACGTTAATACCACTTTTATCACGTAATGGTCTTGCATAAGCCATCTTGGAATAAAAATTGCATGCAAGAAGAATATACTTATAATTCCTATTGTCTCTTGCATAATTAGACATGTCCATAAGATCTATTTGTACTAAATCGTTCATTCCTTTGCTTATGATCTTACAACGTAATAATCGTCTTCTAGCTGGTGCATGTAACTCGGTTGCAATGCGACGTTTTATCATGCTATAATTTTTGATGTTTTAAGTTCTGTAACAATTTCTTCTATCTCGGGTGAGTGATTCAAATTACCTGCATCCCTCGACGCAACTAATAATCTTAATCTGTTTATTATTTCATTCGGATCGTTCCAGTAGTCGTAATATAATTTTCTCTGCGGTACATGTTCTTTCCAACGTAAACCAAATCCAGTTCGATTACTAACAAGGTCACGAATGATATGACGATACTTGAACCCTCGATTTGCTCTTAAACGTCCATCTCTTGAGTAGCCGTGTCTGTAAACTTGAGTATTCTGTAAGATTTGTGAATACATGTCTAAATCATCATCTGTGTACGATGTCTTGCCAGGTAAACGTTTAAATAATAATTCATATAAGCCTGCTGTGGGTTCATACGTTTCTGTCCCTATCTGAATACCATCAGATTTAAACACAACTGTCTTGTTACCCAATTTATACTCATTATCCTCGTAACGTATGCCGTAAGTATTGTCCATGTCACTCGAACTAGCAGTTCGAACCTTGTGTAGATACTTTGACACGAGATCAGATCCGCTAGCATCATCTGTAGTTTCGTCGTCGTCGTCGTCTTGGTGTGCTTTCGCTATTACTTTCAATGGTTCGGTTACAGGTTGAAGAACTTCAGACATGACTCGTTGCGTTTCGAATTTCATTCCTTTGAGAGAACGTAACTGTGACGGGAAATGGATTCCTTAAGTCTTATAGCTTCAGCATCCATATCGAAATGAATGTATAATTAATCAGCTACTGCTAATTTATATGAAACTATCAGTTCTATACTTAATATATGACAATCTTTAGCACGTCCGGCTGGCGCTGTAAACGATAGAATATCGCCAGTTTCAACTCTTACAGGATATCTTTCAACTAATCTTCCGTTTATTGCAAACAATGTATCATTTACAGCATGCGGATGTACCGATGATACAATAGAACACGAGAGTACACTTCCATTTCCAGGAACTTTATAGTATTCGAGTCCCGATGTTAACGTATACCTTAAAGAGGGACGTCGAAACGGACGTTTTTGCAATGAAATTATGAGTTGTGCTTTCAATTGTTGTAACATAGTGTTTACAACATTTCTCATTCGTGTTTTCATAGTATGAATATCATTATTTATAGTGATTAGTTTATTATCAAGTTCCGTTTGTCGTGCGGTTAGTTCTTTCACTTCTTTTTCTACAGCTGTAGTAATAGTCTCGCTAGCGGAGGTGATTGTTCTAGTTAACTGACTTTGTAATTCATTCTGTTTCCGTGTAATAGTATCGGCAATGTTTGTTATAGTCTCAGTTAAACCCGTTTGCAATTCATTGTGTTTCTGTATAAAGAAATGATTAACATAACTCATGGTGACTGCATCACTATCATCTATCGGGTCGGCTAAATCCTTCAATCTCTTCATTCGAAATGATAGAGTTTCATTAGAGTCGTGAATTGGAATCCTGTCATCTACATATTTTTTATTAGGAACGTCGTATTCGTGAAGGGGGTCCAACAGCGTTTTCATTCTTATACCATCTATAATGACATTATTCTCGGAATCACGTTTAAATGCATATTTACTTAAGTACTCCATTAAATTGTTGTATTGGATGTCGAGCGATTTTTGTATGTGAGCCCTAAGCATAGCTTCAAACTCGCCCATACGCTGATACGAGGTCTGCTCGCTGAAGATCTGCATTCGATTCTCGACGTCAGCCGTATGCGTATGCACATAACGTTTAGTCGATGCATCGTCACCTTCTTCAGGGTCGTGAATATTGCACAATCGCTTTCCCTTGAATCGATAGTTTCCCGATCCATCTCTAGTTAGGATATATCGATTGAACACACCCCTAGAGGGTATGATTCTTCGGGATCCGAACCTGTCGATACTCATTGCTTAAGTGATGGATTATTCTATTTATTCATTCTGATAAAGCGATCAAAACCGTGACGGTAGCGTCCCTCGTTCAGTGGATATTCTGGTACTATAACAACAAAGGATCGTTCATCACTCTCCCATACATGTTTACACATATCCTTAAATTCATCATAGGACATATCGGTATTTACATAATATTCGTATATATGTTTTAAATTGAGATTATCCTGTCTAAAGAATATAATCATATTTGCATTATCTCTAATTAAATGTTTAGGTACTTTAGCATATGATTGTGCTAAATATATAGCATCGACATTACGATGTCTACCCATACTGTAATATGAAGCTATCTTACCCTGTTTCTCATTTATCACATCATCAAATACGAATATCGAATTTTCTCTAGCATCCGACGTTTGAATCACTTTCTCACCATCATCGAACGTAAATACACCTATATCGGGTATAGTTTTCAGTAACCTGAGTAAATATCGATATTTAGGTTGTTGCAACGATTTCGAGTATATGTCGAGGTTTTCGAATCTCAGACCATTCTCGTGAATAAGCAGGTTGAGTAAAACGTTCGTTTTTCCAGCATTTGAACTGCCCAGTATGAGCGCTCTAACGTTACCCGGAAACAACGTACCGTGTCGTCCTTTGCGAATGTCATCCTCGAAATCTAACACCTGTATGGGTAGCGTACACTTTTGCTTTACTATCTCCATATCGCGACTAATACTTATAAAGCATAAGTTTTGTCCTTTATTTCGTTCGTGATAAGGGCAATCTATGTCTTTACTCGATTTAGCCAATCGTCATAGGAATCGTATACTTATAAAGCGCACGTTTTGCCTTTTTATTTCATAATGGGACATGCGCTCTACACGTGCACGCAAAGGTTCGGGAATTCTTAATTCCCTTATTAATTCATTACCATTTGAGGCACATTTACCGGGTTATCGTTTCTGCGGTCCCGGAACGAAACTACATAAACGCTTGCAGAGAGGTGACTTACCGGTGAACGGGTTAGATTCAACGTGTCTCGATCACGATCGGGCTTACGCAGAGAGTACTGATACAGAATCTCGTCGTCTAGCCGATAAGGTGTTGGTAGAGAAAGCTTGGAGACGTGTAAAGTCTGCCGACGCTTCTTTGGGCGAACGACTTGCAGCTCGACTTGTGACTACACTTATGAAGGGTAAATTGGCAGCGGGCGCTGGCATGCGTAAACGTCGCAACAAGAGAGGTGGTTTCTTACCTTTGCTACCACTTTTAGCAGCTCTAGGTGCAGCAGGTGGTCTAGCTGGAGGTGCTGCTCAGATTGCTACGGCTGTCAATAAGAAACGTTCGGATGCAAAACAACTTGCGGAATTAACACGTCACAACGAGCGCATGGAATCTTTGGCTCAGGGCAAAGGTCTTCGCCGTAAGAGACGTCGTAAGGGTAGAGGATTGTATCTTCGATCAAAAAACTCGGGGCGAGGCCTATATTTATCCCGGAAAAAGCCCTGAGTGCTAACGAGATCGATTCGTATGCACGACGTCTACACATTCCACATTTTAGAGGTGTCTACATGATCGATAAACTACCTCCACGTCCTCGATACTATGAGAGAATAGTAGTGAATCTGGATACATCAAATAACCATGGTACACATTGGTTTGCTGTACGTAAGGATGGTGATGTTGCCTACTACTTTGACAGTTTCGGCGATCGGAGACCTCCGGAAGAGCTAGCAACATACCTTTCGGGTGTCAAGCTCCTATATAATACGACGAGATTTCAAGAATTCGATTCTGTGATTTGCGGTCACTTGTGCCTTCAGTTTCTCCTCGATGAGTTACACGATCACCGTGAGTGGTAGTGATACCAGCTTCTCTACATTTCTAAATCCACCATTACATCTGGATCCTAACGGACATTACGAGATAGCTCTATTGAATTTTGAGACTTTTTACTCGATTCCGAATGTGGACGAGAGAAATAATCTATTCCATTACGTTCGCGATGGAAAAGTCGAACGTATAGTAATTCCACCGGGTACTTATGAATTGGATGATATCGCCAGATTGATCAAGGATGCTCTCGACATCGGTGACGACTTTATTCTACGTGCTAATAATAACACCATGAAATCAGAAATTCAATCTCCCTATATTATCGACTTTAGTCGTGAGAGATCTATTGCTCCTCTTCTCGGTTTCACCTCTAAACAGAGGGTACCGGCAAACGTGCTGACCGAGTCTAATGATTTGGTTAACATATTCAAGGTCAGCATCATACGTATCGAGTGTAGTCTTGCAACGGGATCTTTCATCAATGGTAAAAGTGGTCATTCTCTGTATGAATTTTTCCCATCGGTACCTCCAGGTTATCATATCTCGCAGGAACCATCAAGTCCTATATATTTACCAATCACCGATACGAATCTCATTGATCATCTCGACATTAGAGTGGTAGACCAGAACGGCGATAAGTTAGATTTCAGGAACGAAACCATCACTGTACGATTGCACATACGTCGTAATGGGTATAAGTTTTAAGAGACGATGCTATATTACAAAACATCTCTCGAGATTGAACTCTACTCGATCATCGACCCGCAAGCTAATCACATCGTCTAATCGAAAATTTCTGGCTAACTTAGGCTTCAAGGTTCTATGATGGATGTGTTGGACGTGACCGGGATTCCGACTTTTGATGATAAGATCAGTAAGGAGGAAGAACATGTATTCCTACCGTACAATACGTCAGCTCTCGATGTGAACGATGAAATTAGAATTCCATGTCAAGCTGAAGATTTGTACACGCTTCCTAGTAGAAGTCATCTCTACATTGAGGGGACTCTCACTAAACGCGACGGCACCGTCGCCACATCGAAATTGAGTAACAATGCTATGGCATTCCTATTCGATGAGATTCGTCTGGATATGAATGGAACGACTATTGATAGAACTAGGAATCCGGGCATTTCATCAACGACGCGTAACTATGCCGCACTGAATGAACTGGAATCGAATCGTTTACTTAATGCTGGATGGATCTATCCAGGAGGTGTGGTAGACATCGTGAATACATCGAATGGTATCTTCAATGCTATCGTTCCTCTTTCGATGTTGCTGGGTTTCGCCGACGATCACAAGGAGGTCATACTTAATAGCAAGTTTGAACTTATTCTCATTAGATCTAAGGTTTCTAATAATTGTATCATTGGAAACGATCCTACAAACATACAACTAACTAGACTCGAATGGAGGATGCCTGTACTTCGACTTTCAGATTCTGAACGAGTTGATAAACTTAAACTCGTCAAATAGGATAAACCTCTACACGTCGCATTTCGAACCTTGGACCTTCACACTCAACCTGCTGTACCTCAAACTAAAGCGTTCACATGGAACATTGCAACCACGACTAAACTTGAAAAACCACGTTTCGTCATAGTCGGTGCACAAGTGGATAGATTGAATCATCTCGCTAAGGATGTTTCTCTATTTGATAATTGTAATATCACCAACCTGAAACTTTATCTCAACAGTGAATCTTACCCCTATCACGATATGAATTTGGATTTCGCCAATTCGAAATTTGCATCTCTGTATGATCAATATTCCAAATTTCAATCATCCTACTATGGAAAGGAGAATTACCCTCTTTTGAAAAGGAACGACTTTCTGAAATATGCACCGCTATTCGTCATCGATTGCTCTCATCAACCTGGGGATCCTGTGACGGGGGCAGTGAATGTCAGATTGGAAGTTCAAGCATCGTCAAATTTTCCTGCACAAACTTCATTATTCTGTTTAATTATTCATGATAAATTATTCACTTATAAACCATTAACTCATGTTGTACAATCTATCATATAGGTGTAATAAATAAAACATTACAAATTCAAATTATCTTTTTATTGACTTTAACATACATCTCCAATATCCTCTTCCTTGCACTCCTGCTTTTTGCATCATATGAACATAATGATTTATGAATATTATACAACTGATATAAATTTCTTTCAATATATGGAATTAGTCTTTTAAGTCCATTGAATGCAGTACTATTCAGATTTATACTGCCCACATTTAAACATGTATTCACAAACGTTATTTCATTCATCTTATTCATGCATAACATTATATTAAATGCATATATTATATTTTCACTTTACGGTGCACATGGATGCTTACCATCTTTCAGATACGTATCCAAAACACACAAATTTGACATTATTACCTCCCAATCCTCTTTTGTAATATACACAAACGTATCGTCATGTGTGGCTTTAATGTAAAGTGATGAGAGTTCACTGTATAATCCTATGTTCACACGAAAGTCAATGCTGATGGAGATGTCGTTAACGTTCATGCACACACTATTTACCATCACTCGCAACTTCCTCCTCTACTTCTTCTGCGAAGGGTGTGAAGGGTTCGAACATCATTATGATGAAACTGTCTTGATCGAACGTCTTCTTGGCTTTGACGATTCTCGGTTTGCAGTTCGTCTTCTTCTTTTTCTTGTCTCCTTTCTTACTGGATCTGCGGACATACACGAAGTATGTCTCAACATCGTGAATATTTAATACACTTGTTAACGTAAAACTCTTATTATTTTATACTCACTTTTCTATGACTTCCTCCTCGGGTTTCGGTGTACCGATATCCTTAAACGGACGGTCATTGTACGGACCGCACACATCCTCACCTTGATCCTGTTCGGACTGGCATGCCACATCTTCACTTTGGGCTTTACTGAAATAAACATATTTATCATTAGTTATCTAACACATAACAACACTTTCACGTTAACACACAATTATAATTCTACTTACCCGAGATACACTTTACAATTCTTTCCGCATTGAGCATAAGATGTGATCGAATCATGATGGGAAGGATTCTTGCAAATCACTTGATGCATCTTCCCATCACACGTTTCATCGTGATGCTCAACCCAATGCTTTTGCAAATCTTCGAAATTGCGTAGATTCTCCCAGAATCTGGTATCACTTTCAATGATAGGAGTTGTTGTTCCACTCATCTTGACGTTGCGATGTGAAGTGAGAATGCATTCGTTCCCGAGTGAGCAGATGGGTGATGAAACGTGATCATACCTGTCTCCCCCCC
This sequence comes from Mantis religiosa, assembly GCA_030765055.1. Classification (NCBI taxonomy): domain Eukaryota; kingdom Metazoa; phylum Arthropoda; class Insecta; order Mantodea; family Mantidae; genus Mantis; species Mantis religiosa. Next base: position 170,148,325 of record CM060949.1, on the reverse strand, counting down.
TCCCCATCCTATCGTCGATTGTACTTAACGTACGGAGGGTTTGTGTGAAGTGAGGACACGTTCGTTCCCGAGCTGGCGGGACAGGATGAGACCTGTTAATTCGAATTTACTATATTACCATTTTATCACGTTCCCCCCCTTCCACCCTCTCGTCGCTTGTACTGGAGGAGGACTAGCGTTTATCCTCGCGTACATGAATGGGTATCGAACCGAGGACTCTATGTTCATATATATGAATCCTCCCGAGAACTCGATATTCATAGATGAATATTTATACGCCCACACATATACACATATGCACAGATCTTGAGGAATGACAACACGTCATCACCCTTATACTTCAATGTGGAACAGATTTATATTTTCTCATACCTCGATGTGGGAATGGAATTTAACCTTTTCTTAACCTTTACATCGCTCTTGGATATATAGCTCAAGGATAGACTCTGGATAGGGAACACCCCTTACCAGAATGTCTTATTACATTTATTTCATAAATCTCTCCCAGTACACATACCTAATCATTCTCTCGATATCCTTTTATCTAAAGAATAACGATACTGCATCATATATCATACACTAAAAGTAATAGATATCAAACCCTACACTCGATATTCATACATGAGAGTTTAAGCACAGACATCGAAGCACTAAACGTAATAGATATCAAACCCTACACTCGATATTCATACATGAGAGTTTAAGCACAGACATCGAAGAATTACTATCACCACATTTAATTCAAACATCACCCTCCCCGAACCCCCATATCGAACCCTAGACTCGATATTCATACATGAGAGTTTAAGCACACACATCGAAATGAATTCACATTTAATTCAAACACCCCCCGGAACCCCGTTACCCACCCATCCATCACACATCACACACACACACAATCATCATCATCATCATCATCATCATCACCCCACCCTCAAACACATCTCACTGCACAGGGGAGAACGGCACTACGCCAACACTCCCCTTCTTTTACACCTCGATTTTCACATAGGAGAGTTCTAAATCAATGAGCATTCTACATCACTCATATATTAACACAGAGGAGAGTTCAGCATCATATCTACACTGTGCTGATTCTCTCAAATCTATACTACTTATGTTTATTATAATTTTCTTTGGTGTGTTTTTTATGTCAATTTTGCAGGAGTTTGTACTACATTTTATTATAAACAATTATTTGTGATTTTTCTTTTGAATGCTGAATTGCGATTTCAGTGCCTATGCCGTAATCTTCGATATTTTTTGAAAAACCTACGCACGTTGTTATTCCTTTGTTTAGAACTTTGTCCTTGGTACTCCTATGAACTTAATTCCGTAAACAGAATGTTTCTACAGTTGAAGCTACAAAAATGGCCTTATCGCCTCATGACAAGGGAGTGATTTTTGAGGATAGAGTATCAACGTATGCGTACGCACACCGTAGTGTTGCAAAAAGTGTGCTACAGAAGGCAACATAGATCAGAAGATAATGGTAAGCCCTGTAAGCTAGACCGCAGTATGAATATTTTCCCAAGTGATAACTATCCTTTGTCTCCCTCAACGCCTGAAGAAGAAAGA